>CAMQGK010000408.1:0-478658 GCA_947000775.1 Pterois miles | reverse complement strand
ATTACATTAAATGTATGTAATGTGATATAATCAATAAAAAAATCCCTCACACACAGAGATGGTTACAACTTAGACAATGTTCTTTAAATTCATTTCTAAAGTAAGTAGCCAACCAGAGTAAGAGCCACCTGAATACGCTGCCAACAGATGCATCCTTTAACTCGGGGAATAAGATGGATGCTGGCTTACTTCTAAAAGACCACTGGACAGGTATACTGACTGTATATCGAAGGCACACCAGGTTTGAAGAGACCAAATTTGGTAATGTACACACAATCAATAGGTAATGTATGTCCTCACCAAAAATGCTATGCTCATTTTAAAAGTTCATATTTACAAAACAACACAAAAATTGAAAATCCCCCTGCAGGCGTGTCAACTGAGCCAATGGAGAAACTAGAATTACCCTCACTATAACTGCTCTTGGCATTCAGCATAATGTCGATTTAACCTTCACTCTGCTGCTCCGAGTTTTAACAGAAATACTAGTTTCATTCATTTATTTCCATGGATCCTCTCTGCTGTCTATTAATTGATGTCAACAAAATATTCATCTGCAACTTCTTTAACGGGAATGTTTTTACTTCAGCACAGAGCAGGTCAATTTGTGCTGCTGTACAAGAGCTTTTCTGATGACATTAGGATTGCTGAGAATGAGCAAACACCATTTCACTGTATTCAGTTCTCTGAGCTGAGCCACTTCTATGTGACATCTACTGTTGACCTGCTATCTGCCCCAAAGACCCCTGTACCCCTCTAAAAAGACTACAACAGGTCTGTTGTGGGTCTCAGAGGATGTTATGCAACTGTTAACTTCAATTAAGATTTTTCACATTAAAGGTCCAGCAGGAAGGGGAAGAGTAGAAGTTGAAATGTTGACTTAACTTAGCAACAATCAAAAAAAAAGTAGAAGGGACTGGACATTATAAGTGAATGAAAACATGTATTTGTGTTAGAGAAGAGAAACTCAGCAGTAGACAGGTGAGTATGATGTGACACTGTGGAAGGTATTATAATCTATTTTTATAAATTCATCAAGACAACAGGTAGAAAGAGAGGAAATGCTGAGATTTCCATTGAGGTAAATAAAGGTTCAGCTAGGTGTGTCACAGCCGAGGACTAAGCCCTTGTGCTGACTGACTTCTAGCCAAAGCAGTGTGTGTATGGTGAATTCAGCCAGTATTACTTTGTGTTTTTTGGTTAACGTTCTTTCTCAAACTGAGAATGGAGATGTGGTTAATATCAGATGTAATTCATTACCATTGCAACCAGACTGCATAATTTTTCAACCCAGTTTAGATGAATTAACTGTTTATCAGCCCACAAATGAGACAAGCATTAGACCAACTCTCTGTCTTCTCGACCATCTCCTCCTGGCCAGGCGGCTGTCCGCCAGCTGCCGCTGCAACAAGGAGCCGAACGGCTGCACGCCGTCCACGGCGCACCAGCTGATGGATAGACATGTCGCAGAGATCCACCGTTTGAAACGCAGTTTCAGGACGTTTGGAGGCGCTAACACCGGTCGCTCCTCAGCTCCAGCACCGACACCACACTGTGATTCATGCATGTCTCTAACGGGACCTTTTCTCTGGTTTTGTTGTGCTCCCCGTTGCTCTGACCTGTTAGAGGCCCGGTGTCGGCTGCTTTCTGTTAATTTATCTCCTGGGGGAGATGATAAAGAAGAGAGCGAGTGAGAGAGAAAGTCAATGTTCATGTTAATTTGGTGGGATTGTGTGTAATCCACTGCACAGTGCCACTGTGAAACACACTAAACTAAGGTGGAAGAAAATATAAATGAAATGAAATCTGTCAGTTAGCTGATACAACAAGTTGGGCTACTTAACTACACCTCACTAGCTAACTAAATAGTCTAGAAGAACGGACTGAGAGATAAACCGATTTATCGGTTAACTACTCCGACTCAAACGAGCATGAGTGTGCCTGCAGCGTGGAGGATGACCTTTGACCTGCAGCTTCAACTACAGTGTACAGTAGTCATACGTCATATTCCCACAACCCTCTTTTTTTCATAACTCCGAGTTATTTGAAGTTATTTCTTAAAACGGTCAACAGTGTGGCTAATCAACTTGAAATGAAATGTCATAGAAATGCCAAAATACACTGGAGGCTTTCAAACACAAATGATAGCAAGTGTCTTCTCATCATGTGGAGTAAAACACTCTTAAACATCAATTAGAAGAAGTAGCTCTCATGTTCACCATTCAATGTTTAAATGTAAAAAGTGATCATGCAGCTTCATCTCTTACAGAGTACAGTACATGCTGTCATGGCTCGCAACAATTTCAGTAGCAGTACAAAGTGCAAAAACTTATACTTAGCAAAGTCATAACTAATGTTATGAAAAATGTGCACCATAAACACATGAAAGCAAAGACTAAGAATTGCAGAATTAATAATACAGCAAACTAACGTTGGCAGAAGATTATGCTGGATCAAACAGAAAGCCACATTCAGGAAGCAAACTGAAAGCAGATTGGAATAACAGCTGTAAAATAGTCAAAACATCCACTGTGGCAGGAAGTGCTACACAGTATAATGTTCAATGTATATCGCATCACATAAAATTATAACACAAGCTGCAGTTAGTAAAAATAGTCACTCATTTCATAATCTCCACATGTCGTATATTGCATATAAATAGATGATTCAACAGACCTGCCATAAGTTAGTACTTTCCATCCAATGAGTCTACTGAAGACTGTTTAACTCAATGGGAGGTAGGCTATTTGTTGTCCCAAGTACTAAGCTTCAGTCTAAGTTATTGCTTCGTCATCATCAAATGACCTGAAGCCTATGCAAAGAAAGACCAAGCTTCACTGAAAGGATAATTTCAGTTTATTACAACCTGGGTTATATGTTTGTAGTTTTGGCCATCATTCATATCTGTAATAAATAGATTTGACTCTCCAAGTTATTTGCTGAGATCTGGCAAAATGGAGGCATCACTAAATCTGACAGGGCAAGTAAAACAAGCAGGAAGTAGACTTAAAACTGAGATACAGCGATGATAATCTTGAATTTTTTTTTTTAACCCATAACTAATCCTTGTTAACCAATTATTAACCATTATCCGACAAGATTACTGTGTTGCATGCAGTGGTGTGTGCAAGTTGCAGTATATGAACACAACAGACACTGAGCCCCCAGTTCACCCTCAGGAGAGTTACTGTAGCAGCCACGGTGCTGCATTCACTGTCTCCAGTTCACCCTCAGGAGAGTTACTGAAGCAGCCACTGTGCTGCGTTCACTGTCTCCAGTTCACCCTCAGGAGAGTTACTGTAGCAGCCACGGTGCTGCGTTCACTGTCTCCAGTTCACCCTCAGGAGAGTTACTGTAGCAGCCACGGTGCTGCGTTCACTGTCTTCAGTTCACCATCAGGAAAGTTATTGTAGCAGCCACGGTGCTGCGTTCACTGTCTTCAGTTCACCATCAGGAAAGTTATTGTAGCAGTCACGGTGCTGCATGCATTGTTGTGGACAAAAGTCTCTAAAGGCATCATTTAGTTGGCAGGTTGTCAGCGGTATCTGCCTGGAGTAACGTTAGCGAGCATCCGTCAGACTGTGTGTGTGTGTTTTTTTTTTTGCTACGTTAGCTGTAGCATTGCTAGTGGCTTCATGCTCACCGTTGTCACACACATACGGTCTGTCAGCACGGCGCAACGCTACCAAGTGTGTTACGGCGGTGAGTGCAGGTTTGTCGGTGGTGTTATAGCTGTGAACGTAGCTGTAGCAGTGTGTGTACAGTTTGTCTGAATAAATGCTACAACTCCTCAGCACAAGACAGGTGCCAACTTCCTGTATCTGCAACACCGACTCAGACTCTAGAGGTGGACCAGATATTCTTAAAGTGAACGGCTGCTCCTCCTGAGTTGGGCTCAGCTTTTTTTTATTAATTTCTTTTAACTGTTTAACCGATAGCATTAATCAGTGAAAATTCTTAAAGCTGGTTGATTAACAATTCATTATTAACGTCCCTACTGAGACTTGAACCTGGCTCGTACCCAGGTCTTTAAAGCCCAACCCAACTACAGAGTCTTATATATACCTATGCTTTACCATCAATTCAATAAGTTAATGCAATACACTGGCTACAAATTTTGTGTAATGACACACACAGACCCAGAAGATTGGCACAGTTAGAGAAAATAATGTCTAATAAAATACATTTGAAAATAACCAAACATTAATCCAACCCAAGCCTGAGGCATTACACAACAAAATGGCATCAAACCTGAAACCTCGGATAGACCGGTCAGCTTCGGTGCGGCTAACAGAATTCTAGTAATCGCATGATCAGATAGGTTGTAAACAAGGTTAGCAGGTGAGTCACACTCATTTGGAAGAGAAACCAGCAGCGAAGGGTAACACTATTACCAAAACCACCACGGCTTATTGACCTGCATGTTGGTTAAACTTTGACTTAGCATACTTAAAGTAGCTGTGTGCCCACTGCACACAAACATTTCAGGTGTGTTCATTTTTGTCACAATGTTCCCAAATCTCAGCAAATTCCTTTACGAGAGCAAGATTATCATAACTACCAGAAATCCAAGTAGTAATCAACTGTAATGATCCTGTTCAGTTAGACAACATAACACACTGTACTGTATCTGAAGTGTGCCTAAGGCTTGACAGTCACTGAGGCCAGTGCTGATATTAAAAGTCTCCATCTACATACTAGGCATTATGAAGCACAGAGTTCTCCAAAGTGAAGTCGTACTGGAAATTAGCCAAGTTGTAGTTTATGTCCCGGGACAGCAGCACATCAGTGATGAGGGGGAGCCCTGCCTGCATGGCCAGGACATGGGGAGCCAAAGTGAAGGGAACATCCCCAAGGAGATCTGGGATAGTTGAAGCAACTTCCACTGTCGAGGTCCCCGCTACTGGCAGCATGGCCGCTAACGCTGCAGGGTGCTTTGTGTTGACGGGTTGAGCCAGAACTGTACAGGATGACTGAGAAAATGGAGACATATAGTTAATGTCAGTGTGCAGATGAGATATTACTTTTAGATACACATCTGCAAGGGATGCACCGATACCGGATCAAACATTGGGCGGATACTGACTGACAGTTGAGGCACACAGCTTATTGATAACACTGGTATCAGATTAGTACTCATTATCGGCTGATAACCAAAGCCCAGGTATCTCTATCGGTATCAGGACTGAAAAAGTTGGATCGGTGCATCCCTAACATCTGCTCAACATCTCTTTTTACAGTAGTTTTTCTTTTTCTACCCTACAAGCAGCGGCGACAGCTTTAGGATGTCCATGCATACAAAGAAACTAGAGCACCTTAGTTGGCAATTTGTACATAACATTTTTCTAAAGAAAGAACAATATTTTCCAAAATATTGAAGCCTTTTCTTGAAAGATATTCCCGGAGCTGACAAACCACCATCCCCAATTAGTTTTAACTGCCTTTGTGCATTGCACTGTGAGACGATAGTGTACATTAAAAAAAAAAAAAAAAGTGAATATTCAGTTTATACACCGACATAATTTTGTCACTTCTACAGTTAGGCCAAAATTTGAATTTGTAATTTGTACTTGTAATATTTTAGTCAGGACAGTCACATCAAAGTTTTAAACATTTAATGCAACAATATTCATCTTAGTTTAACGGTGTATCTCTGCTCATGTAATGCTCTGGTAGAAATCTGAGCAAGCTCGACACAGCCTCTGTCTCAAAACCCTTCTGGCAGAAACTGAGATACACAACATTTAATGAACCTGCGCACATGTAAACACTCCTGTACAGCTACATACCAATATAGGAGGAGATAAAGGAGGAGGCTGGGAATGAGGGAAGGAGTAGGCAGCAGTGTAGTAAAGAGGATGCAGAGCTCTGTGTTGTACGCAGACTTAATGAGCAACAAAAGTTGATTCTGTATAGACCACCGATTGTGAGGGACAGCTCAGACATGTATGATTCAAAGGTGTCTGGAACATACAACTATAAAATGACTTCTGTGCCTGCCTAAACTACGTTGAGGCTCTATTAAAATATAAAATGTGTGGGTTGTTATTAAAAGTATTGAGCACAGTTGTGTTTGCCAGAGGATGAACCCTTTCCATTTTGGTAAGTCCATGGGGTTTAACATCATGCTGTCCTCAGGTCCAGCTGTCAACTTCGTACATTGTTGATTTTGTGGCTTCATTTCTATTCACACAGAACATATTGCAGAAATATGTTTCCCACACATAGACTTTACGTTTAACTTACTATGTGGGCGGGCTGTCCACATATTAACAGCAGCCCAGGTATACATGGTGACCCATTTTTGTATTTGTCCAGACTCATGTCCATAGGACATTTAGAGTCAACAATGAACCTAACCTGCTTGTCTTTGGACTGTGGGAGGAAACCGGAGAACCTGGAGAAAACCCACGCTAACACGGGGAGAACATGCAAACTCCACACAGAAGGACCCCAAGCCAGGTCTGAACCGGCGACACTCTTGCTGAGCGGTGACAGTGCAAACTATTTTATGAGATTACACTTGAACACATCACGAGAACACTGTAATTTACCTTTGTCCAGTAGTTGTTTTGCTGAAATAGACCATGAATGTCTCATATTGTAACTCAATGGCACCTCAGTTAATGTTCGTAGCGTCGCAATTTATCCAATCAGGTCTGTGCTGCCCACCTGGTGCTAACAGGTAATGCTATCAACTCTCCTCCTGCTGATTTCAACACAGTTTTGTTCACAGTGTTGCATCATCAAGGAAAAATAGGTTGCACCCCCTTAGGTTTAGTAGCTCCATCCATTCCCAATCAAATTGAAACATGATACAGCGTGTGCATGCGCCATTGTTCATGCGTAACTGTCAGAAAGCATCAATACAAAGGAGGTACATGGAGGTATGAGATGCCAAGAAAGCGGACAACTACGGTTTGCTATTTCCATCACGGTACCTTTGGTAGAAAACGAGTACCATAAGTTTTTTTCAGAAATTTGGCATTGACTTGGTACCAAAGTATCGGTTCTCTTGACACCGATTTGAGAACAGCCAAATCATCACTATGTAGTTTGTTCAATCCAACATCTTTTATTTTGGGGTATAATGACATAGGCAGTCCCTCGGAGTAGTGTTTAAGTCATTTAGTTGTGTTCAGTTTAGCGAGGTTTACTGGAATGTGACTTCAAACATGTCAAAGTCATGGTTTAGGTTTATTTTGTGTACAGTAGAGGTAAGATCTTAAGCCCGAGCCCGAGCCTGACCCGGCCCGAAATTCAATTATTACGTTCGGGTCGGGCCCGGGCTTCTCTCTCGCTAACTTTTTTTTAATAAATATATATTTATATATTATGTATACTAAAACGATGTATGGATATTAAACTAAGCAATACTTGTCATAAAATAAATAATTTGGATAAAACAGAGAAGGCGCTGTATGGTAATTGCGATTTAACTACTAAACAGGAGCCGCAGAGCCAGAGCATGCCCTGCGCACGCAAAATTTCGGGTTTGTTTCGGGCTCGGGCCTGCAAATCAAGAATTGATCGGGCTCGGGCTGGGTCGGGCTTTAATACCCGCGGGCCTGGGTCTGGTCGGGCTGGATTTTTTAGGCCCGATCTTACCTCTAGTGTACAATTGCTGAGCTAAGATGCACATTCCCACATGCTGTTCTTAATCAGTGCAGTTTGGCAAAAAACAAAGCTTGAATGCTGTCAAGTGAGCGACTGTTAGTAAGTTACAGCGACCGTTCTGGTATCCATTGTGGCTGTAATGATGCACACGGAAATAAGACTGACTCATCCATGAGTAAAGACTGCATGTGAAATGTTGTTTATTCCACTATTGAGCCTTTTAAAAGGTATAATATGCAAGAATTTACTTTAAAAAAGCAACAAATACAAACTGATGTAAAAATAATCCCTCTCAATCATCTCTTCTAGTGGGGCATAAGTGAGCATGTCGTTTCTTCTGTGTTGGATCGGTGATTGGCCACGTTAACACGTCCATCACAGACTTAATTTTCTTTAGTCTTTTTTTTTTTTTCAAAAATCTGTAGGCCCTTCATCATTTTGATGGATGGAGAGGTGGAGGTGGTGTCTTCTGGGATATTTCCATACATGACTCAGTAGGTGTTCCTATTGAGCGTTCCTATTGGCTGTGCTACGGCTCTGGGCGGTGCTTGGTATTTCCTCAGCAGATCTCAACATGGCTGCCGAGTCACAACCGTTCTCAGTTTACAGCTAAACAGTAACTACAAGATGTTTCTGAAAATATTTGAGGAGAGAAATAGACATTACAGTAACAGGATATTGATTCATATCTGGTCAATGCTGCCTAGTTGGACTGTTTCACGCGTGACTGAAGGCCAGCTCTCATAGAAGACATCTGGACGGCAGACTCCAGATCAGCTCTGATTGGTTGTTTTCCTCTGGTCTGTTAAATCTTGCAGATGCCGTTAGGAGTGACCGTTTCATAAAAATAACTTTTTTTTTTTTTTTAATCATATTTGCTCCATTTCTACCCACTGCTGCTTTAACTGCCAAAAGGGCGTCACACAGGTCTAGTGGCAAATCAAAGAAATATCATAGCAATCATGAACCAACCTGAGGGAAAGTAATTTTCCTTTGGAGTCAGTCAGTCAGGCGAACCAACCTCGTTACATATGCAATGACGTCACTCCAACTCACTCCCTCTGCAGATTGCTAGGTAGAAATTATGAATATAAATTTGCCATATCTGTGGATTTAACATCTTTCAAATTTTATGCAAGGTGGTTTTTCTACAATATTTAGGCACTGGAAGTGTTTCATGTCTTCTTTCACCTGTTTTTGTGGACTAATAACCACCTTACTGTTACTGCTATAGCCTCATGTTGACAACACTGTTCTACATACATATCTATACATACAAATGTGTGTGTGAGCTCTCTGGAGGCTTGTGTCTCGGCTCAGTTTAAAGCCAGCGTGGCGAATGGTAGTGGCACATTTTGACACTCTGGCTCAGTCTGGGCCCCCAGCACCTGTCCACACCACAGCAGCGGAGATTGTCCTGTCTGAACCATGCAGGACAAGGCCAGCTGGGATGATCACAGCTACTGGTCTCAAAACTGAATCACTCAAAATACAAAGAAAGACGTGGCTTCATGACTGTTTCCTGCTTTGAAAACGAAATGAAAAAAGAGAAGCTTTATATCATGAGCTGAAAACCTCAAAAAGCTCACCCTTGATGGTTGCACTATAACATCTGTTGACGGCCTTGCGATGTTCATGGTCTGCATCTTCCTCCTCTGTTCTTCAACTGTCTCTCCTGTAGAAGAAACGTAACGAGTTACTAAAAATGTGTACTGTATTAAACATGCAAATTAAGACTACAGGTCCATACAATCTAAACTTACACTCATCAGATATATATAAACTAGAATGGCACTTGGAGAGCGCAGACCTCCACCACGGAGCCCTTGTACGATTGCCCCCCTCGCCATTCAGCCTGCACCATCATCCATGTGTATTTTCGTTTATGCTGAGATCAGCTGTACATAGCAGAGCGTCATAAAACACTTCATTCAAACTGGACAGAACAAAATTAAACTCTTTAGAGGTAGGTTCTAGGTTGAGAGTGAAACTGGAAAACCTTGTTACTATACCAGGAAGGACGCTAAATAATAATAAGTTGGGCTAAATTTAAGAGAGGAAAAATTGGCATATCCATTTTCAAAGCTGTCCCATGACCTCTGACCTCAAGATATATGAATGATAAAGGATTATATGGGTACCCACGAGTCTTCCCTTTACAGACATGCCCACTTTATGATAATCACATGCAGTATAAATATGTTAATGTCTTCTATTCTAAAATGGTGTATTTGAATATTTCTGCATACTGGGGTCCTTAAACAGTCTTGGAATTAGCTGAGACTCATCAAAATGGGCCAAACTGTATTCATGTGTGATGATGTTAGTCCCCATTTTATTGTAGTGAGACATCACAGCCTCATGAAACTTTACAGATGCAAACTAGAGACCTAGACCGGGAGTGTCAAACAGTTTCCGTCGGCCGCATCAGTATCATGGTCGCCCTCAAAGGGCCAGTTGTAATTGTAAGACTATATAAATATTACTATTATATATAGTAATATATAATTATAAATATTATTATCTACTCTTGGTCATATTACAAAATTGCTTCTATATTTGATTATTTGTTTTAGGAATAATTTATTTAATAACCAACTCTGAAGACAAAAAATGAGTGAAAAAAATCCTAAATATGTTTATAAGTACAAATTAATTTTGTTTTGTCAATTTAGTTTTTTTTTTTAATGCCACAATTCCAGCCCTCCTTTATCCGGACTTGGGACCAGCAACAGTGACCCAAAAGAGACACTCTGGCGGAGTTACTTGTTTTTTTTTTTTTTTTTTTTTTTTAATTTAGGGTTTGATTCCCAGAATTTTACATTTCCATCAGCCAGCAGCGGCTTTGTGCATGCGGGATTCATTCAGTGTGGATGCAGAGGGGTGAACAGCTCAGATGAGGACTGGGCTGATGGTGACTGCTTTGGGATGGGGAGGCGTCCACGGCAGCATCTGCTGCTCGTTGAGAAGAGGGAGAACGATACCTGCTTTCATGTCAGTCTCTAAAAGCCACAGATAATCAGCTTAATAGGCTCAGACATCGGCCGATGCCGATTGTGAAAAAAAAAAGTCAAATAATCGGCCCAATTCATTGGTCGACCTCTACTTCTAACATAATGGTCGAAACCTTTATAGACTTTTACAATTCATTTTTTAGGGCTTTTTTTTTGGGACTCTTCTGTGTGGAGTTTGCATGTTCTCCCTGTGTAAGCGTGGGTTTTCTCCGGGTTCTCCGGCTTCCTCCCACAGTCCAAAGATTAATTAATTGATGTCTCTAAATGTCCCGTAGGTGTGAATGTGAGTGTGAATGGTTGTCTGTCTATATGTTGTCTGTCTCTATGTGTCCTGTGATGGACTGGAGACCTGTCCAGGTGAACCCCGCCTTCGCCCAATGCCAGCTGGGATCAACTCCAGCCCCCCCGGGACCCCTAACGGGATAAGTGGTTAACGATGGATGGATGTTTATTTCTGATTTATGACTAGAACAACTTCTCAGCTTTCAAATGATGTACACTACTATGTAACATCTACTACTGATCTGCTACCTCCCCTAAAGACCCCTTGTACCCCCCGCAAAAAAGACTAAAACTGGTCTATTGTGGGTCTCAGAGGTTAATATTCTTCTGCAGCAGGTCAATGAGGGGGATTATTTGTGCTGCTGACAATGAGCAAACACTATTTCACTGTATTAAGTTTTCTGAGCTGAAGTTTATTCCTCCAAATCTGAGAGTTTTTTTTTTTTTTTTTTTTTTTTTTTTAAAGATAATACAGTTATCCTCTCCAGACCCAAAATGTCTCTGTCCACAGACTGAAATCATTCACACTCATGTCAGTGTCTCTGATCTCAGCTCCATGTGTCTCCACAGCAACTTCAGAGGGGAGTACTTTCCTCAGGGAGAGCCCCAAAGTTCTCTTTGTGTGTGCATAGATTGTATCTACAATCATCTGATCCATCATCAGCTCACATAACAGACCCTTTCAAGGGGTCCTGTTATGCTTTTTTTCCCCCTTTCCTTTCATGTAGTAGAGTTTTTTGCATGTAAAAGGTCTGGATTTACACAGCCCAAAATCCACAGTAAAGGGAGTAACTCCCCTACAGAAACAGTGCTCCTGAACTGCCTGAAACCACAGATATATGCAGAGACCTGGATACAGTGTTGGAGGCGGGGCCTCGTTCATTCCTGTGATGCATCGGGCCCATGGAACAGGCGCAGTAGCGTCCGCTCTGTCACATGGGTGGTCGCAGCCGTCACGCCGTCATTGTGGCTTGCTGACTCCGCCTCCCAGCCCTCCCAGGTCTGGGTCTCATTCACACGAACTCTGGATTCAGCTACTGGTGCATTTTACAACTTTTAGGCCCTAATAATTTAAAGAAGGACGATTAGAGTGTTCATACTGGGAAGGTGATTTACCTCAAAAAAGAGAAATTATCCACTGAGTTACAGACGTCTCTTTCCCAAAGTAAGTCTATGGAAAAAGTCTTTTTGGGCCCAATGGCCTCACGTGACGGACACAGAAGTTGTAGGTCACCGTTTTGCCAATACAAAAAATGGTGAATAGAATTCAATCAATCAATCGTACTTCCATATATGTATTTTGTATACAGTATACAGTTGGTATTTTCTTTTTAATTTTTAAGGGAGATTTAATGTTTTACACATCTGATGAATATAATTCAATCAATCTTATTTCCATATATGTATTTTGTATACAGTACACAGTTGGTGTTTCCTTTTTAATTTTTAAGGGAGATGTAATGTTTTACACATCTGATGAATATAATTCAATCAATCTTATTTCCATAGATGTATTTTGTATATACAGTTCCCTTTGTTAACACCGTATTTTGAAAACCGGACGTAGTCCCAGGTGTCTACGTCCTCTAACTTCTCCAAGGTGGTCTCTAGCTCTCCGTCAGCTCCTTCTCTTCATCCATCCATGTTCACCTCCATCGGGGCCGTTTGAATGTATTTAACATAAATGTCAGTATATGGCGCTCTACAGTCGTTGCGTTGGCCCATTTCACCACGGAGATGTGAGTGACAGCTGACTTGACAACACGTTACCACAATACGATAACATTTCCTGTCCATGACAGAGTTAACATGCAGCTTTAGCCGTGACGTCTAGCTCTGCTTTTCCTGCAATGTGTGAAACCCAAAGTGTTTCCATCCTTTACTGTATGCGTAGTGTTTACCACGCTGGATTTAACATGCAAAAATACACATGCAGCACCTGACCATCTGTGTCAGCTCCAACACCTCTTCCAATTAAAGCCACAACAAGGATTAACAGCAAATAAGAGTAACGCACTTCTCTAGAAGATGACGTAAAATAACGTGGACTGCTGTGGCCTTAGGTAAAAACAGATGGCTTACAAATACTAAAATGAGAGGATACGATCAGTTGTCACTAATATAGTGTCAAATAACAGGAACTACTAGCCAAATAAAAATAATTCTGGTCACATTTTCTAATGTTAGGTAATGGCAAGGCTATTCTGGATAAAAGGATATAGTCTAACAGCCAATAAAACTTCACTTCAGGGGTTGTAATGTTAAAGTCTATATGCTAGACAAGAAAACAATTATTTATCTTGACAACTGTACCTCATGTTCTTCTTAACTGGATGGAGTTTGCACAGTTATTATGGAGATGGCTCCTTTGTCGTCATGTGACATAAGTATCAAATTTCAGTCATGTGATGACAGGTGGTCATATGGGGTAATCTTGAGCTACCTTGATGATGAGGACCATGACATGCAAGTATGGGGATCTTGAGTTAGAACTGTTTTAGTCAAACTACTGTTTCAGGTCAAGGAAGTCATTTCCACACAACAAGGAACTGGATTCAATTTTTGCAAGACAAAATCACACACTCTTAGTACGTTGTGTAATATTTCAGATCCCGTCACACAGTGAAGGGTGATCATGAGACAAGGAGCACAACAGCGAGCAACCACAAACTTCCTGTAGTAATATTTCCTTTTGTATCATTCCCTTCACAGTCACAACCCATCTGCAAAGCTCAATATCTCAATAAGCACAAAACACTGTGAATAGCATGTAGTGTAATTAATACCCCATCAAAGTTGCCCATCTGAATGCCAGTTTATTTTCTTTATTTGTTTATATTTATAAAGCATTTCACCTGTAATATTCTGATGCGTGTTAACTGAAAACCAGCTAGCATCCAACTACACTGACCTTCACAAAGTGCCAGGGTTGAAAATTAAACAGACTTCACCAGTAAACTCATTCATAATTAACCAGACTGTTTGTTCGTTATGCATCATTAATGATTTCTGAAGTGACTCTGCCATGTGGCTGACCATGTCTCTCACAGTGTAAGCTTTATGAGGAACAATGAACGTAACATCACACCAAACTCCATTAAAACGACAGTAGCGCCAAGATCGAAAAGTGGCTGATGGTGTGTTACAGCATAAGCCGGTCCCTGGAGTGGCATGTTGCTCCCGTTCCTCCGCCATATACCGTTTATACCGTTTCCTAACGGCAGATGCTGCTTGAAAATGGTCGGTCACCATCAGACTGTCATACCAGCACCGGTATGAGCCTCGCCACCATAATCAGTCAATAACAGAAATTTGGAGCCATCTAACCAAATAATACCTGTAATATTTTTTGGCATATTTAATAATAGAACGTCATCACACATTATATAAAAATTCAAATTACAGAACATTAACGTAGGCAGGCATATTATTTAGTATTCCGCATAAATCCTTTGCAACATTAAATGGTTATCATCGTGGCATAAGCTGTTTCTGCTGGCATAGATATGATACGTCGTCAGGGTATTTTTTCTCACTATAGTCTATCTTTTAAGACTTAGATATAGGATATACCCCAATATTTATGCAAATCATATTTATGTCAGTACAAAACGGCATATGACACTGCAGGGAGTTAAATGCTGTGAACTCCTAAATATAGATCCCCTTCCTGGCAGTCAGACCATATACCTGCCTCTGCAGACTCAAGCCAATACTAGAGTTTACAGTAAAACTATCAGGTGTATACATAAAAACACACACTGTCATTTCAGAGTATCCAAAGATAGATTACAGTCAGAAGATTTCCCAACGTCTTTCATATCTATGCCGGTAGAAACGGCTTATCCCACAATGATAACCAGTTAACATTTCAAAGAATTTAGAATTTATGATGAATAATAATTACTATGCCATACTTACTGCATACGCCTATAATGATCCACGACGTGTTTTATTAATGTGTAATTGAGTTTTTTTTTATTTTGGTTAGTTGGCACTAAATTTTTGTTATTGATTGTTCAGACTGGCTACAGAAGCTAGGAGGCTAGCTCTAGCCTGGGGGTACATTAGCAAGTATCAAATGAGTGCATATATTTATATTTACAGCTCTGTGCTGCTAATGAAGACAGAAAAAAGATCAGGAGCCGGTGGTGGTCTGACCGTCTGACAGTGGTCTACCACTTTGGTATATGGTGGAGGAACAGGAGCGGCATACCACTCCAGGGACCAGCTTATGGTCTGAACCACTGCGGCACACCATCAGCAGCTTTTCAGTCAAAATAATATACTGTATCTTCAGACATTTCCAGATCATAAGGAGCCACACTTTAAGCCAAAATACACCAAAACAACCATCTAAATGACATGAAGATATATGTGGTGCAGGGTTAAATAGCATTTGGAAAAAAAAAGCCAAAATGTAAATTTCTTGTTATATCATATTCCATGTTTCTCACCGATGATAACAAAGCCTCCATCCACTTCCTTCTCGGATGTTGACTTCTTTGAGTCTTTACGGAGTCCAAGGAAACTCAGCATGATTATCCTCTGTCAGTAGAAGAAATTCAAAATTACAGCAGGCCAGTATTCATCTGATCAACTTAAAGTGCCATTTTAAGTGTTGTGAAGAGATTAGTCACACTCAAAATTCAACGGTTTGAAGACAAATCTGCTCCTCTGATTTTAGTTAAAGGTTTGCTCTGAGAGTCAACAATCAACATTCAGCTAACACTGTTTCTGACATACTTTTAGCAAACACATATCAGTAGGGAATTAGAGTTGTATGACCCCAGCATAGGACAGTATTAATGTAACTTATTAATTTCTATAGGTTAGGTTAGGCCTAACTGTTTTCAGCTAAATTCACTATATGTTTTTAACAGCAGGAGCACGGCGGCGCCGTCTTGTCGGTCTAATATAAAGTATGTAGCCTTTAGTCATGGTTTGAAGACTTGTTTACACAGTCAAGAGAAAAGTCATAACTCCAGAAAGTGATAATATTAGTCTTACAGTCGTGGCGCCTTGCAGTCATGAGGTTCACAGACGGCCATAAATCTAGTTCGTTGTTCGTTAGCGTTCTAGTTTCAACTAGTTTGGCTCCATTTGGTTGGTTTCACCTTAACTCGGCCCCACTCGAGTATAGTAACCCACAGGATCTAACCTAATTAATCTTCCGTCGGTAACGTCACTTTATCCGCGCAGTGCGGTTATGTTATGACGCTGACGTCACTAACCTCGAGATCGTCCGTGTTCGTGTCGAAACTATAAAACTACCTACAGTTCTACTGCAGACGGCGCTGCCAGCTACGTAGTCAGCAACATGTCCCGGAACTACTGGTTGGTGTTTCGGGGGAACAAAATGTCAGAGCACAGCGGATATGTCGTCATAAACGTTAGAGGCGTTCGATTTTAATCCCTCCGTTTGCCGTAGTGATGTAGCCCCGCGGTTTTGAACTTACATGTAAGTACTCCGCCCGCGTGGGCTTCCGTGTGAAACAAACATATAGAACTAAACATTTCCCGCGCGATACCACTTTGTCCGGGGTGCAGTAACGCCGTAGCAGTAAAGCCGCGAAGATGGCGGGTATACTAGACGTTCCCAAACCGAGAATAACCTGCGCTATGCTGTCGCAGCACATCAACAGACCGGTCTGCTTCGTCGGGCGGGTCGGGAAGGTCAGTGCAGTTGTACCCAGGCTGTTTTTACAGCTGGGAGCTCGGCTAACTGGGCTAACTTGCTGTGGCTAAATGTCATTAACATGGAGCGTCTCTTTCCTGCTATGCCAGGTTCACCCAACTGGAAAATCCTTCAGTGTCTCGGATGGAGAAGGAAAGACTGCAACAGTTGAACTTGACGATCCCGTGAGCAACTATTATATATTATATTATATCTAACTTACATCTTATCCTTGTTAATTAGCGTGAATCAAAATGCTGGGAACTGAAGGAGTGAACTTATTTCTCTTTGGTTACTTTATCCCTGATGTAATACTGTATATATTTTGATGGAAGCACAACAACTGTTTGTATTGAAAATGCTGTTCAAATTAGGAGTGATTATATTAAAGGATGGAGTGATTATATATTACATGCATACAAACACTGTCTATATGACTACATGAACTACATCAAATTGGTGCTGAATGCAGGAGAATGTTCTTGCTGATATAATAATTTAATTTGCCATCAGCAGTTGTACTTGTAGACAGCATGTCACGATTATAGCAGCTGAATTGGATGTGGCCTACATTCAAGATACAAACATCAGTAATATGAAGGGTACATATCCTTAAGGAATGTGGTTAGAACGGCGCCTTAAGAGGTCGTACACAAACAGTTAAAGGGCAGAAAGTTTGAACTTCAAAAGGATCAATAAATGGTTTCTTTCGAACAATATGCAGACCTGCTAAACATGGAGCTGGCAGCTGGTTCTCAGAGACTTTAAAAGTGTCAGATATGAGGCCGCCTTCTGGGGGCAGTAGATGTGTTGCCCATTAGAGCATGGTCAGGTGTTATTGTTTTTATAGGTGGGGCTGATTCAGCGGAAGGATGTACTGCTCAAAGTAGACTTAAAGGTGTACTATAACCCCTGCCTTCCCCCCTCCTTTTCAGTTGCCTGCAGTCATATGTTTCTAATGTATTTTGTATTAACTGTGGAAAATGAAAAAATAAAATATCATTTTTTTAACAGGCTAGTTACTAATTACGACCTCATGGTTGTGTGCTTCAACCAACCAGTGAAGTTGCAGTTTACATCCATGTCTGTCCGTTCATCAATCTATTCTATTAGACATTTGTGTGACATTGTCATAATTGGGCACATGAATTCTTGAGTTTTGGCCAAAAATGTAGTCACTGATCATGGTGACCTTGACCTTCTAACCACCAAAATCTAATTGGTTCATCCTTGAGTCCAAGTGGACGTCGTACCAAATTTTGAAGACATTCCTTCCTGAAAGTGGGCTGGACAAGCCGAAAACATAGTGCCTCTGCCACAGCTGTCACTTGTGAGGAGGCATAACGAAACATTAAAATGCTTCTTACATGTTTGTGTTTAATCCAGTTATATGTGTTTCTCTCCAGCTTGAAGAAGAGCTGAGTGGTGTCGTGGAGGTCATTGGCATGGTGTCCAACAAAGGAGCAATAATGGCTACCACATACAACATACTACGAGAGGACAAAGGCATTCCTTTTGGTAGGCCTCCTGTGTTATCACTTCCATACAGTACATACAGGTGAACGCAGCAGCTTTCATCTGTTGTGATTTACAAAATGTTCTGTCTGCTCATCCCACAGATTTAGAGCTGTACACTGAAGCCCTGAAAGTCATCCATGATTTCCCCCAGCACTACCCTTTTGTATTGGCTGCAAGTGGATGAGGCCTCTAAAGATGGTCTTAAAGTTCAGTGTCCATTGTTGATTCATGTGCCCTGGTTTTGTTGTGAGTAAAAATAGATTTGTACAAAAGAGTCTGTAATATCAACTAAGTTCTGTCAGTAAAATTAAAACCTGTTAAGACCAAATGAAGTGGAAAGTTTGATTTACTTGTCACTGCAACAGCCTCTGCAGCTGAGCATGGAGGATCATTGTTGACCTTCAGATCAGTATCTGTGATAAAATAATCTCCATTTAAAGGATAGGTTCACATTTTTAAAGTCTGCCTTAAAACAACAGGCAACTCTCTCCTCCAAAACTACTGCAACAGCGAAGCCAATTCCTTTATTATTTGCTGTACACTGAAACCATTTGGGTTTGACATCAAAGGATGAATATGAGACCAGAGATCGGTATTTCAGCCTCTGTTTCCAGGTATTTACATCTAGATCTGTTACACTACTTAGACCATAGCATCATTTGCTTGAAACCACCTTTTTTCAAGTGAGCAAAATTGTACAAACGTGTCAGTGACATCAGCAACAAGCTCCAGAGGGAGGAGTGAAGGAATCCCAATCCACCGTCGTTCACAGAAGACTTCAGGAACTAAAGGACAGAGGCTCCACCACAAGATGATAACCACTCATGAAGGACAGGATCAACAGTTCTGGGACAAAGTTTTCTGGACTGATGAGACAAAGATGAACCTTTACCAAAGTGATGGAGAAAGAAAAGATCTGCTCATGATCCCAAACACAGCAGCTCATCTGTGAAACCCGGTGGAGGTAATGTCATAGTTGGGCTGCATGGTTTCTTCTGGGACGGATCATTGATCTTCATTGATGATGGCATGATGATGATGTGATAACACATGATGGCAGCAGCTAAATGAACTCAGAAGTCTGCAGAAACATTTAGTATGACAATTTAAAGAGAGATGAACCAAACTGATCAGGAGATCCTTCATCATGCAGCAAGACAACGACCCAAAACACCCTGTCAGAACACAACATTTGCTGATGTCAGTCTGTTCCTATACTTTTGCTCATCTAAAAATTTCCTTTACAAGCAACGTTGTCTTCTAAGTTGTGTAGCAGATCTAGATGTAAATACCTGGAGATAAAAGCTGAAATACTGATCTCTGGTCTCATATTCATCTTTTGACATCAAACCCAGATGTATTCAGTGTTCAGCAGAAATAAAGGAATTGTCCTTACTGTACCAATAGTTTTGGAGGTGACTGTATGTAGGCTGAAACAGGCGGCGCTGATTAGAAAGCCAGTGGGGACCCACACTAATGCACTAACATGCACATGCAGACGGTCCGGCTACTTAATCAAAGCACAGAGGAGCTTGAATTACAACGCCCATTTAGGAGAGAGGAAGTGTATGCCATTTCAAACTGTTGGCAGAGCTTGTAATGCACCATCTTTGTTAAATAGCATCTTTGGTGACTGAGTTCATTTTTATTACTGTACTATATCTTTACATAGCAAGTAGCTGTTTGCTGCTATATTAATGCTCTGAGTTCTGAATTTAGCACTTTTTCAAAAGCATTGAATTCTGTTTCTTCTTCAAAAAAAGGCCATCAAATATATTAAAAGGTCTTGAGTTTAACAAGTCTTAAATGTTTCTGTATATGATCATGATCATCTCAGTATGGACACGTGTTGATTTTAGCAACAACTTACTGGTACTGTGCAGGATTTCATTGACTGCAACCAACTGAAGACCCCTCAGCTCACTCCTCCCTTTCCTGCAGTAAGGTGAGCCGCCGAGTGCCAACCCGTTGTAATGCTGTTCACCTCCCTCAGGAGCCCTCTGTACCATAATACCATCACACAACTTTAGGAGCGACTGAAGTCAGACAGCTGGCGGTACCACAGTTTTGCACTCTGAGGCTCATGTTACTGCAGCGTAAGTGTGTCAGAGAACTACAACGGCCTTCAGGTAATGTAAAAATGTGAAGGTTCTCTCTAGATCCAGTATTTGGTTTGTCTGTTCTATAGAAACGGAGGACTCTGTGAAGAAAACCTGCTCCCTATGTACAGTAGATACGAAGGACTCATTCTGAAGTAATGAAAACACAATTCTTATTTTCAGGTGATTATACTCTAAAGAAAACACTTGTTCATATTATATTTCATTTCTGCTAATAAATCCCCCATAAAGTGGCAACGCAAATTGTTGCCTTCATAATATTTATATGATTCATTGATTAATCCGTCCATCAATTTTCTACTACATAATCCAGGTTCAGGACAAATTAAGTTGATTATATCATTAGGAATTATGGTTACACACTGCTGAGAAGTACATAAAAATGAAAACAGACAAATCTTTTTTTTTTTTTTAAGTACATATTGTCCCAAATGGTTTTCCAACGCATGTTCCAAGAACGTATCTGTAGCAGAATTATAGCCACTGTATTCTCAAACTGCAGTTTTGGGAAATATCTATGCATGAGCTATAATGAGCAGCAGGGGGCAGTATGACCAGAAAGGTCATCCCTGAGCCAGAAATGTATCTGCACATCCCCTCAAATCAGTGTGAACCCAAGTTGGGTATTCCTCATTCCCCTGTTCACACCCTACTGAGGTGTTGTTTAGCAAGAGAGAGGAGAGCGATGCATGATATCAGTATTATTAAAGACATAACTGCATGCACTGTTGAAACAAATCATTAGTCATGAAAGCTGTTGTCACTTGCAAGGGCCAATAAAGCAATCCGTTTTCTAGATCTGTGTACTTCCAAAGTATTAAAACACAAAGTAAAGTACCACAAACTGATGTTCTTCATTATTAAATGGATGTATATTTTAATTTCACAAAATGATCCGTAATTCCAGTTTTTCTTTCAAGGTTTTGAAGTATTTTTGATTTTCAAAAATGGAAGCACAAAACTGAAGTTCTGTGTCCTGAGGAAGTCCATGAGATGGTGTTAAGAGCTCCAGGAATGAATGAAGATTTATCACTATTATCAGCCTTTTTCAGTAGTCATATTAACATTATTAGTACAGCTATTGATACTGTTATTCCTATTATGACTCTATTACATCCACTGCTACTGACTACTGTTATTAGTCCTATTTGTATTACTACTTGTACAGTAGCAATCCCCCCTTCCCCCCACTCTCTCTCTCTCTTGCTCTCTCCCTCTCTCTCTCCCTCTCTCTCTCTCCCCCTCTCTCTCTCTCTCTCTCTCTCTCTCTCTCTCCCTCTCTCCCTCCATTCAGTTTCAAAAGTGTTGTCCCCATTAGTCTCTGAGACACAAAAACATGGGAAAATAGGGTTGAAAAATGCTGAAGTTATCCTTTATATTGAGGAACTTTCAAGAGACAGATTTAAAAAAAAAAGAAAAGAAAACAAAACAAAACAAAACAAAACCTGAATGGTCAAAAGAATGAAACTGTGTGGAGCCATGGATGTAAGGGGACGGATGCAGCGTTGCAGGTGGACCCCCTTTCTTTCCTATGAGCCAAAATGGCTCGATGCCGAGTGATAAAATGACCTGTATCCTCCTGTGATCTTCCCCATCCAATGGCTTGGTCTCATTCACATGAACGGCAGCAAAAACATAACACTGGATTTACCTATTAGTGTATTAGAGTATTCAGACTAGGAAGTTTACTGAGCTAAAATAAAACTTCCACTGACTCACAGACATCTCTTTCCCACTATAAGTCTTTTTATGCCCAGTGGCATCACATGACAGTGCCAAAACTTGTATTTCCATGGTTTGGTCGCAACAAACTTGGCTCTTCCTGGGGTCTTGGTGGAGCCAGACCTGTGGAGATGATTGTCTATGCGGGACTAACCAGCCAGTAGTGGTCAAAGTCATGTTCCCTCCCACAGCACAGACATGCAGGTTAGGTTCATTGTTAACTCTAAACTGTTAAATTGAATGTGTGTGAATGGCTGTGATAGTGTGGTGATCTGTCCGGGGTGTACCCCGCCTTTGCCCAATGCCAACTGGGATCTGCTCCAGCACCCAACCTTTCCCACCTCCCTACCCTCGCGGCCGTGAATAGGATAAGCACTTACAGATTATAGATGGGTGATTTTAATAAAATCAAACCACATTTCTTTGTGACCAGGGAAAAAAATACAGCTTATATGAAAAAAAGAGGTGTGGTAAAGTGGGCATTGACATCATAGTAACTTGTTGTTGTCCATATCCATAAAACTCACCAGCGGTCAGGGTCATTTTTCCATTTTTTGTTTTTTTTGCTGGAATCTCTGCCATGTAAAAACCTTGACAGCGCTGCTCCTTTCTGTGCTGCTGTTGTTACAGACGTGTCTGATCTAGCTGCAACCCCTCATGGAATTGCCCACGTCTATTAAACTGCCATAATGCAGGTTTTTTAGTCTCCAAACCCAAACTGAGATAACCCTGAGGGTTTTTAAAACTCTAGATAGTTCCTTAAGAGCTACTGAAAACACTATGCAACTGTCAAACAGTACTTCTTATGAGGTGTTTAACCTACTGATTATTTTGATGCAAAATCAATTCGATATCAAATTGATAATGGCCTTTCTATATGCTGATATAATGTGATTCCCTGGACTTCTTTCAAACTGATTGTCATCCACTGGGCCCTATAATGTAGATGCATTACATTGAAATACTCTAGTACAGTTGATTACCAGTACTTAGCTATATTCCACCAAAAGCAACAGAAATTGTGAATTTATTAGGACTGCAATATCTTTTTACCTCATATAAAAGAGGTGTTTTAACTCTTACAGTTGTTGAGGCACTAGTTTTGGGATTTCCTTTGCAATATCAATTTCACAATCTTTCAATAAATATTGAAATCATAAGATAAATTTTCACTGGAGCTGTAATGAATCAGTATGTAAGACGATCCAATTTTTCCAGAGCCCTGGGTTTGAGTGTACGTTGATCAGCTTTTAATTTGTATCATCCTTCAACAGAACTGAGACATAAAATGTGATCGAGCAGGAATGATCACTGTGAAATATATCAAACCAATGTATGGATGTGTATATCACTACCAGGGAGGTGGGGTGGTAATGTCAACTGCAGTGAGAGCACTACATCCCAGCCATGTTCACGCAGCCTGCTCATGGGTGGGAGAGCATTAGCCTGGAGGAAGGCAGCTGCCATGTTCCTGCAAGTCCAGACACTGCTGTTAGTGCTGCAGCATCTGCTCCATCTGCTTCCACCCACAGACAGTATCGCTTCCATCTCACACACTTTGTCATGGAAACGTCTTCACTTTCTGCCACATCCCTGTAGAAATCACACACACACACACACACACGCACGCACGCACGCACGCACGCACGCACGCACGCACGCACGCACACACACACACACACACACACACACACACACACACACACACACACACACACACACACAATTTTTTTTGATTTACTTTGGCTCTCAAAAACCAAAAGTTTATGATCATGACCTGAATCATTTTGTTAAAGCCTCCATTTTATCCTTATGTACAATCTAAACACTGGTCACATGCTTTAACCTTTAAGAAGCCTATATAGTGCTCAAACATTTTTAAAAAATATACTATTTGTCTATCATTAACATCAATTATCGAAAAAAATGGCTGGGCCCAGCGTCTTAAATGTGAGGATTTGCTGCTGTTCTGCATTTTATATCATTGTAAAACTTTTGGACTGCTGGTCGGATAAAACAAGCTATATGATGTAGATCACATATTCACCTTAACCATCCTTACATTATGTGTAATCATTTATCCTTAGAGAGTTGTAGAGGGGCCGATCCCAGCTGACATTGGGCGAGAGGTCACCACCAGTCAATCAGAGGGCTGACACATACTGTAGAGACAACCATTCATGCTCACAGTAGTACCTACAGGCATTTTAGAGTCAATCTGAACATTTGGTCAAAGTATGTAGAGTATGTGTAACGCTCTCCCACATGACCTGACGTAGGCTTCTGCATGATGCTGCTGCTACATAGTACATCCCAGTTTGGAGAAGCAGACAGGAGTACTGGCCAGGAAGCTCTGCAGGTAGCAATGTGCTGCTGTGGACGCCACTATACTTTGATCCGAGAGTAGACCAGTATCTTCCCTGTTAGGCGAGGTAAAATTACTGTTATTGTGAATGGAGTCTGGTCTAGAGAGGGCAGTGGGATGGCAGTGAAAATGATCTAAATATCGCATGCACTTTACCTGATATTGATCAGGTGGCTCAAATGCTGTTTCCTGCTGTTCCCGTTGACAGTAACCTCATAACGCTGCATAAAATGTTTTCAGAAACATCTTGTTTACTGTTTAGCTGTAAAATGAGAAAGTTAGCGCCAGCCGTTGGGCAGTGCTTGGTATTTCCTCAGCCGATCTCAACATGGCTGCCAGGTCACAAACTTTCATTTTACAGTTAAACAGTAACTACAAGATGTTCCTGAAAACATCTGAGGAGAGAAATAGTCATCACAGTAACAGAATATTGATTCATATTTGATCAGTGCTGCCTAGTTTGACCATTTGATCAGAGTGACTGACAGCTGCATCGCTTCAGGTTGGCTCTGATTGGTTGTTTTCCTCTTTTTCCTCCTCTTTTTTTATTTTTTTTTTTACAGATTATCTGTCTTATTCACTCACTGTCAGGACATAGTGACCGTTTTATAAAAATATCTTTTTAAAGTCCTATTTTCTCCATTTCTACCCACTGCTGCTTTAAATCCTGATGTTGTCTCTCTTTTCTTTTCAATTTTCTCTTCTGCTGCATCCCAGTTATCAATATTGCCATATTCTCCAAATAGGTTAAAAGAAATGTTGAAGTCACTTATTTTGTTAACCTATTGCAATAAATTGTAAACAGAGGCGTAACTGCGTCACTGTTGCCATGGTTACTCATTTTACATAGAGGCTGATAAACACATTAATTAATACTAAGTAGGTGTACATTATCAGGAACTAATGGACACCCTGCAGCCAATCAGAATCAAGTATTCACAGAGACCATAATATAACATGGGAGTATACAGTACAGTACATACAACCCCACTTCAAAATATCAGAATTAACCAAACACATTATTCATAACCTTATTGATTAGGTTACTTTGCCAACCCACATCACTGCTTCTTCCTAATGTCTGAGTGGATGCGTTGGAAAAGATGGACCCACCCTTTAACATCTCTGTAAGGGACCAATTTTATGTTTTAAATTTTGGGAAACGACAAGTATTTATTGTTTATTTCAGAACGCCGGTCAAGCTTTTGATTTAGTTCTTAGTAGGAAACTAAAGCTATTAACTGAATTTTTTGAGTGAGTTAACAACTCCAGAGGCAGAATGAGGCACGTTTCATTGCAGGTTTTACAGACTGACACCCCTGAAACTGTCAAATAAAATGATCCCCTTGATCCTGTTGGTGGGTCCACACTAACTGAGTTATCCACCCAGTTCATCATCACAGTCATTCATCAGTGGAGGCCTGTTTCTGTGTGCTTTAGTCACATAGTGTAAGTCATTACCAGTCATGATAATGTAAATTCCCCTCTTAAAGCAGCAGCGGGTAGAAATGGAGCAAAGGTGATTAAAATAGTTTTTTTTATCCTGACAGTAGTGCAGGTAGTAGTAGGGACAGGTAATCTGAAAAAACAACATGTGTCTCTGTGTCCATTTGCAAGACTTCACAGACCGACGGAAAACAACCAGTCAGAGCTGATCTGGAGCCTTGCTGCCTCTGAGCAGCTGTCAATCACTCTGAATTCTGATCAAGTGCTCAAACTAGGCAGCACTGATCAATGAATCAATATTCTGTGACTGTACTGACTATTTCTCTCCCCAACTGTTCTCCGAAACATCTTGTAGTAACTGTTTAACTGTAAAATGACAAATTTTGTGACTGGCGGCCACGTTGAGATCTCTTGAACAAATACCAAGCACTGCCCACCAGCCAGTGCACAGCCAATAGGAACGCTCAATAGGAACGCTCTCTCACTGAAATTAGCTGTGATTGGTCAAAGTCTCTCGTCACAAGCTAATTTTTTAAAGTCTGAAAACAGAGCCATGAGGAGGTGCAGAAGTCCAGTTTTCTCTCAGAACACTTGAATTACAATATGCTGAAAGGTTATTATAGGATTTTTGCCCAGTGATGCCAAAAATATACTACCTACTATCACTTTAATGTTAGCCCTTTAAAAGGCTTTTTTTTGGAGGGCTGGATGTTTATGGTGCCATTCTGTTCTGCTTGTTAACCTTGAAATGACCACAATAACTGCTTCACTGAGCTGTGGATCTTGTAAAACTCACTTTGTTTAAACAATTACCATACCTCCAAAGGTTATTAGTTCATATTCTACATACCCAGGTGGACACTGTGTTTTTATTAAGTAGTTGCCCATGAATGCAGCAGCTCTACATGATGCAATGTGAGCCAACATGTCTAAAGCAACCTCTGCATATCTATCACATGCCTATCGGGGCCCCCAAGCAGGGATTTTGGACCGACCGTATGAAGCTGTCAGGCCTGCCAAAGTGCCACAGGGAGCGCTAACAAATGATCTAAGTATGGCAACTTCAGGAAGACTCCTAACCTGCAAGCTCCTGATGTAGACTAACCATTCACAGGCTCTAAAACTGTCTCTGCAGCCTGGTGCTGCAGTAGATATATAGCTCTATGGCACTTTGAAGTTACATTTAAAAATGAAAATGCAACAACAGAGGTGTGAGGAGGCATAGTGTGTGATGTGGGAGGTCAGGTGACGTGGGGAAGACTGACCGCTCTGTGCGGCATGGATGCCGACCATGGAGTGTTCATACTGGGAAGTTGATTCACCTCAAAAAAATAAAAAATATATTGTCTGACTTACAGATGCCTCTTTCCAATGTAAAACTGTGGTCTTTTTCGGCCCAATGGTGACACGTGATGGACACAGAAGTTGTAGTACCACCATTTGGACACTGAAAATTGGCATCAGTGACCGGAGCTCTTCCTGGGGGCTTGGTACTGATGCGGAACTGGAGGTAACCAAGCCATTGTCAGACTGTTATAGCTGTGTAGCATCTCTACTATGATAAGCTGTCCAGTGTGTCTGAGGGACAGTGTCAGTACATAGCCGTAGCCCTACTTTTATCATGGTTGACGCCATTTATTTATTTCATTTATTTCATTTTTTGCAGTTTTAATCCTCTGCCCACGTCTTAACTCTTCACTTACCTCTTGTTATTCGCAAAATACTGTATATGTAAAAAAAAGCAACAAAAAACAGTATCAGCATATTTTTACATCAAAGTCTAATCAAAATCCCAGTCTTTTCTCTTCCTGTAAATTATGTCAAATGTTTTATGATTCATCCTGCACGCCCCGACTGCAGGATAAGTCGAAGAGATGATGAGATGAACAGAGAGAGACGTGCTTTTGGATCAGTGGGCAAAAACGCTGCTTTGATTTCCAAAAGACTATGTCTGAATGTGCCACTGCAGCACGGCAGTCCACCGGATGACAGCGCAAAATGTTTTTACATGTACTGCCCTGCTGCAGAGATGGAATAAAATCTGACCGGAAGATGTGTGGCTTTTTTGCCTTTTTGTTTCCCAATCTTGCTTTTTACCTGATATGTTGATAAATAAGATTAAAAATAAGATTTCTCACATTTTGTTGTAAATATATATATATATATATATATATATATATATATATATATATATATATATATATATATATATATAAAAAATAAAGCCTGCAAGGTCCAATTCATCTCATGGCCTCATTAGACAGCAAAATGCGGTTAAAAAGCTGCTGTTCCCAAGGTCAGTTTTTCTCCAACAGTTTCTGAATGAATTACTTCATTTATTTAGTTATTTGGGATTACTCATGTACGTGTAGGAGCTGTGAGACTGAGGCAGATTTCCCACCATTAGCAGCGTTGAGACTCGGACAGACTTATTTAACTTAAGTCCTTTGCTCCTTTAGGGAGCATAGTCTATTGACATATGTCCTCCACCTCCCTCAGCTGGCAATTCTTTCAAGATCTAGTTGTCCCCAGACATTCAGCCTTGACACGTCTTCTCCCGCTGTTTCTCTGGCACAGAATGGCAATCTGGCAATTCTGACAAATACCAGATGGGCCAGCCACCTCATGGGCTGCAAGGCCACCACAGTAAAGTGCAGAAAAAATGTAGAATAAAATGCACCTGTCAGCAGTGACTCATTTGATGCTGGAACAGCCCGTCTGGTTAGGATTTAGCTCCAAAACTGTCAGTAGGTTAACTATACGGCAGGTACAGTGTCACTGACCAGGGTCACCTCCCCTCACCCCTTCAAGTGGATCCATCCATGTAAATTCCAAGGTAGCGGGAAATAACTGAAAGAAATCAAGACAGAAAGAGCAGAGTTAAATGAAAATACATATGAAATGGATAATGAAGGCCCAAAAAAGCAAAAAGACAGGGTGGCAAAGGTCAGAGAGGGAAACAAAGGCGGGAGGGAGCTCCAGACAAAAATTTCCAGGGCCATATTTTGTTCCCAGTCCAATCCTGGCAGCATTCCACAAGGCCATGCTAGCGTCCAGAAAGTGTCTGGGCGTGCAGCCGTGTGCTGTAAAAAGCCTATTGGTCTTATCAAAATATGTGGAACTGTGACAGGAAGTGCCCTCTAAACTCTCAGTCTGGTGCTGGTGTTGTTGCTGCCTGGCTGTGTTGTCCTAACACAGAGCTGTCTGCAGACAGTGTGCCACAGCCAGCATACCCACCGGTCTCTTCCCATACAGCCACAGCATCAGGCACCCAGGCTGCCGTCTTCACACAGCCTGTCCACTGCATCCTGTCCAGACAACAATCAACTAAAAAAGTAGTGTTCATTTGCTGTTTTCTTTTGAAACATGTATTTGTAGGAAATTAAAGGGGACATATCGTGCTCATTTTCAGGTTCACTTGTATTTTGGGTGTCTACTAGAACATGTTTACATACTGTAATGTTCAAAAGACACTATTTTTCTCAGCCTGTCCATGTGAATATACTGTACCTGTATTCACCCTCTATCTGAAACGCTCTGTTTTAGCTCCTGTCTCTTTGAGCCTTCCTGGAAATGCCCAGTCTGCTCTGATTACTCAGTGCTTTCCGATCTTTACAGTCTGTGCTGTTGTTGTCTATGCAGTATCACTGCAACCAGGGACTCAATCTGTGTTTAGGGTTTGGCAGAGCTCAGTGACTGTATGGCTGTACAACCTTACAGACGTCCTGACGGCTCATTTACGGTGCAGTTTGTGAATACGAGCTCTGTACATTTCTGTACAACTAAAGCTGCACAATATGATAGCCTTAAAGGGTAACCAGTATTTTCCTTTGTTCCTGTGTGTCTCATTGACTAATTGGCACAACAATTTTTGAAATTGGTACAGGACTGCGGGAGACTACTGCAGTCGCCGGCTGATAAACAGTCTGTAATGTAATCACTTGGGGGCAACCTGGCACCGTCATTTTATGTCCACTAAAAGTGCTTGTTTTTCTATATATCCTGACATTTTGTGTATAAACCAAAATATGTCAGGATTTTATTTTGAAGGTTTTGACTAGATATCCTGGTTCATTATGACTTATCACAATGAACCAACTATGGATTTAAACAGACCTTACTTAGCCTACCAAAGATTTAACTTTAATAGATCCTGACCACTTACTATGCAAACAGGTGTGTAAGTGTGTATGAGGTCAGCTCAGAGCAGCAGCAGACCAGTATGTTATAGAGGCTCTGTGGTGGAATGCTTTCTACGAGGTTCCAGGTAATATTTACTGAATGATTGGTAACTTTTTGCAGGAAAAGCAGTGGCAAGTCTCAGACATATCAATGATTTATGTTGAGCATGAGGCCTTATCTGAGCCTGTCGGTGTGAATTATGGAAGCAGCTTAAAGAAGTTTCTCATACGACGTCCTCCAGGTACTGTTTCTCACAGCCGCTCAATGTTCTCAGGTTGCCACTTGGCATAAAGATTAAGTTTAAAACATCCTAAATATTCCTCCCCACCCCCCATCCTGAGAGAACCATATTTCAGTCTGACCCCAGACTTCCTCATATACTTGTTTTGCATTTTACTCAACAAATATTATTTTGGAAGTGGTGGAATGAAACTTAGTCAAGTACTTACTGTAAAGCTGCTCTAGTCAATAATTTTATATCAACAAAGGATGGACCTGCAGAGAACCTGCAGAGAATTTGCACTCTTGTGACAAAAACAAGCACTTTTCGTGGACATGCCAGCTTGATCCAATAGTACCATATTGCAGCCTGTGAGCAGATGCTGTTTACAGTGCTGTCCCTCAATAATGGACCAGTTTAGAGTCGTCTTTGGACTGTGGGAGGAAGCCGGAGAACCTGGAGAAAATCCACGCTTACACGGGGAGAATGAGAGTGCTAAACACTGCACCACCGTGCTTGCAAATCAGTAATTTCATATTTTTGCATCTGTGCTTTTCAGCAAGTAAAATTTGTTGAAATTAAGATTAAAAAAGAGAGTTCTAGGGCGACTTTGAGAGCGTTCCTATTGGCTGTGCTCTGGTTGGTGGGCGGTGCTTGGTACTTCTTCAAGAGATCTCAACATGGCTGATCACAAACTTTCTCATTTTACAGCCAAACTGTTACTCCAAGGTGTTTCTGAAAACATCTGAGGACACAAATAGTCATTACTGTAACAGATTATTGATTCATATTTGATCAGTGCTGCCGAGTTTGACCATTTGATCTGAGCTTGTGAGTGATTGACAGCTGCTCAGAGACAGCAGACTTCAGATCAGCTCTGATTGGTTGTTTTCCTCCAGTCTGTGAAATCTTGCAGATGCCATTAGGAGCACTGGTGGAACATGAGTTTTTTTTTTCAGATTACCTGTTTCATGCACTATAGTGTCAGGATATAGTGACCATTTAATAAAAATAATAATAATAAATCACATTTGCTCCATTTCTTCCCAGCTTTGATAAGAATCCAGTATTAGTAAATTTAGCCGCAGGAGCGTCAGTTTGTCAGAGCGATTTGCTTTCAAAACAAAAGCAGTTAGCGCTATGGAAGACGCAAATGTCACTTTGAAATATACTCCCAATTGCACAATGAAATCATGATATTGAATATGAAATACAACGCTAAGTATAAAACGCTTGAAAAACACAATAAAATAACAATAATTTGCCCTGTTTTTCCGGTGACATTTTATTGTGAAGGGAGCATTAGGAAGTGCTAGTTGTTGAAATGTGGCGGGCTTGTCACTGGAGCGCTGGGACCCGCTGAGGCGCTGCAGGTCCCTGAAACCCGCCTGGCAGCTGATGGATTAACCCGGAGCGCTGATTGCAGTTCCTCACAGGTACGTGTCTCGTTGTATTTTACACACTTTAGTCAAACCCGCTTTGACCTGCTGCTGCGGACAGACCGGTTGGCTTGTTTTAATTTGTCTTCAGTAGTTCAATATTTGTCAAATGTGTCAATGAATAAATAAAATCAGTTGGAATATTGTCCATGTATGGATAAGGTAACCACACAGGAATTATGTTATTGGCTAACAAATAAATAAATAGATAGATATACAGTTACTGAATTGTCCTTTATAATTTAGATAAATTGTGCACCAGCAATTTGGTTAAAAAAATCATCAAAATTAACAGGAATTACAATTCATGAGTACATTTTTAATGCAGTAACAAATTGGACACAACTTACAGTAAATTTTAATTTCAGTGTATATATAGGAGTATACACCTATAATATAGTTGAATAGAATTGAATTGAATAGATTGTCACAGATACCTGATCCAGTTATTTGAGTCAGTATCAGCCCAAAATCTGATCCGGTATTGGTATCGGTGTATCCTTATCATAAATATTAAAACCCTGTAGAATGAATTACTGCCATATATCAGTCTTCTCACTGAGTGGTTGCAGCAGTAGATGTATGAGAAACATTCATAATACCAACACTAGTACTAGCAGCAGAAGAACAGAGTAATATGTGGATCAGTAGTTAGTAAAAACAGATGTAGATATTGAAGTGATAATGTCAAACAGCAGGTGTGATTATAAAGATTGATCTCAGCTTTAAAGCAGCAGTGGTTAGAAATGGAGCAAATTTGATTAAAAAGGTTTTTTCATAAAATGGTCACTATATCCTGACAGTAGTTAACGAGAAAGGTAATCGGAAATAATCGTATTGTCTTCCGGCGCGCCTAACAACAAGAACAACCAATCAGAGCTGATCTGGAGTCGGCCGTCCAGCTGTCGTCTATGAGAAACGGCTGTCAGTCACTTGTGAACTTTGATCAAATATGAATCAATATGCTGTTAATGTTAGCATGTTGAGAACAGTTGAGGAAATACCAAGCACCGCCCACCAGCCGGAGCCCAGCCAATAGGAACTCTCTCTCTCCCTCTCTCTCCCTCTCTCTCTCTCTCTCTCTCTCTCTCTCTCTCTCTCTCTCTCTCTCTCTCTCTCTCTCTCTCTCTCTCTCCCTCTCTCTCTCTCTCTCCCTCTCTCTCTCTCTCTCCTCTCTCTCTCTCTCCCTCCCTGTCTCTCTCCCTCTCTCCCTCTCTCTCCCTCTCTCTCTCTCTCTCTCTCTATCTCTCTCTCTCTCATCTCTCTCTCTCTCTCTCTCTCTCTCTCTCTCCCTCTCTCTCTCTCTCCCTCCCTCTCTCTCTCTCTCCCTCTCTCCCTCTCTCTCTCTCCCTCTCTCTCTCCCTCCCTCTCTCTCTCCCACAGGTCACAGACTAGATTATTTTAAATCCTGAAATCAGAGCCATGAGGAGGTGCAGAGGTCTAGTTTTAACTGCACTGTGCTGAAAGGAGTTTGGCCTGCCTATCGGATGCTGAGGGGATTCATCTGTGAGCAGTCCTGTCTCCCTCCTGTGTCCATATGAAATTACTGCCGCTGTGTGGGGATTTAAGCAATGCTGCATGGCAGATGATGACTACTAATGCTGCTATAATGCTATAATGCTGCTTGTGAATTTCTCCACTGTGGGACCAATGAAAGGGATATCTTATCTTATCTTATAATCTTTACATTTTCTAGGCTGAGCAGCTGGACTGAACAATATGCAGTGGCTCCTAAAGGTTTGCATCCTGACTTTGGCCCTGCCAAACCCAACCACATGCCAGAACAGGAGAAGGAAAGGACAGAGAGATGATAACCAGGTCATCATTAATGATGCCAAAAGTAAGTATTTTAAATGATTACGGTTATTGAAAAAAGTCTGATTATTGTAAGTCTTACATTACCTGAACTCAGAACCTTGTGTCTTATTGTAAGTATCTGTGTGTTAAATGCTAAATGGCTTAAAATCAGTTAACAGACAAACTGTCTTTCACACCATGGCCCTCATGGCAGTTTAATAACTATTGTACTTAACCTCAGTTGCAAGTTTTTGTAAGATACAGTTTTAGCAACTGACCAGTAATCAGCTGTGTCACACTTGGCTTTTGTGCATTACCAGTTGAACAATGTAAACAAAATTATACTAAATTGTATTTGAATCCTCTGGGATCACAGTCATCTGTTGATGAAAATTAGAGTCCCTCCAATGCTGTCTTTTTGAGGCCAATACCCTTATTGATATTTAAAGGTTCCATATTGTAGAAAGTGAGATTTCCATGTCTTTTTTTTATTATAAAGCAGGTCTTGGTGCTAAATAATAGTAATTATATTTGCTAATATAAATCCACAGAGATAAACAAGCTGACTGGACATCCATATATAGTTATAATTATTTTTATAATGTCACAACTGTGCAGTTAATTCAGTGCTGCTAAACTCTCTGTTATGGACACAGTGAGTCCCTGGCTGCAGTGACTCTCTGAAGACAGCGTTAGTGCGTTGAAACCTCTAGATCATAGACTGTAAATACGTAGTGGATGTAGTCGCTGTGTCGTCACCCTTTGGTTTGTGGACTGCTGTTTTAAGCCTCGAGTTTGGCATTTATGTTTTTGGGTTGTCTGTCCGGTACACTCTTGTGAACATGATACTTCAGGAACGCCTTGAGTGAATTTCTTCAAATTTGGCACAAGGATGAACTGATTAGATTTTGGTGGTCAAAGGTCAAGATTACTGTTAACTCATAAAACATGTTTTTTTAGCTGTAACTCAAGAATTCATATGCTAATTATGACAATTTTACAAAAAAATCTCAAAAGGATAGAGTGATAACATTTTGGACAGACATGGATGTAAACTGCAACTTGACTGGTTGGTGGAGGCACACAACCGCAAGGCAGGAGTGGAACGTGAGTGGAGCTAAGTTCAACTGAATGCTGATTTTGAAGACATTTTCAGGCAACCAAAAAAGTTATAATTGGCCTTCATGAAGTGAAAACGCACCGTGAAAGGGTTAAATTTCTAAGACTACAACATGGACAACTCCCAGACTAGACAACGTTGTGGTAGCGACCTGTCAATCACAAGGTAGCCACGCCTTAAAGCATCTCCTGCTTTATGGTTCATTTGGCTCTAAATTTACTAAATGAACATCATGCTGTATTGAAGAAGACTTGAAACTAGCAACTGAGCCCATAAACTCATGTTTACAATGTTTACTGGGGTAATAAATCAAGTGAGAAGTAGGCTCATTTTCTCATAGACTTCTATACAATCAGACTTCTTTTTGCAACCAGAGGAGTCGCCCCCTGCTGGCTGTTAGAAAGAATGCAGGTTTAAGGCACTTCAGCGTTGGCTTCACTTCTCAGACTGGGAGGTAGAACACTGATGTAGACATGTTTGAGCAGAAACCCAAAATACAAGTATAATGATAATAATAGAAGTATTATTATCACTATTATTATTATTATTATTATTATTATTATTATTATTATTATTATTATTAATAATAATAATAATAATAATAATAATAATAATAATAATAATAATTAATAATAACAATTATACTTGTATTATATTATACTTGTATTTTGTATTTTTTGTATTATTATTATTATTATTATTATTATTGATTTAAATCAATACTACTACTACTACTACTACTACTACTATAATAATAATAATAATGATATAATTTATTAGTTAGGTTCTATTGGAAACCTTATCATTAGTTTTCAAGATGTCTTGCCAGTTACCAAAAGGGCTTTTCCAGAAAAAGATGAACCTATGGTATGCCACAAGATGACATATGCTCATCATCCCCAGAGGTTTCCATCCTCTGTTCACCATGATGATTCATACCAAATGGTCAGTAGTCTTGTTGTGAAGTGTCAGATGGGTGAAGGGACCATAGCTGGTGAAACCTGGAGACAGTTGTATTGGAGTTAGTTAGATACGTTTTAATGTACCACTGCACCAACTACTTGAAACTTGAATGTACAGTAAGCCTGCTGTGTGGTGTGTTTGGCTTCTAGCCCTGATCTGCCCGGTGGAAATCATGTTCATCGTGGACAGTTCTGAGAAAGCCAGATCTCTGCTGTTTGAGCAACAGAAGGCCTTCATCCTGCGCTTCAGCACTAAGGTTATGCAGCTGCAGTCGGCCGGCTGGCGTCTGCGGCTGCGCCTGGCCGCTCTGCAGTACAGCAGCACTGTGTCAGTAGAGCACAACTTCAGAGACTGGCAGGACCTGGACGTCTTCCAGAGCCGCGTGGCCTCCATGACCTTCATCGGCCACGGCACCTACTCCGCCTACGCTGTCACCAACGCCACCTGGGTTTTCAGCCGCGAGACGTCCCCAAGCAGCCTGAGGGTGGCGCTGTTGATGACGGATGGAACTGATCACCCACGCAGCCCCAGTGTTGTGACAGCTGCTGCTGAGGCCAAACAACACAACATCAGGGTGTTTGCCATCAGACTGTCTGGCCTGCCAAGGGAGGGTCCCATGGGTGCAAAACTAAGATCCATTGCGAGCGCTCCCCCACAGCAGCACGTCCTCAGCCTCAGCGACAGCCAGCTGGATGAAAGACTCTTCAATGAACTGGTCAGTCATGTCTGCGCTAGGCTTCTATCAGTTTTAATAGTAGGGATGCACCAATCTGGCTTTTTTAGTCCCAATAAAGATACCTGGGCTTTGCTTATAGGCCAATACCGAAAACCGACCCAATACCAATAGTGTTTAATTAATAAGTTGTATGCCTCACCGTATGGAAGTGGCTGGGATCAGTCCTTTATGTGTAAGGCAACATTGAGCTTGACTTAAATATTATATATATTATATATCATATAAAATGTAACTAATAAATACATGGATAACAATACAGAATTGTTATTTATTAGAACGGTTGTATTCGTTACCAGATCAGCCCATTGTCACTGATATCCGATCCAACTATCTGAGTCAGTATTGGGTCAATATGTGATATCAGTATCGGTGCAACTCCACTGTAGTTATTAGTAGAGAAAACAGAATGTACATAGTCAAAAGAAAAGCAATTAAAAAATATATACATAAACACTGAAATCATGATACATAATGTAGGATTCTATATACATACAGTAATGTGGTCACAGTGTGGACACAAGGGATGGAGAGAAAAAAGTATGTGAAACAGACAACATACATCTGGATTAAGGTTAGAGCACTCTCAGACCATCAATAGAGCTGAAGCCAAAATATGCATCCTGCACATTCACTTCAATGAGACCAGTATGTGGTGCAGCAGGTGGCACATAGGAGGGACAGTAGAAAGATGTGGCAAAGCATGCAAGGTAGTGCAACACACAAGGCAATGCAAGTTTCAAAACACTGAATAAGACTTTGCAAATATTATATGAAAAAGGGCAAATGTTGAGCATGTTTGTAGGATACACACATTGTTTTGATACTACTACCTTTGAATATACAGGAAATGAATGGATATGACACAAGTATCTCTAATGTCTGTCTAACTGTGTGTCTTTTTTATTTCAGAACACAATTGTCAAAACTGGGGTAAGTCCTATAAGGTGTTTCACTAACCACTTGATTATTTACTCACATGACTTTTTGGATTTTTTATAATTTCCAGCAGTGTTATCCTGTGATACTGTTCTTACAGGTGCATGAAACACATTCAAGATGAGAAACAGTAAAAAATACCGAAAGTTACATTCAGCATTTAGCCTTGATAACAAAAACCTAAACAGAATAAAATAATTTTGTTAATACAAAATGGTCAGCAGTTTTTCTTTTTCATTTTGTCATCTAACTATTTCACCTTCTTTTTTTCTTTTTTTTTTTGCTTTGTGTCTAAAGCATGTTGTTGATTGTTTTGTCATTTCTAAATGTCTTTATTTTAGTGTCCACAGCCAAAGAGCTGTCTGTGTGACAGGGGGGAGAGGGGTCACCCTGGAAGCCCGGTAAGTCTATTAAATTATGCTCATTTCAATCATCCTGTACTTCATCTTAACCAGATCTACTGTACAACACAGTATAATATAAAATATGGATATACAGTATAAATCACCACTTTAAACATCTTGTTGTGTTGTGTTTCATAAAAACCGCCCCCCATCCCCCCCGTGATGGTTCTGTCCAGCCCAGGAGGTCTCAGAAAAACCACCCATGCTAAAAAAAAAAAAAAAAAAAAAAAATGTTAACAAAATAGCTTTTGCTTTGAAATTTTGTGTATTGTTAGTGTGACGAGTGACATTTGAAGTACCGTATTTTGCGGACCATAAGGCACACCGGATTATAAGGCGCACTGTCGGTTTTTGAGAAAATTAAAGGATTTTAAGTGCGCCTTATAGTCCGGAGCGACAAATCTAGCGACGTTCTTTGGTGTTATTGGAGACTTTTGGAGATTTCCTGTCCCAAAGCACTCACAGGCATCCTAGTCCTAGTCCTAGTCCACAGGCGCAGCAGTCCCTCCAGCGACAAGTCTATAATAAGTCAGAGATTGCCAAGTATTTTTTTCGCGGAGGATGGCGGTAAAGCTGTGTGCTTAGTTTGCAACACACATGTGGCTGTATTCAAAGAATACAACTAGAACCGTCACTTGGAGACAAAACATGCAGAAGAATCCAGAAACCTGCCTGGAGATGAGAAGGAGAGGACAGCCGAGGGGCTGCTGGCTGAGATACTAAAGCAGAGAGGACTTTTCACTAAGCTGCATGCAACCAAAGAAGGAGAGGAAGGGTTAATGTTAAGTTAAATGTTAAGTTTAGTTAATGGAAACATTACTACCCCAAACAGTCAGTCCTGTACGGTTCATAGACTCCTGCATATAATGTCATTTTATTAATAATATGCCGTTTGGAGTGATTTTCAGTAGAATAAATGCTGAAAAATAAGAACAACAGTCTGTTTCCTGAAGTGATAAGATAGAGGTTACGTCTGACAGTATTTGTTTGGCCCCCGGCAATAATCTGGGTTTTTCATGTGGCCCCCCCAGGAATAATAATTGCCCACCTTTGATACAAAATGTACTACCTGATATTGTGTGGTTTAATTTCTATGACTGAGCTAACAAGACCAGACAGTGTTACTGGAGCACTAACATTTTGCTACCACCCAGTAGAGGTAGGTAGGTAGATAGATGGACAAGGTCAGGGTCAACAAAAACAGATATCATCTAGGTCTGGACTAGAAACTAATTCATCAGCATCAGTACTCTTTTCCTGACCAAAATTAACGTACATCACAATTCTCAATACATTTTTTTTTTTTTTAAATTGGCAGTAGTTACAACAAACAAGAAGATATAACCAGACGTTTTGCCAACCAATCAACAGCCCAGTATCTTTAACTGGTCATGATGTAATTAAACAGGACAAACATCAGCCAGATGTGAGCCAACATGAAAAAGGAAATGCTTATACTGATCGATGACAAATGCCAATCTGATCATTTATCTCGATGAGCATAGAAATGTATTCCTGACCCTGAAAACAGCAATTTGACATACGATCTCAATTTAAAGTGGAAATGAAATGTTAAGCCAACTTAAGCTGGTTTACTAAATGGATTACCACTTTAATGAACAATTATATATCAAACATGTTAGCATTTAAAAAAAAAAAGAAGATTCTGTTTCATCCTTTGTGGTGAGAGCGCCGCCATGTTGCAGTAGTCTAGCCTGTGACGTCACTTGGTTGGTTGAGTTTCACAGATACAACAGTAGAAACGTCAAAGATGGAGACTGAGGACACGCTTTGCGCCAACAAATCTATCTTCTCATCTTGTTGGTTTCTTATTCTGTCATTAAGAAGACACAAGAAGGTTAATAATACTCATTACAATAAATAATTATGTGTTATGTGTTATTGTGAAAAATATAGCTATCCCTACATGTATTTTTGGCTATGGCCACTAGGGCTTTCAGCATTCATCTCATAACGTTAACCAGGTGGCTCTGTGCGTGTCTACAGGTATGATTCAAGTCTGATACGAAACGTATTTCTGGTTCAGAAACAGCCACATTCAACATATCCCATGGCTTGCAGAAACATACAATGCCAACATTTTTTTTTCTGATGACAGGGTTGCTATTTCTGTACCAGTGGACTGCCCAGGTGTGGTAATGTGTGCTGGCTTCAGGTTAACAGTCACTTGCTAAGCCACCCAGTAAGCCTCACCCAGTGGCTTGTTATCCCTGGGTAGTGTGGGGATTCTCCCAGCCTCAGCACCCAGGCTGGTGGCCTCCGCCAGCAGGTGCATCGGACATGCAGTCAAAGCACTTCTGGGAAAAGATGTGAACGAGCAGGAAATGTTTCCCACACTGTAAGTGTAGCAGGTGGTACAGGGGGCCAGCTGAAAGGGCTGTTTTCACTGGTAGGGAGGCCCTTGGAAAGAAGCAAAGGTCAACGATGGGAGATTAAACATGTGCAAACAGAGAAGATCTGAGAACCTGCTGCACTGAGGTAGAGGTTTATGTTGGACCGGGGTTACAGACAGGTCGCCCTGAGAATGCCCTATCTCACCTTTGCCTATACACACAGAGTCCAAACTAAAAAGGGGCCCAGATATTCTCATTCGGCACAATCTCTCTCTTTTCTTTCATCCAGGGGAAACCAGGCGAGCCAGGGTCTGACGGAGCTCCAGGTCTAAAGGGATCTCGTGTAAGTCTCTATTGTCTCCATAATCCAGTGCTGGTAACAGAAAGAATCCATGAAGTGTTGTTTGATGTGCTGTTTTGTCTGGGCTCGGTCACTGTAGGGGGAACCTGGTATTAATGGACGTCCAGGAATGGAGGGCCTTGAGGTAATCATCGAATATTTTTCTCAGCCTTCTCGTGCCCGGGTGGAGCTGCAACTAGCAGCTGCATACAAGCTGAGTGTGGTATTCTGTTATAGATAGAGCCATACTTTATTTTCTCCACGGGGAAATTGGTTTGCAGCACACAATCACAAGGCATTTCATCAAAAACACGAAAGACATCCTGATATGCATAGTTTGCACTTTTGCACTTTGCAACAATCAACAACAAAATTAATAGAGTAGGGGGAAAATATCTATATAAAATAATGTGTGTATGTACATATATGATGATGATGACATGTAAGTTAATAGATTTCATTTTCTATAGGGTCCACCTGGCAGCAAAGGGGAAAAGGTATGTATTAGTTTTGATATTATAATTACTAATCAATTATATTGTTAGAATGTTTATTCATGAACAATCACCACTCTAGAATCCATGTAAAAAAGTATGGCTTTACAGTTTCTATGCATTTTTAAAGGGCTCTGTAATTTTTACATCCCATCTACAGAGACATTGCCAGTGAATACTACAATGAATACTACAAAGCTGTTACGTCTGGTACCTTATGAGCAGTGTCAGACAGTTTCAGTGTCCTGATTCGAATACTACGATTACCTGCATCTTTCCTGGTTGTCTTTTTTAGGGAGAACAGGGTGAATGTGGTGTCCCCGGCAAAAAGGGAGAAAAAGTAGGTTTCCTAATTGATTAATTTATTTAATCAACATTCTGAGTTTTTCTGTGGCCAAGAGCTGAACATACACATAATGATACTACATTGATGTGTTTCACCAGGGTGAAGATGGACCTCCTGGCCCTAGAGGCCCTAGAGGAGAGCAGGTGAGGTTTTTGACTTTAAACTCATTAACTGATACTCTTTGCACATTGTTGCATATACTGTATGATTGGCTAGGCAGTACACTGATATCCCATCACACACGCAGCCTCGGTTAATGGTTTCACATTACAACAGATGTTGTCTTCCCTCACATTGGACACTAATCTGATGCTTCTAATCTGATATTCATTCAAATTAGGGAGGAGGAAAACCCACTCATATGGCATCATGTAATTTTATTTCGTAATTTTTCTTATTTTTCACTTGCACCTCCAATTTATGTACTATATACATATATGGTCTCAGTGCTGCTTGATATATGTGCTCTCATGTTCCTAATTTATGTGTCATATAGTGGGAAATAAACAGTATTCAGATTATTTAATTTTTATTCTGTAAATCTTTTAATCTGGAAAGTACTTTGTGCTATGGTGCTATATAAATAAAGCATAAAGACATATAGCGTACAGACTGGAAGCAGGAGGAAACAGCTAGTCTGGCTCTCTCCGAAGTTAAAAAATATCCCCAGCACCTCTGAAGTTCTTGCACTAAAACATTATATCATATTTGTTTAATCCATACCCAGAAAGAAAAGGCAAATAAAAAACCTGTTGGTTTCAGATGAAGTTTCGTGCTGGAACTATTTTTCTCAAACACCAGCCAGACCTTGTGTATGTGTACACAGCATCCCCGAATTTTGTCATCACAGTGAGGCTGCCAGGTTTGCAGGAGACGTGGGCTCACTGACTGTATCTGACAACATGTGATATACAGTCAGCGGAGATGTGTTTCAGAGGTACTGGGTGGATGGATAAACTTCTTGTACATCAAGAAATAGTTCCAGCATGTAGCTCCCCCTAACCCCACATCGTTATTGTCACATTTCTGCTTGTTCAGGTCAAACAAACAAACTAACACTTGTGAATTATTATACTTTTGACAGAGCCAGGCTAGCCATTTCACCCTGCTTCCAGTCTTTATGCTACAGCTAGGCTAATCACATCCTGACTCCCTGTACTGAACATTCATTCAAAGTAAAATCTCAGGGTCATTTATTGTTGGAGGAGGTGTGTGGCCTTTAACTGGCAACAGCCATTAATGTTTATGTTTCATTTATAAGTCTGATATCACCATCATGCAGCACACCCATGGAGCAGAGACATTTTAATGTAAAAACTGAAGATAACTCTATGCATATGAGCCTTCATACCTGAACGGGTGTGTGGTCAAATTGAAAGATTCCTGTGCCCCCCCACATCCGCGCTGAAACAATCAGTGCTGCAGACTCTGAGTCCATCTCCTGCTCTGCACTTGTGGAATGTGAGCTGTGGATTAGGTCTTATCCCCCTCCTAATGTAGCCTTTCCAAAGCAGGGAATCCAAGCTTGCAATGTTTGGTTGTAGTCTTTGAGCAGATGTTGTCCCAGCGGATTAGGATTTGGGCACATGTTATCCATTCCCTCTCTTCTTAAATGCTTGTTGCCCCTTCAGCATTGGCAGAACAACGGCAGCCATCGTTAGAGTGCCATAAGGTTTTACATCCTTCTGACCTGTTCCCATGAGATGTACCTACACATACAGTCAAAAGTGTATCCATAAACCTGGAATGCCAACGTATACAGCATCACAGTGTTGGTATCCACCAGTCCTTAAACAGCTTGAAAAAGTCTTAGTCTCCTGTATACCTTATATCAGTTTACAACTTCAAATTATGAAATTATCTCAATTTAAAGGACCACCTGGTGTTGTTGCAAGTTTTGGCCTATTTACTACAGATCACATCTATTTTACCTTCCATTATCCAAAGCCTGATTTTTGCCTGAAGCTACAGTACAAAAGACCAGTTTAGCCTCAGTACAGGTTGTACAGGATTATATTAGAAGTGGTCTAATTTGAGGAGTCCAGTGCCTAAAATCTAAATGTGCCTAAAATCTACAGTACTTCTGAAGCCTATAGTGCATAACTACCCAGTAAGTACTGGTCTCTATATTGTTTTGGTTATTAAAGCTGCAGTGGGTAGAATCGCAGCAAATATGATTAAAAAACATTATTTTTATAAAATGGTCACTATATCCTGACAATAGTACATGAGACGGGTAATCTGAAAATATCAAGTGCCTCTGTGTCTGCCGGTGTCTTCCGGTGCTCCTCACGGCATCTGCAAGGTTTCACAGACCAGAGGAAAACAGTCAGAGCGTTGCTGGAACCTGCCGTCTCCGAGCAGCTTTCAATCACTCATGAACTCCGATCAAACGGTCAAACTAGGCAGCGCTGATCAATTATGAATCAATATTCTGTTGCTGTAATGACTATTTCTCTCAAATGTTTTCAGAAACATCATTTAGTTACTGTTTAGCTGTAACATGAGAACATTTGTGACCTGGCAGCCATGTTGAGATCTGTTGATGAAATACCAAGCACCGGCCACTAGCCGGAGCACAGCCAAAAGGAACTGTGATTGGTCAAAGTCTCCTGTCACATGCTAGATTTTTTAAAGCCTTAAAGCAGAGCCATGAGGAAGTGCAGAAGTCTAGTTTTCTCTCAGAACACTTGTCACAGATACCTGATCCAGTTATTTGAGTCAGTATCAGCCCAAAATCTGATCCGGTATTGGTATCGGTGTGTCCTTATCATAAATATTAAAACCCTGTAGAATGAATTACTGCCATATATCAGTCTTCTCACTGAGTGGTTGCAGCAGTAGATGTATGAGAAACATTCATAATACCAACACTAGTACTAGCAGCAGAAGAACAGAGTAATATGTGGATCAGTAGTAGTAGTAAAAACAGATGTAGATATTGAGGTATATGTAAGAGTGATAATGTCAAACAGCAGGTGTGATTATAAAGATTGATCTTAGCTTTAAAGCAGCAGTAGTTAGAAATGGAGCAAATGTGATTAAAAAGGGTATTTCATAAAACAGTCACTATATCCTGACAGTGGTGCATGAGACAGGTAATCGGAAATAATCAAGCTCCTCTGTGTCCTTCGGTGCTCCTAATGGCATCTGCCAGAGTTCACAGACCAGAGGAGAACAACCAATCAGAGCTGATCTGGAGCCTGCTGTCAGTCACTTGCAAACTTTGATCAAATGGTAAAACTAGAAGAAGAAGAACAAGATAGTCCTTTATTAGTCCCATGAGGGGAAATGAATCAATATTTTCACTCGTTAACTACGGTACATCAGACCCAACACACACATGCACAAACATGCAACAGGTTGAGAGAGGCAGGGGGACGGGGCTGCTCCTGACAAGCGCCCCGAGCAGTTGAGGGTTTGGTGCCTTGCTCAGGGGCACCTCGGCAGTGCCCAAGAGGAATACGGCACCCCTCCAGCTACCAGTCCACCAGCTGGGATGTCGCACTTGAACCAATACCCTCCGGTTCCCAACCAACTCTCTACAACTGAGCTACTCCCCCAGCAGCTCTGATCAAATATGAATCAACTGATACTACTGCCAGGTTGAGAACCTTGAGGAAATACCAAGCACCATCCACCAGGGCAAGCATAGGTTCCTCTCTCTTTGAAATGACCTGATTGGCCAAATCTCCCATCACATGCAAGATGTTTTGCAATATGCTGAAAGGTTACTATGGATTTTTTACCCAGTGATGCCAAATATATATTACCTACTCCCACTTTAATGCAAAAGTTGTGATATTAAGATATCTTTTGCATTGATTGGCAAAGATTTTGTTCTGAGAAGGACAGATGATAAGCAGACCTCCATGTAAATAAACAGGCCATCTCCAGCTCCTACACGAATGTCATCCGTCCGACAAACACTTCTTCTGGAGTACGCTTTCAGCCTAAGTACTTATTTTAATCCAAACCATTAACCAATTGTTTCATACCAGTTAAACGGATAATAATAGTCAATAAATGTTAATTGAAGTGAATAAAACTTGAAAACTCATTAGTGATTGAATAAAACTACACATCAATCATTTTCCTAACTTCCACTCCAAACTTTGAAGAATAAAAACAGTATATGCAATATGCATATAATGTAAATCTAAGTGGACAAACCCAAACATGAAAAGTACTTTAAATTGTATTAATTTAACATATCTAATATCAAATAGAATAATCAACTTGCAGAAACATGATACCTGCTAGAATCAGATAATGCATAGCATGGTAATGCATTTGAAAGCTCTGATTGTTTTGAAATATCAATCAATAATGAAACAAAAATCTCACTGCACAAGCACACATCATCAGAATTATGACTTCACACAGTGTATGATAAAAGAGTGCTACTCGGCTTAAGATTGATAAATTAAAACCCCTGACAGTTTTGACAGTTTAATATTTTGGTTACTTTTTAATGATACGCTGTTGATGTTTTGTGGATTTGATAGGGTAGAGTTTTTATGTTAGAAATTGTGGAACAGACATTCATATACTCCGGTCACACAAGGCAGTCACGCCTCACCAGCCAGGACCACACACTTTTTCCCTGTTGTTTCACATGTCAGATATATCTGTCATGCATGATTACCAGTTACATTAAAACAGCCCTACTTTCAGCTATTTCTAAGGTGATTTCTGTCTAGGAGGTAGATGCAACATGCGTTAAAGGGGAAGCCTACTGATTTTACACATCATCAAGTCTCCAGAAGGAGCTATGCGTGAAGTCTGATGTCACTTGAGTCAGGATCAGTGGTCAAAACCTAGTATATGTCTGGACCGTGTATGATCAGTCTGTAAATTTGTACCTACATTTTTGTACAAATAGTCAGTGGTCATGTCTATAATGTTGAATCCAGCAGTACATGTCCACCGGGGACATGACGAGGACACTAGGGGACACACTGCTCCACGGTTTTCGGCTCGCCGTTACAAATAGGAAACAACATGGCAGCCTGCTCGCAAACATTCAGTTATTCCAATCTAAACCCACCAAAAACCTAAATTCCGCCAAAAACTTGGTTTCATTTTAGAACTAGATCACCTAGTTTGACTGCTTGGTCCAAGTTTGGTGAGCCAGAGTTGTTGGTTGGGCTCATTGGCATAAGGAACTGTTCTCCACACTCAGCCGCCAAATCATGTAACTTCATCACTCAGTGACTCAGTCAGTCACAGTGCCAGACGTTTGCATTTGTAGGGCTGCATCCGTCTGCAGTCCAGCCAAAAACTGAGGGTGTGGAGTTACTGTAGAAAGAAGTTAGTTTACAAGACCTCCGTCATCCTCTCCTCATGTCTGCTGCAGGCTAGACGTTCCAGGGTACATTAGCCGCTACTAGCATAACAACACAATCTGCGACGGAACTGTCAACCCAGCTGTCGCTACCACAGTGTTGTGGGATCTGGGAGTTGTCCGTGTTTTTGTCTGAGAACTTTAACCCTGTCACAGTGGGTTTTCAGTTCATCAAAGTTAATTGTAACATTTTGGTCACCTAAAAATCCTTATTCAGCGTTCAATTGTACTTAGCGCCACACTCTTGTGTCACTTATGGTTCCAACAAAGCAAGATGGCAGCTTCCGAAAACCGAAATCCGAACAGATGGCGACGGCAAAAACGCAAAACTCAAGGTTACAAAACTGTAGTCGACAAATCAATGGGTGATGTCACAGTGACTATGTCTGATTGTTATACTCAGGCTATAATAAATATGACTGTGTACACTTGGATGGTGCAGATGAAGACACTTGAAGGCAAAGTCATTGGTGTATGAACGAGTATTCAGATTACATTCTGACTGGCAAAGTCAGCACCTTGCATGGTAGCCTCTGCCATTAGTGTATGAATGCTGATATGTATTCACTTGCTATTTTGTACCTGTCTCAGGGAGCCAGGGGAGGACCTGGAGACCAGGGTCCAGAGGGGACACCTGGATCTAAAGTAAGAACACTGGCAGTCAAGTTTCAAATATATCAAGTAAATCAGTTTTCCACAGGTTTAAGCTATCGGCACAGTTGTAAGTGTCTTTTCCCCTTCCTTTTAAAAGGGTGACCGAGGACTGAGGGGTGCACCTGGACCTCCAGGAGATAACGGCATTGGGTTCCCTGGTCCCAAGGTAAATTTAGGTTTGCAAGCAAGCAAACTTTATTTATATAGTACATTTAATTCAGGTGGGAACACAGTGTGCTGTTTGTGTAAGCAACCATGGAAGTTGCAGCCACAGACACTGGTAGTGTAAAGATAAAACATTATGCATGAGTAAACACAGTATAAAACAGGCACATGAACTATGTAGGATAGAAACAATAAAGAAGTAAGAATAGAATAAAATGATAATAAAGACCAGCAGCCAAACTTCTGAAAGATGCAGCTAAAAGGAGGAGTTTTCAGTTTAGTTTGAAAGGTTGATAGTATTGGTGCACACCTAACACGACTGGGTAGGATGTTTCAGCGGCTTGGCACATAAAAGCTAAAGGCAGTTTCAGGTTTCATGGTGACCCAGGAAATAACCACATGGCCTGTTCCAGATGAGGGGGTCTAGCTGGTTCATAGCTCACAAGCATGTCAGAGTGATGTTGGGATGCCAGACCATGTAGGGCCTTAAAAATGAGCATTGCTTTTTAAAAATCAGTTCTAAAATATACTGGAAGCCAGTCTAACAGCCTCAGCACAGGTGTCACAGGGTTGTATTTACTTTTTCGTGTTAAAACTCAAGCAGCTGCGCACTGAGATGCTTTTTCTGCAATTATGTGAGCAGCACGTTACAGTAATCTAGCCAACTGGAAATAAAAGCATGGACGAGTTTCTCAGCATCCTCTTGAGATAAAAGGTTCCTTAGCTTTGTAGTGTTTCTTCAATAATAAAATCCAGTTTTAAAAATACTATTCATGTGGCTCTGGAATGTGAAGTTGGCTTCCAGGATGACACCACGGTTTCTGACTTTACGTTATACTTTCCAGAGACAGTTGTGGCAGTTTAAAAGAGATATCTTGTCTGTAGGCCTTGCCCCGATAACCAGGGTTTCTGTCTTGTCACTGTTAAGCCGTAGAAATTACTAGACATCCAGTTATCAGTATCTTTGATACATTCTGATAGTGTGTCAACAGGGAAATATATAGTTGCGTGTCATCAGCATAGTTATGGTAACATACTTTGTGTACACAATGTATGTGTAACAAGTACAAATTAAATAATAATGGACCTAAAATTGACCCCTGGGGAACACCACATGCTAAAATTGCCAAGACAGACACTAAAATCCCGTCCTTTGAGGTAAGATAACAATAAGTCCAGATTCTGAAGGGCCAACCCACCTATCAAGCCTCTCTATTAAAATATCTTCGATAGTGTCAAATGCCTAATTTAAATCCAGTAATACTAAAATGAAGACTATCATTGTGACTATGTATTTTTAAGTAATAAATAACCTTGACCAAGGCTGTTTCTGTACTATGGTTGTGGCGATAGCTGGATTGGTAGAGCTCTTGTATTTCATTGGTTGCCAGGTGGTTGATTAACTGCTTGTGGACGACTTTTTCAATTATTTTGTCTTGGTCTGTAGTTACCAATAACAGATGTGTCAAGAGAGGGCTTCTTTAGATGTGGTTTAACGATTGAAGATTTCAGTCAGCTAGGAAAAAATCCTGAATTTTAAGAGGTGTTTACAATCGTTAAAATTTCCTTCGGTAAACAGTTAAAAACACTTTTAAGGAGGAGGAGGGGATGCGATACTGGAAAGAAGTGGAACAGTTGAGGCTCTGAACCATCAGTCCAAGATCATCAGCAGTGACTGGTGCATTTTTTTAAAATAGTAGTGACCTGAGAAGGAGGCAGAGTAGAAGGAGTGTGAGGGATTATGGGTATATTTGCCCTAATGGTCATTGTTTTCTTGTGAAAGAAGGCTGCAAAATCCTCACACTTACTGGTGGAAATGAAATCACAGGGAACTGAAGTTCCTGAGTTGTTTCAAAGTTTCTCCATAATGGAAAACATATTCCTTGAATAAAGTATATTATTGTTTATTATACTTTTTAAAAATATGCTTGCCTTAGCAATTAGTAAGTTGGTTTCTGCAGTCTTGGATTAAATAAGGAACATTTCTTACTTATCTATTTGCAGGTAGGTCATTGTGTATTCTGTGTACTTTTTCAGTTAATCTCTGATCTGTAAACTTTATTTTTCAGGGTGACAAAGGGAACCAAGGAAGACCAGGTCCTCCTGGACCAATGGGTGTGGGGGAACCAGGGACACCGGTGAGTTCATAAAACTAAGTGAAACTACAGTCACTGCAAGCTGAAATATTGTCACTAGTACCATCAACCCATTCCTCTCGGGTACAATGACGTATTAGCAACCCTCAAAGTAAAGCCCTCATAACAGTCGTGATATTACATACATATGTACACGTCTGTAGATTATATATAAATGCATGTGGATAACAATGTGGGGAGAATAATAATCTCTACCCAAGATTCGTAGTTTCCTTTCCCCATGTGGTTCCTGCCTGATTTAAAGCAGCCTCATTTTTTAACCTGAATTAAGTTTTTAGATTAAATTTGACTAATTAGTTTTGGCATTTTAGCCTTTATAACAGGACAGTGGATAGCTCAGAGATGGGGGCCACAGTCCAGATTAAACCTGGAACCGAGGACTCACCTGCTCTACCAGCTGAGCCAGCAGCACCTGATGCTTTAAATTTCTACCTGAATTTGTAAAACCTTAAATATTTTAAAATCTTTGTCTATCTTCATCTTAATCGCTTTTGAAATCTGAAATTTTAAAATCTGATACATTCAAACAGCAGGATTCAGACAGGAAGTATTTGGTAGTGGTAGTAGTAGAAATATTCAGTTGCTTATACAGTTCAAGTTATTATGTCCTTCCTTTGCTTCCATATATTTATATTTAAAGGGCCGTGCCACTCAAATCTCAAAAATATATTTTGTCACTAATCCAAAGTGATCATTCCACCCATATTGTTTTTTTTTCTGCAGAGATCCACTCAGGTTTTTGTCACCCAGTTTTACAGTGGTGAATAGACAATAATTTTAAGAACACATAAAAATGTATTAGAACATAAACAGCAAAAGTCAACATGTAAAAATAAGCTGTCTGGCCACATGGATGACCATAAATGACCATTTAAACCACATAAGTTTCTATTGGCAGGGCAGCTGTTTTTCTAATAGGTATATTTTCTTTAGTGTATAATCACCAGAAAATAAGAATCGCTGTGTTTTTGTTACCTTAGAATGAGCCATTTTGATCTAAATGCACACACAGTCCTCCATGTTGCACCTCCATGTTTCAAAAGTAGCCCAGAATGGACAAACCTTTCGATTACATGGAATCAATAACATTATTCGCTCCCATCGCTGCTGCTCTCTCTCTCTTGCTTCACCACTCACTTGCTTACTCACACAAACTGGCTCTAGAGAGCCGTTCGTGTTTTCCGTCAGCTGTCCACTGTAGCGGTCCTACATGCTACCAGATCCTACACACTGTTGTTTAATATTGTGATATAATATCTGTTAACTCAGTATTCAACATTCGCTATCTTTGTGTTGACGTGTTTAGGGTCCAGCAGGGCCACCAGGGATGCAAGGACCACCAGGGTTTCCTGGTGAGGGTCTTCCAGGGGTCAAGGTAAGTTTCAGGACAAGCTGGTTCACTACAGCTAGCATGTGTCAATCTGTGGAAGGTGACTCCTCATGTACGTTTTTCGACTCTACTACTACTACTACTACTACTACTACTACTACTTACTACTACTGCTACTGCATACTTTCAGCTACCGAAATCACATACATTTTAAAATATTCAGATCCTAAAGGGCATGGGTGCTTATAATCTACATTTTTCTACCCGTTTTTTCCACATTTTTGTACAATGCAACTCTGCATATTTTTATCTTCAGACTTCATTTAAACTTTCATTTGAAATATTAAACTTACATTCAGATTTTTGATGTCTTTTACAGTTTTTGCATTATCAGTTAATGTTTTGTGGTGTTTTCAGACCTTATCTGAGATTATAATGGGTGTGTATTGTACTGCTTAGAGTGCCTCACCCCAACCTCCCTCTCCCTTTCTGCTTTTAAAATTTTTTCCACAACTTTCATTTCCCCCATACAATTCATAAATGTAGATATGTTTGTCTTATTTCAGATGACATGCCCGTTTAAGCAATAGAACGTACCGTTTGGGAGTAATCTGCTTCCATGCGCCGAGAGATCCCTTCTTCCCTTTACCTCTAAAACAAAAATGTGGAGACTTTTTAAACTGGAACACTAACGTTCAAATCAGTCACACCATCACTAACGTTGGGTATATTTTACCCAATACCATATCCTTGATAAAAAGCAGTTTTATCAATTCGGGTAAATTCCACCCGTAAAATATGTTACTCTCTATCACTAAAGTCGGATTAAAATCCCCCCAACCCCTTCCCCTTGAAAAAACCATAGATGGGAGGAGGGAAACAAACATACAATTAATAACATCAGTAAGCAGCCTGAAGCTACCCAAGGACCCATGAAACTCAGACAATGGCAACACAATGAAAATCACATAACAAAATTGTGGGTTCTAGGGTTAAACTGGCAGTTCTCAGTCATTTTAACTTTGTCCACACAAATGACACGTCTGCATCTTCATCACAGTGAAGTGCTCGAAGTGAAGACGTTTCAGGAATACAACTTATAGTTTGAACTGTGGCTGTCTTTTTCAGGTAGTAACTTCTCAGTGTTTTCACCATTTATGCCCGACCTGATTTCAACAAACAGCTTTGACAGTATTTTAGTTTAGCTTCCAGCTTTTCCAGCAATGTATTTCAGCTCTTAGCTTTTTTTGGGTAATGGTTTTAGTCAGTATTTCAGTATTTGCGCTTTAAGGGGGCAGCAGTAGCTCAGTCTGTAGGGAGTTGGCTTGGGAACCGGAGGGTCACCGGTTCAAGTCCCGACATGGACCAAGAACTGAGGTGAAGTGGAGCTGGAGAGGTGCCAGTTTACCTCTTGGGCACTGCCGAGGTGCCCCTGAGCAAGGCACCAAACCCCCAACTGCTCGGGGCGCTTGTCAGGAGCAGCCCCCTCACTCTACATCTCTCCATTTTGCATGTTTGTGCATGTGTGTGTTTCAGGTCTGCATGTACTGTGTATAAGTTCACAACAATGAAAATTATTCCCTCGGGGACAAAAAGACTATCTTCTTCTATCTTCTTCTTCTTCTTTAAGATTTCTGTATTTTCAGCAATACTCAGCAATTCATTTCAGCTGTGAGCATTGGCACACATTTTCAGCTGGAAATGCTTTTTCTAATTTTATTTATCCTTTATTTAAGACAGCCTGCACTGCACAGGATATGGAGGACCACAAAAATAGACATTAATACACTTGTTTACAAATTCATTTGTTAATCTATGAATAAATGGAATAATAAAACAAAGAGGTGTAAAATTAATTTACAAATTAAATATTCATCAATTAAAAATTAAAACAAAAACAACATGAAACAGCCAAAAAGTACATAATTTAAAAATACATTAATGAATTTGTAAATAAATAATGGAATTTAAAAATCTATTTGAAAATGCATTGTAAAAAGAGAAATATCTGAATTTACAAAGTAACCAGGCATTACATGGGGGCGGCAGTAGCTCAGTCCGTAAGGACTTGGGTTAGGATGCGGAGGACCAGGGTTCAAGTCCCCCATGGACCAAGACCAACTGGTGGCTGGAGAGGTGCCAGTTACCTCCTGGGCACTGCTGAGGTGCCCCTGAGCAAGGCACCAAACCCCCAACTGCCTCTGGCCCCTTTTCGGAGCTGCCCCCTCACTCTGACATCTCTCCATTGACGCATGTATATTACTGTGTGAACAACAGAGTGTAAAACTGAATTTCCCCACTGTGGGACTAATAAAGGAAACTTTCTATCTTTCTCTCTTTCTCTCATTTAAAAGGGCAGCGTTTTCCCGATTTTCCCAATTGCATCAGCATTTCGCTGCTGCTTTCGCTAAACCCGTCACTCAGCTTCTCCATTCAGCCTTTTCATGACACTTTGGGCTTTGCAAAGCAGAAAGTAGTGACAAATGTACAGTCTGTATCTCAACAAAGGAAAAACAAAATTAACTTTCCCATTTAAAAACCATCGGAGATGTTTCCGAGTTTGTGTGGTGCATCTGAACGCACCTTTGAATTCCTGACGGTTTACCGTACAGAGATGAGCGTGACTGACCGCGGCTCCCGAAGTGTATTATTCCCTCTATGGCTGCAGAATATGCAACCATAGAGGGAAGAAAGGGAAAAAATTTTAAAGTCCTGTTTAATTTATGAATCGCACATAGACATTTAGAAAATCAGAAACCATCCAGCTGGAACTCATGTGTGAGGTTTTAAAATGTACCTGCTCCTATAGCTATAGTGACATGTAATCATTCAGACTAAGGTTATATGATTTAAGTCTTAAGATGCCAATATAATGTGTTACTCTTCCAGGTCTTTTTGTTCTCTTGACTGTCCCAATGTGTTTCTTGCAGGGTGACAGGGGGTATGAGGGTCCCAAGGGCAGCCGTGGACCTCCAGGAGTCGGGTACAAAGGTGATCAGGTATGGTTAACTGTGAAACATGGCTGGGATAGCAGACACACATAAGACACCTGTGAAGTGCCTGACCTCTCACCTGTACGACCCCCAGGGAAACACAGGAGCCCCTGGACTGCCAGGCCTGGTGGGGTTTCCAGGGGCAGGCATGCAAGGAGAAAAGGCAAGGCTAATGAAATCCTTTAGCTCGTTGAAATAATTTGCTCCCGCTGTTTTATTTGTGTAGCTATATTTTAAATTCTGATGTTTACCTCTTGTTTTAGGGGGACCAAGGGCCAGCTGGGCTTTCTGGTCCCAGAGGACCTCCTGGACTGGGTATAGTTGGACCAAAGGTTAGTGGTAGAGAGTTGACACACTGGTGTTTATTATTTAAAGGAAGGAGTAATACATTAAACAGATATTAAGTAGACTGACTTTCACAAGAAAGGAGAATATATTGTATAATACATGACTTTAAAGACAAGACATCCTCGTACAAATGAAAACTGGAACTGGAAGCACTAAAACAGACTCTTTCTCAGTTCAGTATGCTCAGTAGTTTGCTCCATTCAGTCTGGTATGACTGGTAGTTTATGGCTGTTATTGCGAGCTAAAGTTAGCTAACTTTAGATAGATAACACAGTGGAACGCTACATTTTAGCATTTACTAATAGTGGTGGAAGAAATACTCAGATCAATATCTTTACAGACATGCCCACTTTATGATAGTCCCAGTCAGTCTGGATCAAGTCAGGGTCAAGTCAGCACTCTGACACACTGACAGCTGTTGAGGGTTTATGGGCAATATATGTTATTGTTTTGTGTTGTTAATTGATTTCCAATAATAAATGTATACATACATTTGCATAAAGCAGCATATTTGCCCACTCTCGTGTTGATAAGAGTGTTAAATACTTGACAAATCTCCCTTTAAGATACTTTTTTTGCGATTAATCAAGGACAATCATGCAAATAATTACATGTAAAGGTCCTGCCTTCAAAATTCTATTAGAGCAAAAGAACAGAAATATTATCATAAAACTTCAGTAAAAGTACTCCTTAACCAAAAGGACTCTTTTCAGATTGTTAAATTATAAGATAAAATAAGATAAGATGAACCTTTATTAATCCCCGGAGGGAAATTCAGGTTATTAATTTATATATATATATATATTTTAAATTATAGAGATATAGAGTTTTTTTCTTTTTCCATTTTAATCACAAGATTAAATCCAAGCACATATTGGTACAACACATATAGGTACAACTCCAAAAGTCTACATCTAAATCTATGTCTAAATCTATAATGGTAGGTTATTGTATATCATATGGTCATATGTTTATATGAAAAATCAAAGTAATCAGTCACACGCAATCACTATAGCTGTTAAATATAAGTAGTAGAGTACAATATTTTCAGATGAAATGTAGTGAACTATAAAGTAGCATGAAATGGAAATACTCCAGTACTTAATAAATATACTATAGTTGCTTTCATAGGCAAAAATACGGCCAAATTCACAAAAGGATTGTGCAGCTTTTGCGGCCTCTAAACCTGCACACATCAGACAAAATGAAACCATGTGATTCTCAAAGCACCCACACAGGCTGAAATGCACCCCGAACTGTGCTGCCAAGCAGATCCTGTGGTATTTGCATGTATTTAAGTCTGGTAATATGCAGACACTGGGTGACACTAGGGGTGGCGGGGGGGCTGGAGTCAATCCCAGCTGGCATTGGGTGAAGGTGGGTTCACCCTGGACAGGTCACCAGTCCATCGCAGGACACATAGAGACAGACAACATAGAGACAGACAACCATTCACACTCACATTCACACCTACGGGTACGGTAATTTAAAGTCATCAATTAACCTAAAGAGCATGTCTTTGGACTGTGGGAGAAAGCCGGAGTACCTGGAGAAAACCCACGCTTACACAGGGAGAACATGCAAACTCCACACAGGAGAGTCCCAAGCCGGAATCGAACCTGCGACCCTCTTGCTGTTAGGCGAGAGTGCTAACCACTGCACCACCGTGCAGCCCTACGCAAATTACCCTCATTGCAAAAACAGGCCAATTCACAAAAATCAGTGAAAATTTTAGTGCCTTTGAGAGTTGGTGGTAACTGAAGCACATTTATGAAGGTTGTCAGGCCAAGACTTTCCAGTGATCATGTCATATTAAATCCCAAACACTCTTTCTCTCTGTCTGTTTAAATCCTCTCCTGAGAGGAACTCCTCTCCACCTTGTTGGTCAGAAGCTGCAGCTTGCGGTCTGCCATTGCTCTGCCTACTGTGTTCTAGGCACAAAGCCAACATTTATTTTCTGCCACATGGATAATTACAATCATATACAAAAAAAACTGTTTGGGCATGTTTGTGCTGTGTTACCATTATTGAGACGGGGCACTCAGCGGTTGCAAGTGTCAACTCACACAATCCATTCTCCTGTAAAACAGATGTCTTTCCTTGTCATGAAGCACTAAGTGGGTACAGGGCAGGAAGTTTAGGCCTTTACAGATACAAGGAACAGGTCATAGACATGACTCATGCCCTCTTTTGCCCATTTACTATTCCCTATATTATAAATAATCAATCATTTACTTCAAAGTGGGAAGTAAATTGGGATTTCAAACACTTGTGAATCATCGTCACAGAGAGAATGAGATAATGAGAAGCCTCTTCAACAAAATGCTGTTATGATAACTTTGTATTTACCAAATTTCCCTCCAGGGATTAATAAAGGTTCATCTTATCTTATCTTATCTTATTGACCAGGTTGTATACAAATCAGCAGTCAGACATCTGAATCCCTTTTCTCTCCCTTTAAATTGTAAAATTTTCTAATATGACATTTACTTGGCACCGTTTGCATTTTTTAGGTGTTGATCATCTGATGTCACTCAGTCAGTTATTGTATTGCTTCCCAGGGTGACCAGGGTTTCCCTGGAGAGCCTGGACCTCAGGGAGAGAGGGGTGTTGGTGAACCAGGACCAAAGGTAAGACAACCAGACTACCCTTGAATAAAGCACATTCAACAGGACGTAGCTGTTTAGAGTTTATATGTGGTTTTTCAGGGGGAGCCAGGGCCTGATGGGGCTGCTGGGATACCTGGTATTCCTGGTGAGGATGGAGCTGTTGGGCCGAAGGTGAGTCAGTGATTGGATTGTGATCATTTTGTAAAACGACCTGGTCCAATTTGGACTGGGTGCATTTAGATATTAAACATAGCCGTTACTAAACCATTAACTACTTTCTGTATGTTGAACTGGGCAGTCATCAAAAGACATAAAAAAACTGTCACTTTCTGGAAGACAATTTGTGACATGGAGCCATAAGTTGATTATGTGAAATTATATTATTAAATAAACTTATATTATTTATTCTATAGTTGTGTGTGTGAATCAGCTTGAAGACAAACAAATCAATAATGACTGGTTCATTGACCATAATAATTTGAAAACCTGCTGATAAGATAATATCAGAGCTCTTGAAATGTTTCACCAAACATTGAGCTAAAGTACTGCTGCAAAAGACCGTAAAATAGTAAAATAGATATTTTCAGGGGCCTGGCAGCTCAGCTGCTGGTCCCTCTTGTTTTGTCATTATTATGATTATGATTATGATTATGATTGTGATTATTGTTATTATTATTATTATTATTATTATTATTATTATTATTATTATCTTCTCTTTCCTTCCCATGCTGAACTTCCTCAGCTGGCTTTATGGGCCAGTCGTCCTGATGGTGCCGTTACAGCAAATGCTTAAAGTTCAAAACTTCAAAACAACTTCCAAACAAAAACTCCACCACTCTGGTTTTCTCAAAAACTCATTAAATCTATTTCCTCCCACATGTTTTGCTCAATTAACACCAAACTTGCTACGTTGCATCTTCAGACTGTCCTCCACAAACAACCCAGACAGACTGTTTTTAGCCCACACTGCATCAAACCGTTTTAGTGTAAACAGTACTGTACACAGCTACTGTAAATTCTTGCTCAATAAAGCTCCAATGTTCATGAAAATACATGACAACATTTGGAGGTCATGGTAGATATAGGGTGGTAAATTTCAGAATTATATCTCAAAAACTGTATTTTTGACAATATTTTGAATTCGATCCTCTTGTGAACCATAGCAGTCAATGGAAAACAAGCATGTTTAAACATCAGTTTGTCACTTATGGAGCAATCAGTCTTTGCAAAAATAAATCAGAGACATCTCTGTGTTGTAAAGAAAATTCTGGTAATATTTTTTTAATTGTGTCTTAAAAACTGAATTTTTGACACCAGTTTGAAATCTGCCTTCACATGCAGCCCTGGCAATTGCTGTTAGTGTGAAGTGGTACGTTCCCTGGGCATTTTAGCTTCAAAAATTGTAAAAGAGTTTGTGGAGATTATCTTGCTGAACAAAGTGTGTCAGTATCATCAATGTGTGTTTGTCACAGAACTTATTTTCTGCAAAAATCCAAAACCAATTGAAAAGAGACACTAACTTCCTGGTTGGCCTACAAAGATGCATCATTCTTGCTGCACACTATAGAAGCTGGGAGTCAGGAGACAAAACCGTAAATGGACAAAATATGAAAAATTGGGCACCCTGATAAGTAGATGGCCTCGTTATGAACAAGCAAGAGTAAACATAAAGTCATCCCTCTTTGCACTATAGCCCACCTCAGCATCTTGTTTCAACAGGACTGACATTGTATTCAGGAAGAAGCAATTTCATGGTGTCGTTATAGAGCTGAAAATCTTTGACTTACCATCTGGTTATTGCTTCCTGCTTTGCTTGTGTTTGTGTCACAGACTAGCCTGTGATTCACTTTATTTGAGTAATGCTGTGATGCAGTTTGATCTGCTGTTTAATCTAGGGAGAGACGGGGTTGCCAGGTCTGCGAGGCCTAGAAGGAGCAGCAGGGAAAGGCATCCCTGGAGAAAAGGTAATCCATAGTCAGTATTACACTAACAATCTCTTCGAGGATATGCTGACTGCTTCTTTAAATAACTCTTCCATGGTTTTTTGAATGTGCAAGTTGTAAAAACATAGGCACATACGTTAATAGTAACAGAATTCAAAGTGGTTTGTGTACATATTTACATACTTGTACTGACAATGTCTTAAACTTGCAAAGCTGACTCACTGGATTACTGTATTTAGTACCATTCAGAGCAGAGATGCTTTTTGAATTCATCATACTATACCTTCCCATTACAGTACCAGAGGTGCTGATATGTCAGACATCATGTGTTGGCCTACAGTATGTGATTTTGTGATTTTCCACAGGGAGATAGAGGGGACCGTGGACCTAGGGGACTCTCAGGGTCTCCAGGGCCTGTTGGACCTGCTGGAGCTAAGGTATGTTAAATGTAGATGACTATATATATATATATATATATATATATATATATATATATATATATATATATATATATATATATATATATGTATATATATACATGTATATATATATAATATATATATACATATACATATATATATATACACATATACGTATATATACATGTATATATATACGTATATATATATATATATATATATATATATATATATATATATATATATATATATATATATATATATATATATATATATATATAGTCATAGTAGGGCTACTTACTTAAGATATCAATAATTTGACACAAAAATTGTCTGCCAGAGTCCAAGATCAAAATCAAGTATTTGACAAACCATGTAATAATGCAATATAAGACAGACTGTTTGTACTGCATTAGCAGCTTTAATGCAAAATATTACTTTGCTTTAATATTACTGACTATGTATGAGGCAAGCCTCATTGAAATATTGAAGCTCTTTAGACAAACACAGGTTCATACGTTTAAGAAGACACGACAAATATTTGCTTTGCTTACAGGGTTTTCTTGACACAAGCTTTCATCTGATGGCAGCTTAATGTCATTTTACTGCCCCTTTTGTTCAGGGAGAGCCTGGGAGTTCAGGAATAGTGGGCTTACCTGGACCTGCTGGGCGTGGCTTACCTGGACCAAAGGTGATGAACACACAGTAAATCAGTAACACACACACACCCACCATAGTCCTGTGATCGAGTGATGTGTGACAGAATGAATGTAACAAGGCCAGAATGATGAGCAGTCAACAGTCAGACAGCAAAAAACCCAAACAAAAGCAGTTCAACCAAGCTTCTGTCCACTGTAAATGTCAACATACCACTTCCTTTTTGACCTTGTGTACTCACGATCATTGTGTAGTCATGCAGACTACTGTCCCAACAATACCAAACAAAGGCCAGCTGTAAGGCAGCTCTACTGACGTCCGTGGACTAATCCAGTTGTAAAGAAAGAAATGGGCCTGGGTGTGTACGTCCAAGGCCATTTCCCAAAACTGGATGACTCTCAGTGCCGTTTGACAGCAGGATTGTTAACAGTTTCTTCGCAGCAGACTCCCTGATCATCGTGTGGCACATATCCACAGCGGCTGCAGCACCAAAAGCATATATCCATATTTAATATAGTCTGACTTGTAGCTATGCACAAATTTCATCTTTTTCAGTGAAACTGTAGCACTAGTAGCGTTTTCCTTTTTTTTTTTTCCACTTCAGGAACTTTTCCATCATTCACAACACCACAGCCTACCTGTTAGCTATACGTCATCAAACTGAACAATCCTCTCAAACTGATGACGTTGTTTGAAGATGGATTTTATTGCCAGGAACTAATAATGTATTACTTAAATAACTGAAAACATTCTGTGTCCCTTAGAGGGAGTACATAGCCCACACATGGGCTCTGGCCCAGTGGTTGAGACAGCCAGATTTAAATGATATGTAGCCTCAACCACAAACTGATGGCTGGGGTAAGGTCGTCTGGGGCATCTGTTGCACCCATCATGGCCTCATGTTAACCCATTACACTCTGCAAGGGGCCGGATTATGTGGTCACCACCATTCATTTATGTGAGACCTACTTAAAGGTGTATATTTATATTTACTGTTACTAATCAAAAGACGGTATGTATCGTTGTAGTCTAACAAATGTGTTTAATGCATTTCCTTCCTGATAAAGCTGGTCCATCTAGCCCACTTTAAGTGAGTCTGAGCGGCTAACTTTGGGGCTAACCCCCTTCACATTAATCAGCAGGTAGAAAGCAAGACACAGGAACTTGGCCTGGGTGTTGAGGAGATGTAGCATTTATTCACTGACAGCTTTGTGACTTATCCGATTACCACAACTACTGTATGCTTGCAATCTCCTGATACATAACACACAATACAATTTGGTGGGGACATGTACTGTAAATATATAAATTGTATTGTTTATATTATGAGCCATGATAGTGGGTTCATTGTTCACTTGTCCAAATAACAGGGAGATCCTGGACCTGTTGGACCAGCTGGACCCGTTGGAGAACCTGGAGTAGGAATCAGTGGGCCAAAGGTAACGTTAACACGGGATATTTACCATATCAATATCAGTCATTGCTTTCCCCAGTACTTTAATAATGCAGTGTCTGAATTTTTCAGGCCAGAGTCATATCACATTACAATGTGTTTGCAATATACTTACCTGCAGGTGTTTTTTTTAATGCTAATGTGTAGATACAACAGCATTGTTATTGTCCCTCTCAGTATTTGGACTGTTCTCATTTTCTTCCAACAGGGTAACAAAGGGAATACTGGACCTGTGGGGCCACCAGGAATGAAGGGAGATGGCTTCCCAGGACCACCGGTGAGAGGAAACACATGTTTCTGAATTATCCTCATATTCAGTGCATAAGAAATCAGGCTGTTCTCGTTCACCTTCACTTATACCTACGAACAATAATGCACTGTAACCCGTGCAGGGCTGCCTCCACCATGTAGTTTTGTTGCCTTGTGTTCTGAACATTCATAGGACAACTCACAAAAAATGAAAAATAACTTTTCGTAAGATATCATATGAATTGTATGAGGATGCGATGGAGAAATACAGGTTTTTAAATGAACACGTTTTCCTTGGCCATTAGGGGCTGCCTGGCTTACCAGGAGTGCAAGGAGAGATGGGACCTGAAGGGAAAGGACTGCCTGGACCTAAGGTGAGGCACAAGTATTAATTCATGAAGTGAGAGAAAGACATTCACTGAGACTCATGGGAACTGTAGTGCCATTCATCCCACTTCAGTGAGAACATAGCATTTTTCACAAGCAATTGTGAAATATTTAGACACAATAGCCTGAAGAAGAGTCACAGAAGAAGTTTTAACTGCTGAACATCAGCTTCCACATCAACGAAGCAAAACTCATATGACCGCCTCATAAATGTGGATATGGTTGTAAAATTTATAGCAGGCCATGTGGATGGACTGGAACAGAGACTGTTTAGCTGAGTTTAGTGTTGGAACAAACAAAAAGGGTACAAGGTGCTGTATAAGATGGATAAGTAGTGGGAAGTATTTTTGGCAAAAGTTTAGCTCTTTTGTCTGTTTGTCAGGGTGACAGAGGCTTATCTGGGGTGCCGGGGCCATCAGGTCCTCCTGGAATTGGACTTTATGGACCAAAGGTCAGTGTGTGTTTGTATATACAGTACAAAGGGAGTTTAAAAATATCCATTGTTCCTATCAATTATTTCCTCTGCTTATCATAGTGATATTAATTGCTGTGACGTATTGTATTTCCAGGGCTCTACAGGACAGCCTGGTCCACCAGGTCTACTGGGGCCTCCAGGAGAAGGCATCCAGGGACCAAAGGTTGGCAATAAAAACACTTGACAGGGCTGGTATGATGTTACTGAGGACAATGTAGCGGAGGTTGTTGATCCATAATTTTGTCCTGCAAGGACGGGCAAAGTTGTTAGCCTGTGCTGTTATGTCAAATCAATCCATCTGTGGTGTTTCACTCAATGGACAGGACAGTAAGATAAGTCTATATGCTGATGATACTTAGTCATACTTACCAAGTCCTCTGTCTTCATTCATAGGGAGAACCTGGGTTTCAGGGGCCAGTGGGCCCGCGGGGGGCACCAGGGGATGGCCTTCCCGGGGAGAAGGTACTAACAATACATCTTCTGCACGTGCCAGTCGCTGCATGGAATGTGACATATTGCCACAAATTGCCAGTGCTCTAAATGTGCTGTAATGAAGAGGGTTCTCACACACACAGGGTGACAGAGGTCTTCCTGGAGACCGGGGAAGGAAAGGAGACAATGGAGACTATGGAGAACCTGGATCTACTGGACCGATGGTAACATGGCACGACCCATCTTGGAAAAACTTGAAATGCTTCATGGTTTATCTAACAATATTTTTTCCAACTATAATTACTTTTGGGACACAGTTTCTTTTTTTTTTTCTGGTAGGCACAGGCATCCTTTTTATTTCATGTAAAATGTAATCTATAAGGCAAATCCCATGTTGGCACCAATCAGCCAATTTCAGGCTGATATAATCATCAATTTATAGTCATGAGAGCGACTGATTACTAACTGTTGTTAAAGTCCCTATCTGTAGGATTAGAGCAACTATGATTCCTAGTGATCATATCCAGCATGACAATGTGGCAGAAAGCAACGCATGGCACTAAAACAGACTAACAGGAAATTAAATCACAGTTATTATTATGATTGTGCTGTGTTTGCGTGACATAGAAGACTTAGGCTATATTCAACAGTTTTCATCTTAGAAATACTGTTCAACATTCTTATGGTAAATTTATCTGACAATCCCATATTTTCTGAAACTCCAACTTAGGTGGTTTGGCTAAAGGCCAAATTAACTCTGGTCCTGTACTTATCAAGTCTTTCAGTGTAAGAAACTGGTACCTGTAAAGATACATTACAGGAGGTGTAAAGGTGAGGTGGACAGTGTGAAGAGAAGATAAATTCAATGTTTTTAATGGAGAAGTGCCAACAGTCCTGTGTAATATTGCATAATGCATGCAAGGTGGTGCTGATATAAGAATTGTAAAACAGTGTAAATGGATAGAGCTGCAGTAAATGGATGGTAGCCTACATGTTTACTGCTTATTCTGTATAAAGTTGTTTAATCAGTGTGAGTGGCTTGCCAGTGTTTCGTCACAGCCTAATGCAAATGAATCATTTGTAAATATCACTGTAAGACCGCGACGCGACGCCGGATAAGCGGTTGAAGAAGAGATGATGAGATGAGATCACTGTGAGATTTATGCTATTTAATTATTTTAGCATAATTTTTTTGCATAGAATATAACTATTCAGCCTCCATCTGGATAGAATCAACTTGACTTACCTGGACAGCCAACAGTATGTCATCATTCTGCTTCCTAAAGTGAGTTTAAATTTACAGGGGAGACCTGGAGAAAAGGGAGAACCAGGACTGACGGTGAGTAAAGTGACTGGCACAAATGACGCTGAACTCAAATTTCAAATGTTTTTTTTTTCATCTTATTCGTTTTCTCTACACAGAGAGAAGAGGTCATCAGGATTATAAAAGAAATCTGTGGCAAGTTTTTCACATTTTGTCATTTTTTGCAGCAGTTCAGTCTCCAGTCAATACTAATATTTGTTGTGTAGTTTAGTGTTGTGTAGCAGCTAATGTGTCTAATAAATGTAAATTAAAGGACCAGTGTGTAGGATTTATTGGCATCTGCCCATATCCATCATCCTCCTCCGTCAACGAAAAACTGTGAAAGGCCCTCCTTATGTTTGATTCGTTCAGCGTGGACTTCTGTAGAAACACAGTGGACGCCGTAATAGGGATGGGCCATGATTTCCAATATCTCGAATAGTCACTGAATTAAAAAAAAACGACTGGTTTCCATCTAACTATAACACCCCCCCCACACCCCCTTACTTGGACTGCACATCCCGACTCAGCAAGGAAGACTCACTCCCTATGTAGGGCTTATACTAAGCTAACAAAACACATTGAATTCAGGTGATCATACATTTAAGAAAACATGATAATGAATATTATATTCCATTTCTGCCAGTAGATCCATCTAAATCCTCATTTAAATAGACAACATATTAGAAACCTTCTGATATAATGCAGCAAAATACTTTGAAACAAAACAGAGTTGAGTGAAGACAAAAGCAACTTAAGTAAGATGAACTCTGGACTGAAGCTTTGAAGTGATGTACTTAATTCAGTGTATCTTGATCCATGAGGTAAGATTATAAACAATAGTAGGCTCCTTGTTGGAAAGCTTTGTTTTGCAATGGCTCCTGATTTTGCATCCACCCCATCATTTGTTTTTACAGTTCTAATTTACCTCTGACATTTGTTGTCCAGGCTGTGGCTTCAAGTGCAAAGAAAGCCCTCTGGAGCTGGTGTTCGTGATAGACAGCTCTGAGAGCGTGGGACCAAAAAACTTTGAGTTGGTGAAGGATTTTGTGAACGCTCTTGTCGACCGGATGTCGGTGAGCCGAGAATCCAGTCGGATTGGCGTGGTGATCTACAGCCATGTGGACATGGTGGTAGTCGGTCTGCAGGAGCAGTACAGCCAGGACGACGTCAAGGCCGCCATCAGGAAGATGCCTTACCTAGGCGAGGGCACCTTCACAGGCAGCGCCATCCATCGAGCCAACCAGCTGTTCCAGGCGTCACGGCCTGGTGTGAGGAAAGTGGCGGTGCTTTTAACGGACGGGCAGGCTGACTCCCGGGACATCATGCAGTTTGAAGAAACCTCAAAGGAGGCCCACGCAGCGGGGATAGAGATGTTTGTAGTAGGAGTCATGAACAAAACTGACCCTCTCTATGAAGATTTCCAGGCTCAGATGGATGTCATTGCCTCTGATCCCGATGACGTCTACCTGATAGATGACTTCAGGACTCTTCCCAGTAAGCAATGTCACGTCTTGACAGCTTTGGTTGTCTATAACAAGTTGTTAACCTTTCAAACCTAATTAAGGAGATCTGCACCAATACTTGTTTCTCAGATTCAGAACTCTTCTACACTAAAAATCTGAATACACGTCACCCACGTAACTGGAATCTACACTTTAGTCTATCTTCTGCTTTTAGTGTCTCTGATCAATCAATCTGCATAGAAATCAAAGAAAAAAGCTCCTTATAACTTCACATCTAGCATCATAATCAGCAAATTGCAATTTTCCATAATTTTGGGGCTCACTCCAGAAGCTTTATCTTCTTTATCACTCTGCTATCCGATTTGCTACAAACGCCACTTTCGAAGCACATTACTACACTCAGCCATTCAAAGCGCTTTACACTACATTATCAGCATTCAGCCATACACACATTCATACGCTGTCCATCAGATGGCTCATCCCTCAGGAGTAATTTGGGGTTAAGTATCATCCTCGTAAATTACATCTGCTGTCTACAACATCCATTCTGCTCACTAGATCCTGTTGAGAGTTCCCAAAACAGTGTTCGGTCTGTCGTCATTCAGGTCTCCTGCAGCTAAAAACTGTTAAAAAACACTGAAACTGGACAGACTCATCTCCAAGTCAGCTTTCAAAAAGCCCACTACTAACATTCTGGCTGGTGCATGCAGCTGTTACCGGACCTACCACTACTCCCTAACTGTGATCTGCATGTTCTTGTTCTCTTGTTGCTGCTGCTTTGTTTTGCCTGTTTGTCTTATGTGTGCTACTCTTGTTCTGTTGGTGTGCAGCCTGATGCTGCTGTCTGTTACTGCCCGATGTTTCTGTGCTTGTCTGCATGTCTTTTTTTGTAATGCTTGTTGTCAAATACTTGTCCTGGCTGTATACCAGTAATGGATGTGCTGGAAGTGTTTGCTACTGTCTTTATAACTTGATATTTTTTAGCCCCTACCCTCCTCCCTTAAGAGTTTTTTGCCCTTTTGCAAAGCTGCCGTTGTAAATACAAATTTGTTCTTAATGAATTTCCTGAATAAATAAAGGTTAGATAAAAAGAGAATAAAGTTTATACATATTATCCACTATCTCACGGTAGTAAGGGCTGAACTTGCATTAAATGTGCCATGAGTTTCCTGTGATGAGTACAACCTGTAACGACTATGTTGTTCATTTTTGTACAGCTCTGGAAAGCCAAATACTGAGTCGGATTTGTGAGCAGGATGATGCAAGGACATTTCTACCGAACCCTGTCTTTCCACCTGTGGAAATCCACCCGGAGGCTCCAGGAGAGGACCGCTTCCAAGAGTTCCCAGTTGAGGAAAACATTCAAGTAATTTTTTATCACATTTGGAAAAATGATAGCGAGTCTTAGTATTTGAAAACACTGTTAACCTCTGAGACCCACCATAGACCCACCATAGAGGATTAATTTGAGCTGCAACTCAGCACTGTGTGTAAAGTTGTTAATTCATTCATTATTTAAAATGCATTGTAAAAGTGTTTAGGGGTCATCCCAGCTGGCACTGGGCGAAGGTGGGGTACATCCTGGACAGTCAGTCAGCCAGTCCCATCGCAGGGCACAGAGACAGAAAACCACTCAGTATGCAAAATTATTCAAACCTACCATTTTAGAATAGGAAAAAATAACACATTTACAGTATACTACATTCAAAAACTGCATGATTTTTGCCCCAAACTGCATGTGATCACATAATGTGAGCATGTCTGTAAAGGGGAGACTCGTGGGTACCCACAGAACCCATTTTTATTCAATATCTTGAGGTCAGAGGTCAAGGGAGGTTTTTTCTCGCTAAAATTTAGTCCATCTTTGGAGCATTATTTCGCGTCCTTTCAGTGACAGTAGTTTCATGTGATAGCTGTGTCTTCACTCCAGCCCTAAAAATGAACCTACTGGAGCCTCTGAAAGACAGTAAAGTCAGTCAGGTCTCAGGGAGTTAACTCTTCTGGTGATGACAAAACACCGTTACTGTTTTCATGAAACAGTTGATCTCACATTTTTAATACCCACCTGGTGATTAGCATTATTTGGTGATAATAAGTCCGACTATGACTAATACTATGACAGGGAACACTAGTTGTTTTAGGTGTAACCTAAATAAAAAGGGCTGGGGTCTATGGACATCAAGTCTGGGACATCAGGAACCAGAATCGGGTACAGCGAGCCGGCAGATTCCACCAGAAAGGGATTATATTTTGACATGAACTTCCCCTTTAACTTTTTCATGGGGTGTAGTTTTGGACACACTTAACAAGCAAAGCTGGTGGCAGAGCTAACAGAGCAATACTGCCTCCTCCTACCTCCTACTAGAGCTGGCTTGAATCCTCTAAATCCCCCGGCTCCCCCCCCCCCCTTTTCCGTATAATTTTATAATATATTCTTTCTTTTCTCCCCTTCCCCAATAGTTCCTTTTCTTTCCCCTCTCTTTTTTTTTTTTTCCCTCTCTCCCCTCTCTCTCCTTTCCCCCCCCGCTTCCCTTTTCTTTTTTTTTTTTTTTTTTCTTTTTTCCTCTCCCCCCCCCCGTCTTTTTTTTAAAATTAAATAATTTTTAAATTTTTTTTTTTTTTTTTTGTATTTTTTTTTTTTTTTTTTTGTGAGTTTCCCTTTTCCCCTCTCCCTCTCCTCCCCCCCCCCCCCACCACCCCCCCCCCCCCTTTCCCCTCCCCCCCCCCCCCTCCCCCTTCCCCCCCCCCCCCCCCCCTATTCATCCCCCCCCCCCCACACCCCCCGGCTGTTGGAATATTTTATTTTTTTAATTTAAACCCCATTTTTTTATTTTAAAAAAAAAAAAAATTTATTCCCCCAGATTTCCCCTTTTTTTGTTTTTTTTTTTCCCCCCCCCGGTTAAAAAAGGAGGGGTTTTTTTTGGTGTAAAAAAAAAAAAAAAAAAAAAAATTGAAAAAAAAAATTTCATTTTTATTTTTAAACATTTTTTGGGAATTTTTTTTTTCACTTTTTTTCTTCAAAGCTATTTATTAAATAAATTTTTATTAAAAATAATAATAATCAATTGCAAAGGAATTTTTTTGAAATGATAAAGAGTAGATATATTTTTATACCGGTAGTCTTATATTTATAACTCCCCCTTTGAGGGCAGCCATAATGCTGATGTGGCCCGGGATGGAATTGAGTTTGACCCCCTGCTCTAAATGCTGAGATGAGGTGATTCAGTGCTTCCTTTATCATCTCCATTAGCATAGGATACACTGGAGCATCCTTTACCAAAGGAAAGGAGATATGACATCCCACAATTCCTTGCGGTTGCAACTTTTAAAGTGATGCACCATTCTGCTGTTCGTGAAAACAAACGACATGCTTATCATGGATATTATTTTCATACAGTCATATACTAACTGAGATTCATGATGATAAATGAGTCAACAGTGAGAACCATTTTGTTTCACTGTATTTCTGTTTATTCATTTCGAACAAGTAACAAGATAAAAACAAAACAAGAATAACAAATACTGAACAGTAAACATGTAGCAAACAAATAATCAACATAAGATATAGACACCACCACACACACTTCCCATACTTCTTGTGGGTCATAAGTGATGTTTGAGAGGGATTATTTTTGTAATTAGTCTTTGAGTCTTAACATTTTTCATTATAAAATCCTGTTCATTCTGTCTATAAGCCTCATAGAGGCAATAGCATGCACTCAGTTGTGCCCTGCCCAGGCCATATTCTCCCCTCTTTCCCCCCCCCCCCCCCCCCCACCCCCCCCCCCCTTTCTCCCCCAAAAAAAAAAAAAAAAAAAACCCCCCCTCTCAAAAAATTAATTCTAATTTTTTATATTTTTAAAACCCCCCCCATCAAATTACAATTTTCATTTTTTCTCCAAATTTAAATAAATATATCCTTCTATTTTTAAAATTCATTCCCCATTTTTCTCCCCTTTTGGGGATACTTTCATACTCACAGACTGTATAGAAGAAGTGGCTGTAGTCACCATGACGCCACCTATTAGTTTGTGGACTACTGTTTTGAAGTCTTGAGTTTGGCATTTTGGCCATTGCCATCTTGATTTTACGTTATCATAATCTTGGTTTTAAGCTGTCACCATCTTGGATTTTAGCTGTAGCCATCTTGGTTTTTGGCTGTCGCCATCTTGGTTTTTGGCTGTAGCCTTCTTGGTTATAAGCTGCCACCATCTTGGTTTTAAGCTGTTGCCTCTTGGTTTTTGGGGTTACCATTTTGTAGGCTATATGCATTGAAACAGACATAGGCTGTATTACTGATGACTAGCTACAGTACACTTTTTAATTCTGAGAGCCCAGTCAGGCGCCAGGATGAATTGACTGAGGGGGTTATTAAAAATTGTGACGGGGCAATTTTTTTCTAAAATAAAATTGATTTAACCATGCCTCAGACAGGCTAAATAGACACGAGTGGCATAAGGCTACTCTTTCAAAACCATAGAATACATTTATTAATCAGTGCATTCACAAAAGACATAGCACTATAAGAGCACTAAATGTTTTCTGAATTTACGAACAATGGAGCTTGAAACAGCTGTTTGCAGCTGTCAGCATTCTCTCACTCTCTACAACCATGACGAGCAAGCAGGCTAAGAAACCATCGCCTCTCTTTCTATTGACCTCCTCCACTCTGCTTCACAAAAACAATGCATGTGATAGGTAAATGTCAACCTGCATAGCAGCAGTCAGTGGGAGTGGGGGACGGTGACCAGTATCGTTTGGCTTGTTTAAGTACAAGTTTGAGAAAAAGAGATACAATTCAGGCTTTTATTCTTAAATATATTATGCCAGACGTTCAGAAGTTAACCAGATTGCAGTCTCGGATCAGGCCATTAAGGCAAAGAGGAAGAGGCAGGTTCCTCCAGATGCTTTTATAGATGGTGAGCCAAGACTCCTAAGGTCAGTCACATGACTGTGTTGATATAAAGTCTCGAGGATAGGTAGAAGGATGCATCATTCATGGTGAAGAGAGTGAGTGAGTGAGTGAGTGAGTGAGTGAGTGAAGGTCAACAGGCTCCATCCATGTTAGCAGCCGTGCAATGCATTCTGGTAGCGTGGCGGCACGACTTAAGAGACGGATGTCACTGCTCCTTATTTGGCTGAAACCCAGGCTACTTTATGCAAATCACAGGTGTCCAACACAACTTGCCTCCTTTGGAAACTCCTTAGAAACATTTAAACTAAGCAATGTTGATCTAAAATAAAGACAGGTTCAGCAGCTGCTTGGATTGTTTCTTGCATAAAATGCATTTCAGAAACATGTCGAACTGTTTTTGTGGAATAAGAGGTTTCCAAACAAGCTGCCATGCTGTTTTCAGTTTGAAAGCTGGGAGCAGTGGCCCACAAGGTAAAGTGTTTGTCCAGTCAGGTGACTCGTGTCTAGTGACAGCCCATCAAGCATCCGCTGCTGGGAGGCGAGGGGATCCCTCATGATAAAAAACACCCTTGTGGACACATACCAAACATGACTGAGTGAGTCATCCTCTGGGGAACCAAAATATGACCAAATTCCATGGCGGTCAAGCCAGTCTGACTCTGGACAGAGCAGTTGCTACAAGAAGCTGACATTCACCTGGATATGTCTGTCAAACAAGCCACTGCGAGTTACTTTTCATTGTTTATTGAAATTATTCGGAAATCACCAGTGGTGCAAGGAAAACAGAAAAGAATACACTGAAAAAACAGTTCCGTAAAGGTCTGACCTGGAAGTTTGTCCGATCTGCTCTTCTACTTCCCAGATTGAACTCCCAGTGGAGACGGTAACAGCCCCACAGTCCCATGACCTAGGTCGGGCTGACGAGAACCTGCTGGATACTAAATCGTTGGTGGAGCCCTGGAACGAGCTGCCAGACATCACTTTGTCCTCTCCTGGTGGCAGGGGGCCGCAGGGCCCCGGGGTCACCTCCAGGGTGACCTCCGGGGTGACCTCCAGGGTGCTGGGACCCCTGACTCCGAGTCACTGGCTGTATGAGGCTGAGAGCACACAAGCTCCGGTCAGCCCTCCTTCTCCTCCTTCACCCTTCACTGAGTCATCACCTCCAGGTAAACAGCAGAGCAGGAACAGATGGTCCACGCCTTTGATAAATGTCATCTCAAACAGCATTTCTTCATTTTGAAATGTGTATTGCCTTCCTGTACAATAGCCACATAAGTTGTGCAACAGATCATGAGGCAGTTTATCAGGTTGTGTGTTTGTTTTGGTTGGGAAATCTGGCCGCCTCCCTTTCTCACATAAGAACCTTTTATGAGATGAGCAGTAATGAACATAATATTGAGATCAAACATTCTGGAGGATGAGGAGTTGTTCCTCACCAAGGGGTGGCCTTTTTCTCTTTCTTCATTTTTTGTGTTTAAGTTTTGGGGAGACCATGCCCATACAGGCTGTTCTTTTATGATTATCCCTCAATGATGAGAACAGATTCAGTGGTGGAAGTTTTAGACATTTGTATTTTACTGTTAGTAAAAGTATTACTAAACTTTCTACTTCTATGGTTCGGTTTTAGTTACTAGTTACTTTGTTTATTTAGGTCTATATCAAGGTGAACTTAATCAATTTAAACATGCAATTTATATGGTTAGATTCAGGGCTGGACTGGGACAAAAAAACGGCCCTTGAATTTAGGCCCAGAGTGACCCTATCCCATCCAGTTTCATAAAACATTTAAGTCACTCTGATAATCTACTAAAAATGATATTATTGATATATTACATGCAATATACAAAAAATGGTCTGATTGATAAAACATGCATCCCATGAACGCCTTTGCCTTCCCTCTCCTCTCTCTGCTGTTCACATTTCAAAATTCATCCTCTGTATTTATTAGAAATAATCTAGTGTTACTGCTGTTTGTGATCGTAGGTTTTAAATGACATACTTTCTCCACATATTTGTGAGTTGTCCAGCCTTGGACAGATTGAACTGTCCAACAGTATATAAATAACTTAAGACCTTCATCTTGATCAAGTACAAAAGTAAAAACTCCTTAAACATTAATGCATCAGTTATGATTATCCATTAATATCATGTTCCTCTGTGTTCTCCGGTTTCCTCTGGTTCTCCTAATCTGGGGTCTGCCATCCAGCTGCCGCCCGTGTGCCAATCACTAGTGAATTCTGATCAAACTAGTCAGTAATGATCAAATATGAATCAATATTCTGTTACTGTAATGTCTATTTCTCGCCTCAGACGTTTTCAGAAACATGTTGTAGTTCCTGTTTAGCTGTAAAATGTGAAAGTTTGTGACCCGACAGCCATGTTGATATCAATTGACGAAATACCAAGCATTACCACCACCAGCCGGAGCTCAGCCAGTAGGAGCTCTCTCTCTGAAATGACCTGTGATTGGTCAATGTATTCTGTCAACAGGCTAGATTTGTTAAAGCCTGAAATCAGAGCCATGAGGAGGGGCAGAAGTCTTGTTTTCTCTCAGAACAACTCACCCATGGGCACACAGATGGGCCCAAGTACATTTGCTGCTTTCACAACTTGGGTGCTGCATCAGTCTGAAAGTAGCAATAGCAGTAGCACTGTGTGGCGCCTTGTTGTAAGTAGGGCCGCTGGTCTTGGAAAAATGGAAGTTATGTAAGTGTTTATTTGCATTTAGAGAGAGGAAGTGAAATCTAATGACAAGTGGTCACTGGAGACAGGTGGAGATGCACTGTAATTCCAGGTGTGGCCATTCACATATGACCTGCATACCCTGCACCAACTGGCACCTCCTACCTCGCTGACCTCCTCTCCCCCTACCAACCCTCATGGTCCCTCAGATCCACCTCAGCTGGTTTCCTCTTTACCCCCAAGTCTCGCCTTCACAGTTTTGGGGAGAGCACATTCTCCAGGGCAGCTCCCTCCCACAAGACATCAGCAACTCTGAATCCCTCCCACTATTTCAGTCCCACCTCAAGACACCTCGCCTCCACCCTGTGTGTATGAGTGTGTGCCTGTGTGTTGTTTATTTGCTGTTTGTCTCAAACCACTTCCTGCTTAACAATAGTTTAGCATCTTTGAGTTCCAAAACAGCACTATATAAATCGAATTTATTGTAATTATATTATTATTATTATTATAATGCCATGTTTGAGCAGGGTTTCAGTCACTACAGGATGTGTCAGCATGTAGTGGGTTATGCAGTTTACCTGCTACATGTTAAATCTGTGAAATGTAGTTGAAATGACAGTAGTGATTAATCAGTCCAAGCTGAACAAGTCATTTATTGCACCGTTCTTGTTCTTTCAGATGAGGGTTGCAGTCAGCCTCTGGACCCAGGTCCCTGTCGACAGTACATAGTCAAGTGGTACTACGACCCCGAGGCCAACGCCTGCGCTCAGTTCTGGTACGGTGGCTGTCAGGGCAACGCAAACAACTTTGAGACCGAAGCCAGCTGCAGGAATTCTTGCGTGTACACGTAACAAACTGTGTTTGGAGAAAAGGTTGCGTGCAAAGCGAACATGCTCCATCACCGTCACTGAGGAACAGAACAGACTGACACTCCGTGGCCTGCTGCAGGTGGAGGAGATGATGGAGAGCAGACCTGGACCTCCTCACTCTCTCTCAGGCTACGTTCACACTGCAGGTGCTCCTGCTCAATTTTGAACTGCTGCACATGTGCTAGCTATCTGCTCTGGGATTTATACCGAGATATATAACTAAAAACCAATACCAGCTGACAGGGTCATCAAAAACACTGGTTCAGCATGTAATTCCAAATGCAAATCATTTTATTTTCACTTCCTTTCTTTTGTTTAGTTGTCCTCCAGGCGAACAACTCTTTATACAGGAAAAAATGGGGACCTGTATCTCAAAGGGACTTCAGCTTAGTTTGTTTGGGCATGTCTTCTCTGAGCCTAGTATTTGGGTAACCAGCATCACAAAGGTTATCACTTGGCTCTGTCGACTGAGTTTTCCAGCTCTGAGCATCTTCTTCATCGCAAGCCAACACATTCAGTTTCTTCAGTACCATGAGATGGACCACAAGGAGAATTACACAACATACTCTAATCACACAACTTGAATAGAATAGCTGTGATAAAATGAGGAGCATCCAAATACCATATAGCTATATAATACAAAATAATCATATATAAGTAACTCTAAGGCTATAAATACGTGAGCGAATGATTAAAGGAGCAGTGTGGAAGATTTTGCAGCATCACGGTGAGGTTACTTACAGTATGTCCATGTCAGGATCCTCTATGACTTCCAGTGATCTGATTGGACAGTAGTCAGCTGTATGATACCTATATTTACTCAAACTGACTTCCTGTATGTTCTGTTATTCAGGCTTGTGATTCATGTTTCAGAAACATCTGCGTGTAGATATGAACACACAGTTAGTCTGTGTATACAGATCTTTATATACAGACTGTATGAAACACAATCACGGTAATGGCAGTTAATCTCCTCCCCACGCTTCCTCTCTACGTACGATGCCAGAGCCTCCGACTCCACGACTGCTTCTCTCAGACCAGCTGTCAATCACAGTTATCAGTCATGATGTCACACTTCCTTTTTTTAGCATGAAATAACTAATTAATACTAGGGCTGTCAAGCGATTAAAAGATTTAATTGAGATTAATCGCATGATTGTCCATAACTAATCACGATTAATTGCAAATAAATCCTACTTTCTTGATCAGTTCAAAATGTACCGTAAAGGGAACTTTGTCAAGTATTTAATATTCTTATCAACATGGAAGTGGACAAATATGCTGCTTTATGCAAATGTTGGAATATGTTATTGGAAATTAATTAACAACATAAAACAATGACAAATATTGTCCAGAAACCCTCACAGGTTCTGCATTTAGTAAAAAAATAGAAAATATGCTCAAATCATAACATGGCAAACTGCAGCCCAACAGGCAACAGCAGCTGCTGCCGCCACAGCTGTCGCCACAGCAGAGGAATTGCTAGTTTTACTGTGACAACTTTGTTGGGCTTGTTTCCTATAAACAATGTGGCATTGAAACACGGTGGGATGAACTGGCTGGTCAGCTCTTGGGCTGGTTTCACCAGCTTTGGTGCTGCACTGGTTACAATAATGAGCCGAAAAGCGGGCTGGTGGTCAGCGACAGGGACGGGTCTCAGTGGTCCCTCCGTCTGGGGACAAGCCACCTACCGAGTTTGCCGACCAGCCGTCTCCGGGAGCCGTGTCCTTTCTCTTCCCAGCTGCAACCACACGCTTTACAGCATCACAGTCACCACAACCAACATCAATGGTCATTCTCTTATGTACTACTCAAATTACCACAGCAAGCGGTACAATAACCCCTCTACTCCTATTCTATTTCCATGGTTCAATTATACTGTATATTGCAGTAAGAAGTGTCATAATAATATGACTATATGAAAAGAGCACAGGGCAAAACATCAGAATTGTGGCACTTTCATCTGCAATGTGAATATAGTTACTGTACTATTGTTACAGATGTAGTTTATAGACCCAGCAGTGTATAAAACACTTTCTAAATTCTGCGATCTGTCTTGTTACATATTGTTTTTGTGGGTCACTGTTTGTAGGTGTTTATTTAAGAGTGTTCACAATGCCGTGATGCCTTTGAGGGCATCTTAATAACTAAACACACTGTATTCTTTGTGGTATTTTCACACTATGTTATAGCTACTTCAATGTTCATTTCTTAAGCTATAGTTGTTGTAGTTCATTTTAGCAAAATCTGTTAACCTCCATTATGGGGAATGTTGTATGGAAAATATGGGCAGAAATATGTGTCACTAGAAACGGATTACAATTATTAATATTTGAATTTGAGTTGCTCAACTTGAATAATCGCATTAAAAAAGTTAATTTGAATTTGTATTGTTTAGCTTGAATAATTGCATTGAAAAACTGAATCTGAATACCTAAATTTGAAATTGAATTTATTAGTTTAGAAGTGAACACCAATAAACTTGAATCTGAATATAATATCATCAAACTGAATTCAGTTGCTCTGAAACGGTATTAGATCCTCACTTTAGATCCCACTCTCCATACGTCCACATTCAGCGCTCACATTTCAAATTCAGTTTCGGTTCACTGACACACATCCAGACGGTGAGGAGGAGCAGTCGAGTGCAGAGTCACAGAACTCCGGTCCACGTCGCCACGTCTTCATAGTTAGTTTATTGATTAAATCCTAAATCTAAAGTGTCAGAAAAGAAGGTCCGTCTCCATGAAATATGACAGCTGCAGTAGCTTGGAAAATAGATGACTGAATAATTTATTGTTTCTCAGACCACAAATGAGACAAGGATTAGCGAGGTAGAGCACACAAAGGCTACACTGGCCAGAGTTCGGTGAATCTGCACTCGACTGCTCTGCCTTGACGACCAGATGTTTGTCTCAGTGAACTGAAACTGAATTTTAAGAACTGAATTTGAAAGGTGAGAGCTGAATGTGGACGTATAGGGTTAAATTGTGAGTGAGAATCGAATAGTTTCATACCAACTGAATTCAGTTTCATAATGTTATATTGGCGTTGACATTGGGTGAAGGCAGGGAACGCCCTGGACAGGTCGCCAGACTATCACAGGTCCAATTCAGTTTCAGATTCTGTCTTTCAATGCAATTATTCAAGTTAAATGATACAAATTCAAATTATGTCATTCTAATTCCATTTTTAATACAATTAACAAGTTGAACAATTTAAATTCAAATTAATTATTAAAACTCAGTTTCTAGTTTCTTCCCATTGAAAAGAGACACACTTGACTGTAAAATATATCGTTTTATTTTTTAACATTGTAAAAGTGCCAGAAAGAAAAGTAAACTTAGAATATTGTAGTTTAATAAAAATAACCCTTTTCAATAAATAAAATTTAATTTCTTAAAGATTGCCTATAAGCCTTTCAAAAGTGCAACACAGAGATATGGCAGTTTTTTGGTAAGTTCACACAGCTGCTACATGTAGTCAGTCCTGCTGATCTAAACTGTCTGAAGTCGTCTATAAAGATTACAGGAAACCAGACAGTTTAAGTGACAATTCAGTGACAGCAGAGTGGTTCAAGTGGAAAGAGAGGCAGAGAAGCAGCTGTAGGTGTTGATCCTCTGGTTCCACCACAACATCACAAATTTATAAAGTATTTTAAAGCTCAAGTTCGACTTTTGGGAAATATGGTTATTCACTTTCTTGCCAAGACTTAGATTAGTGGGCCGAGCAACAGCAAATAATAAAACTCAGTAACACTTTGTACGTATTAAACAAACACAATATAACAGGCCAACTAGTAACCTTTAGTGGTGCTGGCCCTGCTGCCAGTCTTTATGCTAAACTAAGCTAAGCTAAGATAAACTAAGCTAAGTTTAGCTAAGCTAGGCAGGTTTTGTCATATTTATTGTACAGTCTTGAGTGGATCAATATCAATCTTCTCCTCTAACTTCCAGCAGTGAGTCAGTGTATTTCTCAAAATGACAAACTATTCTAATTGTGGACCAAAACTGTGCCGTCACTGTTGCTTTGCCATTTACTTGGTCAGACAATAACATATGACAGCTAAGTGGAGGAATAATCAAGTATTACTGTTTTTTTTTTTTTTTGCAAAAGGAATATTAAATACACAGCAGGTTGCTTGCATAAAGCTTCTGCTTGAATTCAGTTTAATCCTACAGTCTGCTGCATGCTACTTTTAACATACTGAGCTCTATGCACTAGCAGTATGTAATATTCACAAAATACTTATAATGTACGTACCTAACAATCTAGAAGAAGAAGATCTACCTTTATTAGTCCCACAATGGGGAAATTCAATTTACACTCTGTTAAACTCATACATGGTACATGCAGACCTGAAACACACATACATGCATTAATGGAGAGATGTCAGAGTGAGGGGGCTGCTCCTGACAAGCGCCCCGAGCAGTTGGGGATTTGGTGCCTTGCACCTCGGCAGTGCCCAAGAGGTAAACTGGCACCTCTCCAGCTACCAGTTCACACTCAGTTTTTGGTCCATGTCGGGACTTGAACCGGTGACCCTCCGGTTCCCAAGCCAACTCCCTACAGACTGAGCTACTGCCGCCCCCAAAGACAGAGCTACAGTGCTGCTGGTTTTCAGCACTGCCAGATAGTGCCAGTGCGATAAGATCATAACCATCTAGTGAAGAGAGGAGGTCAAACAAGCTTCAACTGTTTCACAAGGCTTGTCCTGAGTTCATAGAATGAGGCCGTCTTTTAACAGGAGAGACTTCAGAGACCAGGTCCAAAGAACACTAGAGGACATGGTTTTAAGGCAGTCAGCTTAATTAAAGACTAACGTTTCAACACCATCTGCATCAAACCAATCTGACACTCACATCCTCTTAAATAACCTCCCCTCGATGGGAACTGACTCAACGTAGGCTGGAAAAATAGGGAGGAAACCATAAGCTGCATGTAGGCAGGTTAAGTAATCACACATCATATAATAGTAAAAAGAGAAGTGGAAGAAAATATGTCAGTAGCATGTTTCAGTGAGAACATCACTGTACATATATCAAAAATATGGCGAGGCTACAGTCCCCAACCCCCGGTGTCTCTCTGCTGGCTGGGTGGCCTGTCATCAGTACATCATCAGTTAGACTGCGTGTGTTTTATAGTGGTTTTAATGTTATGGCTGACTGGAATCCTTTAAAATGATCCAGATCACCACCAAAATGTAATGGGTTGTTGACTGTGCCACACCCCACCTCTCAAAAAAATCAGATTCAAATCCATCATAAAGTTTTGGAGTAATCCTGCTAACAGACAGACAAACAAACCAGTGAAAACAAACCAGTATATAAAGGTTAATATATACAAATATTAAAGGCTCTTAAATATCACTCCCTAATGAGGAGCTCGGGTCTACAGTGGGAGAGTGGGACACATGCCATACTAATGCCGTTAGGGGTCGCAGGGGGACTGGATCTGATCCCAGCTGGCACTGCGCGAAGGCGGGTTCACCCTGGACAGGTCGCCAGTCCATCGCAGGACACATAGAGACAGACAACATAGAGACAGACAACCATTCACACTCATCAGTTAACCTAAGCTGCATGTCTTTGGACTGTGGGAGAAAACCACACTAACACAGACCCTGTTGCTGTGAGGCGACAGTGCTAACCACTGCAGCCCCATACAGATTATCTATAGATTAAAAAGACATGAATGAGGCAATAGAAAATATCCCTACTATAGATAATAGAGGTGGAGATATTATCAATAGATTGCTACATAGTGTATGTAGGATCAATGAACCATCAGGACTTTGTTTTTTTTATAGCCTAAACCAAGCCTTACCTGTTACTTAGCCATGCTGCGTGGAACAGGCTCTCTACTATTTTCATTTATTCAATAGGAGATGATATTATCTATGGTAGGGATATTTTCTATCCCATTTATGTCTTTTTTATCTATAGATAATCTGTATGTAGCCCACTCTCCCACTGTAGACGGGAGCTCCTCATTAGGGAGTAGTCCTTAAAATATTTAAGATCTTTTTGATATTTGGAGGTTGGATGTATTTACCTTTGTCTTTATTTATTATTACTTTAACTTATATGCTTACTTATATTTTTTGATATACAGAATAGTATACACATGGATGTTGTCACTGAAACTGTTATTTATATACGGTATGTATTTCTACTTCTATCCTCTTTTTACATGATGTATGATTGTTTAACCTGCCTACATGCAGCTTATGCTTTCCTCCCATTTTTCCAGCCTATGTTGAATCAGTTCCCAACGAGGGGAGGTTATTTACGAGGATGTGAGTCTCAGATCGGTTTCAAAACATAAATCAGAGTGCTCCAGTGCACTTTGGACCTGGTCTCTGAAGTCTTTCCTGTATCATATCTGTCTACAAATGCTATATGTGCATTTGACAGTAGTCTGCATGTATAGAAGAAACCGCTGCTGTGTTTGCAGGACAAGCAGGTGCCGCAGCACCATTTTTTTTTTTTTTATTTTAATGATCAATTTCCATTGGTCTTCATCTCATCAATACAACTTGAAGGTTTTTTTTTATGTCATCCATGTAAATCAGTTGGCCTTTTCTGTACATGGAGGGAGGTACTCCCTGCATATTACTTATTTATGTTACTAGAGTTTCCACCAGATTTCACGAGCACACCCCATCTATCAGTGTGGTTTACCCTTGTTGCTGCCAAACTACACATGAAGCTTCTTGAAGCATCTTCAACACAGACTATACACCAATGTTTTCAGAGAAAGACTTGCTTCTTATAGTACAATACAAGTTTGTAGCACTGTTAGAAAAAAATAAGGAAGACAAATTCAAGGCACGCATCATTGTAACATTGGATTCATCCCTACATTTCTGATTATATACGAAGTCACCGTTGAGTAAAACAGTCCCACTCACACCCTCAAATATCATGAACAGTTTTCACCATTGAAATCAGCCCTTGTAAGAAAATAGGTGGAGGGGATTGACACATCTTTAAACCTGAAAGCCTAAGTATACAATTGTGGTTAGAAAGAATTAAATATGTTACAGTTAAGCTGGTCTCCAAAACTTGGTGATACCCTCATTTCCTCCTCCAATTAATGCAGAAGTCGTTGTGGGCACAGAAACATTTTATGTGGACGTAGTTGTGGTGAGAAGTTCAGCTTTTTCATCTGGATTAAATCTGTATTTGTATCCATATGGCCGCAGATGGTGCGTCAGGTACTCCAAGACATACAGCTGGACAGCATAAATATAGTGAAAGGACACGACAAAATCTGAGCAGCAACCTGGTCCCTGGAAAGAGAGAGAAGAAGGAGATAGCAGGTAGCAACAACAGATGTCACACTGAAGTGGTGTCCGTCATCTGAAAGCTGGAAACCTGCAGATTAATTTGAGATGCAGCTCAGCGCTGCGTTTCAAGCTGCTGTAAAAGTTTGTAGGCTAGAACATTATGACTGATCCCCATGATCTATTATGTCTCTATTATTGGCTCAATACCATTTGTTACAGGGATTTGGAGCTAAATTTAACCATTCTTCACCAAACAAGAATTGATAAAAAATAATCAATAATCCCTCCAAAATACCACATTAGGACACAAAGACCTTGAAAAAAAAAAGCCATAGAAAAAAACATGCTGTGATTTGGTATCAAAAACGTTTGATTTGGGGATTTATGCAAAAATTGCAGTTTTTGGTGATTGTGGTGAGCACTTCTGTTGTGTAAACTGCTCAGAAACCTCCTTATTGTTAATCTATCTGGGAAAGCCATCCATCCTCTGAAGGCTTGAGGTCTCTAGTTTGTGGCTGTAAAGTTTAATGAGGTTGTGATTATCCTAGAGGTCACCACAGTCCATTTTAAAAAATCAAGAAAATAGCACTATTGGTCGTTGTAACTGCTCCTGGCTTTTGTCATTCAATTAGTTGTCAATTAATTATTTTAATATTGACCTGTTTGTGCAGCACAGCTGCTGTTATACATATAATTGCAAATATTTGTCTATGGTGTGTGACTGCTGTATTTATCTGTTTGTTTTGTTTGCCTTTATTTGTTGCAATAACTTTTTCTGCTGCCCTGTTGGCCAGGTGACTCTTGGAAAAGAGATTTTAATCTCAATGAGTTTCTCACCTGGTTAAATAAAGGATATAAATAAATAAAAAGGTCATTTTATACAGTGAGGTCAAGTCTCAAAAAAATGGCTTCACTACAATTAAATCACACACATCATCATATATGAATACAGTTGGGCTCATTGGATCCACAGCTTTACAGTGAGACCCAGTTTATGTAATTCAAAGACTGTTTAGGGACCCCAGTATGCAGAAATATTCAACCATTTTAGAGTAGGAGAAAATAACACATTTATACTGCATTCAAAAACTGCATGTTTTACCCAAACTGCATGTGATTATGATTAGCTCTGGAGTGTTACGTAACTTCCTTTCAAACATGCTACCATGGGATACCTTGTGTTTTCTAGTTTCTAATGATATTTGTATCTTCACTAGCTCTAAAACTGAACCTGCTACACCCTCAGAAACACAGTAAAGTCGGTCAGGATCGCGTCTCGGAGGGTTTAAAATGTGGCTGGCAATATTTAAGTTAGATGACTTGAAGAAAAGGTGATTTGCATGAATAAATGACTGGGGGATCATTTGTGGTGGTGCTGATATTCTTCCTTCTAAAGTAAAAGGCCCATCATTGCCTTTGGCATCAGATTTATGTCAACTGTGATAAAACATGCTCATGAGCAATTTATATTATTTCACACATGCAGACATTAACTCACAATAAAAGTCCTCATGCACCAATTCAGCAACATATTCAATTTAACAACAGAGTTGTACAGGCAGCAGTGAGCGAGACACAAAACAAAAGGATGGTACCTGCATGTATAGAGCTACGAGCAGACACTACATGGGAGGCCTGGCCTTCTCAGGACTGGTCACTTTCAACGCAAACACACCACACAGACTGCTGTATGCCATCTCATATTGAGGACTGACTGTTACTCACTTGAGTTTTATGAAATAAGATTTTTATACACATGAGAAAGTGAACATGATATTAGAGGTTTATTGAACTTAAATTAAGTTACTGCGAGCTGATCTAATTATCTAATTATCGGCTCTATGCCAAAACATTCACTTCTGAATAGACACAACTTCCTCTGGGACATGCAGGCTCTGACCTACGGGGACATTATTTAGTATTTTTTGTGAGTTTCTCCTTGTCATTATATTTATAATTTAATCAATTCACTAATAAAATAAACAAAACTGTTTTTGTTTATTTGTCAACAGTCTGCACGACGTCCATTTCTGCAAGCTGGACATTTGCTATTACACAAACAATGTCACAAATACTGTATTTTTAATTTTTAGGATTTTATTTTCCTCTTCATTCACTTCAGACACAGACAAATACAACACTAAAATATAACAATACAAGGCTACTATATAGATTAATAATAGAAATACAGCATACAATGTAGTGAGTGTTTGAAACCAATGTTCAGATATACAGCGCAGTCGTATGTAAACATAAAATAATTGGGCTCCAGGGTAACTAGGTTCTCTTAACTGGGGAACAAAAACAGTCTTGTTTAGTTTGGTAATAAATAGATTTAATTATTAACAGCTAGCAACCAGGTGGCTTTATAACAATCTAAAAAGGTACAGAAATCTTCATTTTTATTCCAGTAAGCAACCAGTATCATGTTCAATTCCTCATGTTTATAACAAACCAGATTTCATGAAACTCCAGTCTGAACTGGGTAACAGTCGATCTTACCTCTCCGGATGCTGAATGTGACATACAGCGGTGGTCCATGCGGATGTGCTTGTGTAGAAAATGATCAACCATAAGAAGGCCAGTGCCTCTCTTGGTTTCCACCCCCAGTCTGTCAAAAGTCAGGTTTGGCTTAACCAAAACTAAAATGTAAACAGACACAATGAAACTTTGTACTGCAAATATTTACATTATTTCCCATGTAATAAACTGTCATGGAGGGCAAAGTCTTAACTGGTTGATATATGATCCTTGTTGCTTGTCTCTATAATGTGAGTGTATAGACATACCAGGTTCATACAGGAGTGGTGACCTTTTCCCCTCACAAGTGGTGGCAGGTGTTGGTTGGATGTTTTGACTACCGTTTTAATGCACAGGCTGACTGGGGCTCGATTTTGTGTTTTCCTTTACATAAATAAAGACAGTTCCACGATAAATTGGTACATAAAACTAGCAGGAAATTTCATGGAGGAGGACCCCCAGACCCCTCAGTGGCTTTTAGATTGGCAGCTGCTGTTTATGATCAATAACAAGACCTAATTAAAGTTTGAATGTCACATTTCTAACTGTTGCATTTGTTTAAAAATCATAAAAATAATTTATATTCACATGGATTTTTTTTTGCTTTCAGGGAAACTAATGATGATAACGATAATGATATTCCAACTGAGGGTCTCTTCCTGCCTGCCTTGGCTTGGGAGACACATTCACAAAGCCATCATGCCAGGTTTTTCTTGGATATGGCTTTACCAGCAACACCACCCAAAAGCACACAAACAGCTTCTCAGTGTGCCTGATGGGGCTGTGTGTTAACTTAACATGCCAACCCACAAACTGGGCAAAGCAGATGTAAGATGTAACTTTGCCTCCCTGTCCCCCACATGGGATGGAAGACAAAAAGCATCCAGCTGTATAATATTCAACGCAGGATTTGATCTGAAGATAGACCCACTGTGTCACCATGAAACAGCAAGCAACTGGGGTGCACTGACAGGGCGGCCAGTTCACTCAATCTCTTAGATGAGGTTAGTGCAAGCAGCAAAGTGGTCTTGAAGGCCATGCCTTCAGAGAGGAACCCTCCAGGGGCTCAAAGGGACCCTTCACCAAGGCCTCAAGTAAAAATAAGTTATTCCCATCACAGGGAGGAGGCACGCATCAAGCATCCTGAAGAACCGCTTCACAAGAAAGTAGCCAAAAGACCAATCTGTCTGCAAGATCCTCGAGGCAGGAAGAAATGGCTGCTTCATACACTTTAACAGTGGCATGAGACAGCCCCCTATCCATCAAACACAACAAAAGGAAAGAATAAACCCAACTACACAGGACAGGGAATCTAGCCTCCTGTTTTGCACTAGTAGTTGAAGAAGAAGCCCAACCATTTGGCCTGTAAAAGGCCATCAGTGGATGGAAATTCAATTTACACTCTGTGTAACTAGACATGTGCAGCCACACACACTCCTCAGCCACCATCATCTGAGTCATTTCTGCATACCACAGTGCCAAATTGGTGATGTTGGGCTACCAGAATGACCACCAACTGCTCCTTCCTCACTCTCTTTAACAGGGACTAGAGATAAGATGGAGTGTGGAAAGGCTTTCTTGGCTGTGGTAATTGCACGGACTTCCAGGAGTGGATCGTCTTGCTGTGCCCGGGAAAACTATAGCAGGCAGTGGGTGTTGCGTTGGTTGATGAAGAGATCCCTCAGGAATGTGGAGAGCCTTCAGGAACCACAGGTGCTCTGAAGCACACAACCACAGGCTCTCCGCCATCCTCAACAAGGCCGTAGACCAAACTCTGCCCTACCTATCAACGTAGGCCACCATGGTGGAGATTAATGTGTAGGTCCTGCATCAGGACCACACACCACCTACCATTCTTCCCAGGCAGGTCCGTCGCCACCCTGTCAAGGATAAAACCATGAATTCAGAGTTGTAGAACGGCCCGCAGCCTGCAGATGCTGAGCAAAACCCCCCAAATACTCCACCCACTGGTGTGGCAGGGGGCTGTTTTTCTTTCAGTTGATCATGAACCCCAACTTGGAGTAAGATTAACTGGGCTGTGCGGGACATAGCACATTCTTAGGACTAGGCGATGAGGTCTTTGAGATAAAAGAAGACCCTCATACCTCCATCACACAGCCATGTCAATTTGTTGTGTTGATAGGCTCTTGGAAGGCAACACAATAATTCTTGCTTTTAAAAGCCACCTCAACCTTAAAGTATATGTCCTTTAAGTGGATGGTGGAGAACCAGTTGCCCGGCTGCACCAGTCCCAGTAACTGCATGATGGTTAACATATGGAATGAGCGATACATTGTTTAGGATGCAGAGATCCAGAACGGGTCTGAAAACTCCTGTCTTTTTGTAAACCAGGAAGTATGTGGAGTTAAACCCTTTCTGTCTGTCAGGAGTGGAAATGACAGAGTCTCTTTCTGTCCTGGAACTCTGCTGACAGATCATCCATCTCCATCTGGGAGGCTAGAATCACCTTAACGCCCATGAACGGAGGAGACTCTGTAGAACTGGAAAAATAACCCAGTCTCAGTGTCCTGTCCATCCGTTCAGTTAGACAGATAGACAGATAGATATGTTATTCATCTCTGAGGGGAAATTCACAAGTTAACACCCAACTGTGTCGCTGCTCCTCATGAAATTGTATTAGAGGATGAGCAACCAGCTGTGGGCAGCAGCTAAAAAGCTGTAACACTCTGTTTCAGCGCTCACTGCCGCCAGACCTCCGATGGGAAAATGATATAGAAAAGGTCCGCATCGTCCTTGAACACTTCGTGGCTTGGCCGGATTTAAAAAGACACAACAGACAGCATGCTAATAGGATTTACACACATCTACACAAAACTGTAAAGATGGCAAACATTAAACGCACTAAACATCAGCATTGTAACATCATCACTGTGTGCATGTTAGCATGCTGATGTTATCATTTAGCTCATAGCATCACCATGCCCAAGTACACCCTGACAGAGCTGCACTAGCATGGCTGTAGACTCTCAGCTTACTGTGCAACTTATTCCCAAACAAGAGCATTAAAGGGAACTACGCCAATTTTCAAAATTCACACATGCTCTTTCTATTGTGTAAGACAGTCCAAATATTAACAAATATGAACAACTCCTAAATCCCAAAAACATGCTAAACCTCAAACTTGTGATGCCATGGGGTATAAAGTCTGGAGCATAGACAGTGACTTGGGGAAGATGTTACAGGGGAATGTTGTGAGTATATCGGGACATTGTCTGTTTCACAACTGAGGACCCTACGATAGAATAAAGCTCATTTGGGTATAAATAAGAAAACAATCATTCTGTGGGTCCACAAAATCAGCCTCCTTGTCTATTGTCTATCCTTGTCTTGTCACCTCATTGTCTATTGAGAGGCTCCAGACTTTACACATCGCAGTTTTTACTTTCTGGCTTCAAGAGAGAGGAGCTCATGTTCACAGATATTGATTGAACTTTACTAGGCCATGGAAATAATATATTGGAATTCTTAATTTACAGTGTGTGGTATTCCCCTTTAATAATTGATTTCATTTTAATTCTTCCCACAGTATCTGTGCATGGGATGTATGTAGCTATGGTTAACAAAATATTGTTTAAAAAAGGCAAACTTATTGCAGGTCTGTGACACAAATTCTGGTCTGACACTACATCCACCACGTGGCCTCCACACCTTTACTTTCCACTTCTTTACCCAAAAAGCACACCACTTCTTGCGTAAGACACTGGTGTAGATGGAAATTGTGAGGGGCATATTTGTCCAATATGAATTAATTTCCCTGCTTCTTACTGACATTTTGAGACATGTATGAATTATTTAGACCATTGTATCCAGATTCTCTACAGGAATTTCTGTGTCTTCAGGAATTGTGTTGCTTACCTCTACTGGTGTATAGTGGTCATAAATCAGATACCAGGGCCGTGGTCTTGGGGGCTGTCTGACCAGGTAATGGTCTGGAGGATAAGGATGAAATGTTTGTCTTCCCTTCACATCTCTGGAGTCTGCTGGCTCCACCTTCATCGTCTCCATACATTTGCCCAGAGCCATGTCCTCTATGGTGGAGAAGTGGGTACATTTCCCAGAACTGAACCCTTTGACAAATCTTCTCAGTGCTTCCTTACTGAGGACATAACCTGCTCCTCCACTCATGTAGCCTTGACTGATGAAGGGGGTAAACCTCCTGCCCAGGTACAACGGTTTTTCTGGATCATATTTGGACAAGGTGTAGCGTAGATTCTCTATGACCATGAAAGTGTCATCATCCGCTTTAAGGAACCAGTCTGCTTCATCCAGGTAGTGCTGGTGGATGTACTGAAAGGCTCGGATGGTTTTCCAGTACAGGTTGTCCCTCCCCTCGCTCACATTCAGCCCCACTGTGGGGAAGTCGGTCTTGACAGAGCTCATGTACAGCACTTTGTTGCAGCGCTTGGCCCATGTTTGCCTGATGTGCTTGGCTCGGGATTCCAGGTTCTTGGGCCCAGTCATGATCCAGCACAAGATCTGTGTTGCGCGAGAAGAATTAGCTGCTGAGCTATTGTTCTCAACTAGAGGAAATAAAGCACAAACTATCACAAATGTGTTGCATGGACATCTTTAGACTTAAGGTTTCTCAGTACAGTACTTTTTCAAGGTAACAATCCCCCAACAGTTTCTAATACTGTCAATAATGTGATTATCTAATCGGTTCCTGGGAGCACCATAAACACAGCACAGCCCCTGTCTTCATTCTCGTCTGCAGTTTGAGCCACAATGGAGCACCTTTCTACCAGTCAGACAGCCAGAGACACCACAGCAGGACTGGTGACCGGGCTTCGGTCCGTTTAGCTCTAAAAATACATTCCCTGCTGGTTCAGATCATCTAGAAGGCATGTTGTTGCAGTAAATAATGGTAAAGGTTAGTACGCTTACTGCACTTTTATTTTCACTTTTGTTGAAATGACTACATTCATTCATTCATACAGTCCATTTCAACACTTTTATTTCATTTCAGTGTATTCCATTTAGATGTTCCTCTTCAATATGTTTGGATATTCCCTTTGGAAAGCACTGTGAATTATCTGTTTGAAAACTGATAAACCTGTCTGGCCTAAAAACATGTCTGAGTTTGGTAGTCTATAAAAAAATGCAGTCATTTTTATTTGAGTCCAAAGGACCAGCTGCTGGTGTTTTTCCATACTGGCAGATTGTCACTTGCTCTACATTCAGTTTCAGATGTGTGGACACAACCTTGAACAAACACAACATGCTGGAAATAGTGAAAAAATCACTCACACTCCCTTTGGTTACTTTATTCATAATTAGGGTAACACTTCATGTTACAGGTCCATAAATTTCAAAAATAACATTATTATGAACACTATTTAATAATTCTATGCTAAAATAGCATATAATAGGTTTGAGAAGCGGCCGCTCTTCAATCAGACACTTCTGATCAGGCACAAATCTCTCCATTGTCACTTATTGTCAACACAAATGTCACCTGGTAGCTAATGTCATGATTCAGTTATTTTTTTTATTTTTTTTGGTAAGAAATTTTAAGCAATTTATTTGCTAATTATTATCTATTATATAACTGCATTATTTTCCGGAAAATGTGTTAAATAAATTACCAGCTATTGGTAAAGAGCAGAATATAATTATTAAATAATGTTTTTCATAAAGTTATTTTCAATACATTAAGTAAATATTCATAATATATCCAAATAAATTTAAAATAGGTTACTCTCAAATTATCACCTACTTACCATGAAATTTGCAGACCTGTAAAATAATCAGCACTGTCCATGCCACATTTCTCTTGTCTTTTTCATTCAAGGAAAAGCGTTTTTAATTGGGAAAAAAATGAATTCATGGATGATTTGTCTTGGAAAATGATTATTCAGTAATCCAGATTCAGATTAGAGTGCTTCATTCATGTAACCATAGTAACAATATCACCACAGTTATAGTGAATGAAATGTGGATTAAATCGGTGCCTACCTGTGTGTACAAGCCGCACATGGTGCTCGAGTTCATACTGGACGTCCCTCAGAAAATATATGGCTTGTTCTGTTGAAAAGTCCAACAGAAAGCGAGAGGAAATAAATCCCATCATGAGCCCAGTGGTGAAGACTAAATGAGACGCACTGTACCTCATCCTCCTGATGTACCTGCCATACACAACGTGGAATAATTAAGCTGCGTGAGCGACTAGGAAATGATTCACCTCGTCAAGGATGAGCCCCAAGCTGCAGATTTCTTTCAGCTTGTCCCTCAGAGGGCAACAGATCGCTGGCTGAGTGGGTGCCGCCGCTCCCACGCAGCTGTTTCCACCAGATCTGATCCAGAGTCAGGCGGAGCCAATGAAACGCGTCCTGACGTCACTGCCGCGCTGGTCCGTGGACAGGTGCAGCTCAATCACAATATGGTGAAAAACATCAATACTCTTGATCAGGTGTGTAAGAGAGACAAAATTTATATTAGACTCATTAAACTAAAATGTTTCAACCATTTGTTTTCATTATTCATTAATGATTACAGCTTACAGCTCAAAAAAGTAAGAAAAGGGTATCTCAGAATAGTATATTTTGTGAAATCAATCAAAAATGGATTTACACACAAGTATGTGCATTTACTCACTTTATTTAGGTGAGATGCTTCTTCCTCTGTCTGTGGTCCAGGAGAGGTTTGATACCAGGGATGTGAAGCTTCCCCCCCCCCCCCGCCCCTCCCTTTGGACCCCTTCTTTTTTTTTCTTTCTTCTGCGCCCCGTCTCTTCTCTCTCTTTTCTTCTCCTCCTCCCCCCCCCTTTTCTTTTCCCTCTCCTCTTTCTAATACCCCCCCTCCAACCCCCCCCCCTCTCCCCTCTGCCCCCCTCTCGTGCCCCCTCTTTTTGTGGAAGTGTTAAGAAGAAGAAGAAGAAGAAGAAGATCCACCCTTTTTTTTCCCCCCTGGGGAAATTCAATTTACACTCTGTTGTTAACACACACATGCACATACAGCCCCATATATTTTCTACATTAAAGAAATTTTATAATGGGGGGGGCCCCCCCCCACCCCCCCCCCCAGTTGGGGGTTTTTTGCCTCCCTCACGGGCCCCCCCCCCGCCCCCCCCAGGTATTCTCTCCCCCCCCCCCCCCCCACTTCACACCCCTCTTTTTTCTTTTTCCTCGGCTTTTCCCCCGCCCCCCCCCCCCCCCCCACCCCCTCCCCTACAGACTGACCTCCCCCCCCCCCCAATCCACCACCCTCCCAAAAAATTCTTGAAACATTTTTATTTTCCAGTTATTAATTTTGAATTTTTTAAATTTTTTCTTTTTTTCTGATGAAGAATATTGAACTTTTTCACGTTATTCCAATTTTTTTAGCTGCCCTGTTGATGCCAACATCATTTCCCCCTCACAGATAGGCCACCACATTTGAATACCAGGCAATACTGTGTGTTTCAAAAGCAAATAATTGTTTTCACAGAAATGTGTTGAGCGATGCTGTACATCAGATGTTTTTTTTTTTTTTTTTTTTTTTTTTTTTTTTTTTTTCCCTTTCTCCCCCCCCCCCCTCTCTTTTTTTTTCCTCTAGAAGCCCCCTTAGTCCCTTCCTCTGTCCTCTTTTGTACAATACCTAGAGGCGCGTTGGATGAGGCAGGGATTTGGGAGGTTTCTCCCATTTAGCCCAGAGGGAGAGAGAGAAACGCTCCTGTATTTGTTTTGAAAATTTGATATTGGTATAGACGGGATACGAGCGTGCCATTCATTGCCCATTTGGAGATTTGAGAGATTCTTATGGGTCCTCTAAATACCTAATATTATTAATCACAAAAACAGCAGGTGTGGTCTAACAGAAATAAACATTAAAAAAGATAAATTTTTTATTTTTTTTGGGCCCTCACCCTTTTTGTTAAATTTTTTCTTCCCCCCCCCCTTCCCTTTCTTTTTTCTTTATTTTTTGCCGCATTTTTTGGGTTGATACCATTTTTTACCCAGATTTGGTGATAAACTCAACCATTTTTTACCAATAGTATAGAGTGATGAAACACCCCAGCCCCAATCTAAACCAACCAACACCGTCAACGTTTTTTTTTTTTGGAGGGAAGCCTCCCCCCCCCCCCCCCCTTTTTTTTTTTTTTTTTTTTTCACACCGCAAATTTATTATTATTTATTTTGTTTTTTTTTTTTAGTGAGAGCCTGCCCGCGTCCTTTGAGAGGTAAGTTTCTTTTTTTTTTTACGGATGACATATTTTTTTCTCTTTTTTTGGGAGTTTTCTTTTTTTTTTTTTTGTGTTTTTTTTTTTTTGTGTAGTGATTTTTTACATTAGATTTTTTGAAGAGGCTTTTTTTGAGGCAACCCCCTAGCGTGCCATTTATTCCCCACACAAAAACAGCAGGTGTGGTCCGAGCCAATAGGGCGCCATGTGTTCATGAGATATTTACTATTACTTTTATTAGATATCATGTTGTTTATCGTGTTCTTTGACAGCACTCTGTGAGAGTATTAAGGACAACAGTATATCCCGTATCATATGCAATACTGGCTGTACGTGGAGTAAGGCTGCAGACACTATACTTCCTGTCTGAAGTGTTTATTTCACTGAAGACAAATCAGCAAAATAAACAGTGGTCAAGCAAAGGTCAGCTTGTCTAATTTAACAGTTCCTCCATTTCTACCCACTGCTGTTTTAATGTATTGTATCGGCTCAGGCAATAAAACCACTATAGTTAGGTCTAGGAAAACACAACATGGTTGGGCTACTGTTATTTATTTTTTATTTGTTATTCTTTTACAGAGGAAATGACACTGAGTGTTGTTGAACCTGCAGCTGTATGTCAAAATATGGTGACAAAACAGTAACAAGCAAATGTCAAATTTAACTGTAACTCATAAATGACAATATAGAAATAAGTATCTGTGCCTATAATTTAACTTTAATTGATTAATTTAATTTAACTTAGCATTTTTCAAAGGTCATATATTTGTGAATCTCCACCTGCATTTGTGTGGATTTCTTTGAGATTGTTGTATTATTGTATTATCATTGTTGATATTTGTTTTTCTAAAGATAAAGATTTACACACACTGACATAGATTTACAAATACAGATATAGATTTACAAATACAAACCACTCTTTATTTGTGCAGTGTGTTTGACTTATGAGACTGTTTTGACACCAAACAGTTCACTTTCTTTCCCCAGAGAGAAGGAGCTTTGGTTTATGTGACAACTGCTGTACTAGACATTGATATGAGCACATAAAGATGTTTGGCAATGAGATCAAGCATCTTAGCAACAGTGCACAATAAAATGCAAGCTGAGGCTTCAGCCTAGCAACATTTCTGTTGATAATCTTGTAATGGTCCATTGTTGACTCTAAGAGGTATCTGTGCTATTTTGTCCACACAGAAAGAGAGATTAGTTTAGACCTTTCAGCCATTCTCTCTCCTTAACATCTTTTCACTGTCTGTATTGAGTGTATTGGGGGCGGCAGTAGCTCAGTCTGTAGGGAGTTGGCTTGGGAACCGGAGGGTCACCGGTTCAAGTCCCGACATGGACCAAGAACCGAGTGTGAACTGGTAGCTGGAGAGGTGCCAGTTTACCTCTTGGGCACTGCCGAGGTGCCCCTGAGCAAGGCACCAAACCCCCAACTGCTCGGGGCGCTTGTCAGGAGCAGCCCCCTCACTCTGACATCTCTCCAATTGTTGCATGTATATGGTCCTGTGTGTGCATGTGTGTGTATAAGTTAACAACAGAGTGAAAAAAATTGAATTTCCCCTAGCGGGACTAATAAAGGAATATCTTCTTCTTCTTCTTGAGCTTCGGCCAAATTCACACGCACAGCTGAATGAAGTCCGCTTGTTTAGGGTGTAGGGCATAAATACAACATAAAGTATTCGGACGAACTTCCCTCCCTCCAATGGAAACAGGAAATGTTGTCAGCAGGGTGTCCAGTCAAAGGCTCTCTGCTGCAGGGACTTGTGTTGCAATCCAGCCTGCTGGAGGACGTAAGAGTGAGATCTGCCACAAGACGCAGATGGTTAAGGTCCATTTTAGTGATGTACCAGCGGAGGGGAAGCTTGACCATTCACTTACAACTGCACTCTGATATTTACAACAACAAATCAAAATGCTATATGCTTTCTTCTTCTTAGTTATCTTTTATTTTTTACTATAAGACATGTTTCAAAGTGTTGTGCTAGTTTACATTCATCATTTTATTGTGATCTTATCATTTATTTCTTTGTTTGCTGTGTTAAACATTTTAAATCACTTTCTCTAGTTATATAAGCTATGTAACTATCATGATTATAGCAAAGGGATAAATACATCTTTGCTGACCTCTGGCAAAATTATATGTAGGCTAGACTAGATATAGTTTTTTTGTAGTGATTGCAATAAAACAGACATGACTCCACATATTTTTCCAGAGGCTTGCTTGAGGACAGATTTTGGTCCCACAAGATCTAGTGTGGCATATTTGCTAAAAAGGCTTTCCTCTCCAAAGGACCACGGCTGGGGACACAAGATAGCTTGGTCCATGGGATTTCCTTTTCTGTAGTGAGTGCTGCATTTGGGATTCCCAAAACCACAGTACACTAAATGATTCACAAAGTTAGCAGGGAGATAAAGGCCACGCACACTGATTTCACTGCCAGCTCCGGATGAGCTGCCACAAATTGCAGAGGGCTTCTGTTGGTTTGCACAGAGTCCTGCCTTTGTCGATGCCGCTGGTGCCATTGATGGATCCCATATCAGGATAAAACATCCAGGGAACCAGCACCACAGGGATTACATTAACTACAAGCTGTTTCCATCCATATAAATGCAGGCCATTTGTGATGCCTGTGGCAGATTCCTTTGTGGTTACTGGATATCTAGGCTCTGTACAAGATGCAAGGGTTTTGCACAACAGCCTCATCTTCTACCAGGCACTGTATCCTGGTCCTTACCTTGAGAAACCAGTTGTCATTTTTACACCATAAAAGGTCCCTCTGCACATTCAGTCATAAGAAAGGTTCAATTGCTGTCATTCTAGGACTTGTTCTGTCATGGATTGAACTCTATTCAAGGCCCTGGGGGTCAGTCCAAGTTTTGCTCCAGACATCTTTGCTTTGTGTGCATTTCTGCACAATCTGTGCTTCAAAATGAACAAAGTCCTCAGTGAAAATGAAGACCAGGAGAACAGGAAAGTTTTGGACTCCATATAAGAGACACAATTACTGCCCACTCGTTGCTCCTGTCCGACTACCATCACGCATGTATGAGCATGACTTTTTGTTAATTTTCTACAGTATACCTTAGTTGTCAGTTATCTTGTCTGTTCTCTGAATATTGTGCACATATATTGTTTGTTCATTTGTGTTTGGCTGCATGGTGCAGTGGCACTGTTGCCTCACAGCAAGAGGGTCCCAGTTTTGAACCTTGGGGCCCTTCTGTGTGGAGTTTGCATGTTCTCCTTGTGTTAGCATGGGTTTTCACCGGCTTCAAATTTCCTCTATTAATGCACACTATCTTGCAACACTTATCATTAGGGGCACAGAACAAAGGTTAAGAACATAAGGGTCCCCTTATACAATTTCTTCAGAGTAACTCACCCACTGACAAGTTTGTCATGAGCTGGTGTTGCCACCCACTGGCATGTATGTTTATATAGTTCATAAACACACAAAGATTACACCTTTATTTAAAATGCTGGTATGTAGGGGTAGCCCTTCACATACTTGTATCACCTGTCGGATGACATTAATAGAACACAATTCCCTGAATCGTCATTAGTTTCTATTTAGTTTCTTTCCAGTGTCACATCAGTATAGTAGTAGCTGTGTTTTAAACTGTCAGCTGTCATACGTGCCATTATCATAATGACTGAAGATTAGAAGAGAATATGGAAAGTATTTCCTTCTGTATTATCTAACACACACATTTCCAAGGTTGGATTGTCAGGAGCAGCAATCAGTTGCTGCATTTCACATTGCAAAGCAATGCCACTCTACCACTGAAGTTGGAAAAATACACTGAAATCCTTGTGCTGATATAGTATAATGTAGCAGTGAGCATTACATTTCTGAACAAATATTGAATATGTTTTGCTCATATCACTTGTCTACCCAACTAGCAAAAACATTAAACTCTACAGTTCAACTTAAATAACATATTTAGAACTAAAAACCTACCCATGAGAAAAAAAACCTGCTATTTTTTGCATTCTTATTTTATTTTATTACTGGAGGGGCCGGGGAGGGAGGAACACTCTGGGGGATTTGGAGAGGAGCATCAGGAAACATGTGAGAAGCATGAGGCAGCATTTATGTTACTGGGGGGAATGATGGGGTTTGACAGGCATGAGGCAATGAGGACAGGGGGAGTTATAGATGGTTTTGACCCTAATGCCTTATGCATATCAAGGTGAAATGGCCATGATGCAGAAATTTCCTCCTCCTAATCAGTTCCAGACTCAATGGGAGGCCTTTTTAGTTCATATCGTAAACAATGGCATGTTAGAAATATCTGTTCAGCATTCTAAACAATGGCAATGTTAGAAATAAAGAAGAAGATATTCCTTTTTTTTTCCCCCTAGGGGAATTCAATTTTTTCACTCTGTTCAGTTATACACACACATGCACAAACAGGTCCATCTAAATGCAACAATATTTGTAGAGATTTCAGAGTGAGGGGGCTCCCCCTACAAACCCCCCCAGCAGTTGGAGGTTTGGTGCCTTGCTCAGGGGCACCTCGGCAGTGCCCAAGAGGTAAACTGGCACCTCTACAACTACCAGTTCACGCTTGCATTTCTTTGTCCATTTCGGGACTTGAACCGGGGACCCCCCCGTTCCCAAGCCAACCCCCCACAGACTGAGCCACCGCCGCCCCCAATTTATTGTATATATATATATAATATATATGTATATAATTGTATAAAATACAAACCATTAACCTTGCATTTCTATTTCAGGTTTCCCATTTCTTTGAGGCCTGTCTTGGGGACACTTGACCACCTAGTTCCTTAATGCTTAACCTGAAACCCAAAGTATTTCAGAAAGGATATTGTAATTAAAGAAATATTTATCTAAAAGATCATACTTTACACAGCATTGACAAAGATGTAAGTGTATCAGCAATGACATGTGAAAGGAAATGTGAATTGTATAAATTAAACAACTCACTCACTTTTTCTTGTTAAACATTTTTTCTTTGCCGTGCTTAAGTTGATTAGTACCTTGTTTTTTCCCACAGTCCCTGAAATTACTCAGTACAATCAAATCAAGTCAAATCAACATGAATCAATATACCGTTTGCTTTGTTTCAAAATACAATGTAACCTCTTAATTCCATCATATGAACATGAAAATAGCCTCTCAGATGTCTGTTGTAAGTGAGGCAACATTACTTATTCATTATGAGTAACCACACTTTACTCACATTTGTACACAGTTCTTCCATCACGGACACAAACAGCAGTCGCACTTGCACTTGTTCGGTTTGTGAACCAGCATCGATGCAGGCTTATTGTTAGAGGGTTTTATTACCCACTTCCACTCCCCACTAATTGGTTTGGGATGGCAGTTGATATGGCGTGCAAATGGTGTGGAAGTGGGTAGAGGGAGGGTGTTCAGGGGTGGCTTTGGAATTAGGCCTTTAGGTGTGCAGGTGGAGCAACCAAATATATATATATATATATATATATATATATATATATAGAGAGAGAGAGAGAGAGAGAGAGAGAGAGAGAGAGCGCAGTTACCGCTCCAGTCCAGCAGGTGGCGATAATGGCTGCGGTTACTTCGCCTACCAGAAGAAGAAGAAGAAGAAGAAGAAGAGGAAGAGGAAGAAGAAGAAGGGTGACTTCCGGGATAAACAAGGATGTGTGTATTAAGTAACTCTCCTTGTTCACTTCGGCGTCTGTCTCTGTCCTTTAATTCCGTCATGTCTGTCGCTGGCTGGTATTAGTGTTATTTAAACATAATCTCTTTGAAACTGTTAGTTAGCGCTGTTCGGCTTCATGGCGGCTTCTGCGCACGTCTCCAAAGTCCGGTCATTGTACAAGAGGCTTCTGGTCCTGCATCGGTTCCTGCCGATAGACCTGAGAGCCCTCGGGGACCAGTATCTGAAAGACGAGTTCAGGAGACATAAGAAGGCATCACCCGAAGAGGTGGAGATCTTCATGACGGAGTGGGAGGTAATCCGTGGTCAAACTGCGCACAGACCAGATCTCATCCATGAATGCTCAGTTTAAAGTGTGCCTGCTTATCGATGGGTTATCGATGGCCTCGGTAGTTATTACCAATCGTTAGCCTCGTCGTTCTCTGGATCCTGTCTAACAGAAAGAGTATGTGGACAAAGGTATGAACTGAATTAACCACAAGGTCGTCAGTTATTAATTGATCAGCTAAATGTGTCAAGTAATTTATATGAGGTTTTCTCAAATTAATATGTATATTCATTTATGGGATTTTAAACTAGGTTTAAGAACATTGATCTTGGTGGTTGATTTTAGTAGAGTTGAAAAAAATATAGTGTATAGAAATGATATATAAATATATATATAAAGATATGTTTTGTGAAACTGTATCCATTCTCCAAAACACTGCGTTGGTTTTTAATTAATAGTTTAAAGAATGATAAACTTTATACATAATTTAATTTGCAAAGATACACGTCTTCTTAGTGAATGTTCCCCCTGACCTGTGATCAATAGAAATGCAGATCACACTGTACTGACTGCATAAAAATAAACTGGTTTTTTACTCAGCTTTTATACATGTCGACAGCTTTCTTATCACTATATATATATATATATATATATATATATATATCCAATATATTATATATTGCTTACAGTATCACAAAATATCACAGTATATTGAATCATAACCCCTGTGTTTTGTTGTATTACCAGATTCTTGACAGTACACAGCCCTAATATTTTCTACCACTAACTAAACTTGTTTAGTTTAGCCTGAAATAAAGTCTTTTTTTTTTTTTTAAACCCCCTCTGCTCTCCTGGGAATAGCTCTGAAATGTTCTGGTGGAGAAATAAATCATACATTTATTTACCCTGAAATAGTTAAAATTTAAATATACTGAGTCTGAAAATACTTTAATCAGTCTTTGAAGTACCGACCATATGTAAGGCATCCATCATAGAGGCCCACCTGAGTTGCTAAAATAGCCCAGATTCCCTAAAAGGACAGAGGACACAGTGGACAGAAGGGAGACGACGGTGGCTGCCGTCTGCACCCAAGGTCGTCTTTGACCGAACCTATCGTCAGTAATGTTATCTTTGTCCTATGCATATCCAGTGTGATGTCAGTCCAGCACCACACGATGGCAGAGCAGCTTCAGTAAACAGTACGATGATATGAAGGGGCTGTTGGAAGTGAAAGAATGCTGAGTATTCATAGTTGGTTAATACTTCACACCTACACGGTCACAGTGGGAATCGTGCAACTACTGAACATACGTTATTGCTGGACCAAACGTAGTCTATTATGTGGGCTGCTCGGACTGCCAGGGAAGGTCTGTGGGCAAGTTAAACACTGCTGTCACACTGTAAGACAGACAGCTTTCACTGCAGGTTTTACCCATTGTTGAGCTGAGCACCCCCTATTAAATTTATCATATCCATTTCATAGATCATCAGATCATTTTGCCCAATATTGTCAGCGAAACACTGAGCCTGAAGGCTGTGTAGGAAATGGTGGTTTGAATAAAAAAAAATTTAACAAGACCCAGTTACAGGGTATTTTTCCAGAGCTTTCAGCCACATTGAAATAGCATCAACTGATGAATACTGTATACATAATTAATACGAGAGATGCACCGATGCAACGTCTTCAGTCCCGATATCAGTAGTGATACCTGCCTGGGATCAAGTGCCACTCTATTGGTGCAAATATCCCAGTAAAGTATACAAGCACAATAATAGAAATAAGAATTAATATAAAACTAAGTGTAACAATAAATAATCAGTTTTATGTGTAAGGCAACAACAGACTTGATTTCAATATTGCTTTTCTAACTTTATAAAACAAAATGTGATAAATATATATCAATAAATGTACTAAACTAATATTGATTATTAAAATAATAAATTGTACACCAGAAGAAAAAAATCCATCGGAATTATAATTAAAGTGTAAACCTTTTTAATGTTAAAGTTAATGTTTTAATGACAACAAATTGAACAAAACTGAAACAGGAATTAAAATTCCAGTACATGATGTATTTAGTATCTAAACACAGAATTGAATTCAATAGATCGGCCCTATTGTCACCAATATCTGATTCAGCTGAGCCAGTATTGGCCCGATATCTGATCCAGTATCAGTACTGGTGCATCCCTAATTATTAAGTATTTTATATATAGGTATACTATGTATATAAGTATAAGTATACTATGGCTTACAGTAATTATTAGATTGAAATAAGATGACTCTACAAATAGTATAAAAAGCATGTAAAAATACTCTTGAATCTACAGTGCATCTTCTTCAGCAGTATACCACTGGTCTAGTGGAGTAGTATGTACTACCTCTGCCTTGTAATGTTTTTTGTTATTGCAGTTTGACAATAAAACAACTACACTAATATCATCTGATCTGATGTAAATGCCTGCCGTAGCCTGGCTAAAACCCAGTCAAACCCCTGGACTTAAACCACTGAGACTGTAAAGTTTCAAACAGTCATTAATTTAAGCCTCACAGCAGCCTCAAAAGAGGATTCATGGGCTGATGGGGATCAGTATATTTGCAACTCATCCTCCAGTTCCCAAAATAATCATGAGATTGTGCCAGGTCCTTTCTGGTGTCACTATGGGGGCGAGCCAATGTTTTCCAGCACAATTACGTAGTGCTGGGGGATGGTAAATCACCCATCTGCAGCCAATTTATCTAATGAAGTAGATGGTGATTGCAGCTGGAATCCTGAGAGGTCCCTTTGTCATTGCAGTAGCTGTGAAGCCACTGGGGAAGAGGTAGTTGCTTTCATTATGCCTCACTTTATCAGTATGCATTATTTTCAAACCCAGGTTCCATTTGCATTGATCCCAATCAGGGGACGAGTGACTTTCGGCACATTTACACACTTCTTTGGCCGTATTTCAAATGGACACATTTCAAGGTGAAACCACTGGGAGGCATTCATGTCTGGATTTGGTTGGAAATGTACAAAAAATGACAACAAGGCCAGTTTGCTGTATCGTCTCGTCAACCCTAAATAACAAGCCAAAGTTGTCCACGATAAATTGGTGAGAAAAACAGACTGGACTGATGGCCCCATGTGTACAGATAAAGCTTTTACTTACATGACCCTGTTCTTACAGTGGAAATGCAGCAGTCAACCACAGTAAGCTGGTGTACTAACTGGATTACCACTCTAATGAAGGATTATATAACAGGCATGACAAATGTCATCATTTAAAAGAAAAAAGAAGCAGTTTTATCTTGCACTACTCTCTGTCACTTGGTTGGTTGGCGTGGTTGAATTACACAGATAGATCTGAAGAGACCATGAACAGGACAGAAGAAAACAAAAGGGGATCACTATTTTACCAATCTTGGATGTAAAGATGAGTTCTACAATGTTTATAGCAAGAACAAAACAGTCCATTTCATAAACTATAGCTGAAACAGGTCAGTAACGTTACTGCAGGACTGGCTAGTGGCACTGAAACAGCCCTCCAACAGGCACTGAGTCCAGCCGCCGCTGTCCCCTCATCTCCCGTCCTGTTCCCTCTCTGATCACCTGTCTGTCCCCTCTCTGATCACCTGTGTGTCCCCTCTCTGATCTCCCGTCCTGTCCCCTCTCTGATCACCTGTCTGTTCCCCCTCTGATCTCCCGTCCTGTCCCCTCTCTGATCACCTGTCTGTCTCCTCATCTCCAATCCTGTCCCCTCTCTGATCCCCCCCTTCCCCTCTCTGATCACCTGACTGTCCCCTCATCTTCCGTCCTGTCCCCTCTCTGATCACCTGTCTGTCCCCTCTCTGATCACCTGTCTGTCCCCTCTCTGATCACCTGTCTCTCCTCCTCTGCTGTCTCATTCAGACTGTTCAAAGACAAGGTCGCTAAGAAGGACGCTGTTTTATTCTGAGGTCCACAATGTTTATGTACGATGCCGTACTTTCTGTTAGCTAGCTAACATTTTCTACAAGCTTAACATTAGTAAACTAAAACTACCACCAATAAATAAAACGTGTCACCAAAGCAAACACTAGAGACATTATCTGCCTAATCTTACTTGTGTTCTCCTTTAACTACTGAACTACCGATGTAACTCGTTTATACACGAATCGACTCAGTGGTTTGCTGTCAGCAGCACCTCTGAGCGGTGTGGATGGGGGAGGCCCAGTTTTTCTTCATGATGTCCATTGGCTTGGGAGTATTTCTGAGTGAGTTAGTTAGTCCCAATTTTTTACAATTTCACACACGTCTAACAGGATAAAATGTAGTGATGACATTTTGGACAGACATGGCAGGGACATGTGACTATGAGAACTCAGAACTCGTAAACTACTTGACGTAAGAAGTTTAAATTTGATATGATGGTTGACAGTGTGGTGTAGTTGTGCCTTTCGGGGGTTCGAAGTCCAGGGTGGCTAAAAATTTCTGACCAGACTTGCAACACTTGGAACATGCAACGTAAAGGCGGTAATTCTAACATATAATATATCAGTGATGAGAATTTACTATGATCACATCTGGTCTGGTCTGATTCTACTCTGATCTGGTTTTATTCTATCCAGATCCGGTCTGATTCTCTGTAAATTGTTCAAATACCGTATTTTTCGCACTATAAGGTGCACTTAAAATCCTTTAATTTTCAGATGAGCAGCAACACGCAATATGAGATTACAAGCACTGAGTGTTAACTCGGTTAACACTGTGTGTAATCCATTTACTTCAGAGGCACCCATGGGAGTTCTCTGTTTCTAATAAATCGTCTCCATTGGGTCAGACGACAAGAGAGCTGTGCTTGTAGGGAACAGCAGAAAAGATCATGTAGTGTTGTAAAAACAAAATGAAGAGATGTTGACATGATTGTAGAAGAACAGCTGATTTTCTGAGTTCTCTCTCTATGGCCCCACGGCGTCGTAGTCGGAGCACATAGCGCTCCGCAGGTCACACTTTTGTTTCCGGACCAGGAAAACTTGGAAACTGCCTGACTTGGGAACTTCTGATTTGGTATGATGGTTGACAGTGTGGTGAAGTTGTGCCTTTTTGGGGGTTAGGAGTCAGGGTGGCCAAAATTTAAACTGAAATAACGTGACCTTAAACTGACATAAGGCTATTTCAATTCATAGTTGATTCAAGACACAGACGAGACAATAGGATAGAAACAGGCAGACTAAAAACACCATAAGGATCAAACAGGTATTGGCAAAACAGGAACTATGGCACAAACCGGGGATCAGTGAGTAGATTGTGAAAATGGGAATTTCCAAGGGTCTACACAGGTGGTGAAATCTAGTGAAATCCTGGTTTCACGCTGTACAGTAAAGGGATGTGTCCAGAAATTACCAGTGAAATCTCACAATTTTTGATACCCAACAACACACACTGTTACTACAGGTTTCATTCTGGTTTTTGCTAGTTTACTATTAATCCCTGATGATCCGCCTCAAGTTTCTCAGTATTGTGGCAACATAAGTATCTCCTCGTTTCTGAATCTTGGCATCAACTTGGTACCAAACTGTCACTTCTCATGACTTCCTTTGTAGAGCATGTACTGCACTCAGTCAAATCCAAAATGTAGAAATATCATAAATTAGCTCTGTGGTAAACTAATCATCAGCTAAGTCATCCTGAGTATTTAATCAGTTTGATAACATGAGCGATAAAATCATTTTTCACTATGTTATCTAGCTTTTGGTACTCATCTACATATCTGTATGGAGGGAGAATCTCAAACTCTCCATACTGAGGATGAAGAGGACACTCGATAACGCCTCATTGGTGCTGCAGTTAAGCAAATCCATGTGTTTTACCAATCTGGGTATCTCAAGTCACTCAAATTCAGTTTTAACCATCGCACACTACTTTTTACTCAGATTTGGAGTGAGCAGCACTGCCATACTAGCAGGCTGAGGTGGATAAAGCAGAGCTCAGTTAAGATCTGGATTTGATCTGCTTCATTTTAGCTGATACCGATCCATTAAAATATGTCCAGCTCGGCCCTGATTCCAATCCTTAGAAGGGTTTTCATCTCTCTGTATAACCATTGTCTGTAAATGGCCGAATCCTTGACATAATTACCGCTGATTGAGTTGCAGTAGTGTTCCTACATGAACCAAACACAAACATTCATTTAAATATTCATACCAAAGAAAAGAATAACCCATTAAATCCGCAGCAGGTAGAAATGGAGCAAATATGATTAAAATATGGGCTAGATTAGATAAAAGCCTGAAAACAGCCACGAGGAGGAGCAGAAGTGGTCAATGATGCCAAATAACTGTTGCTTACTCAAACTGTAATACAGTTTACTGTCCTGACACGAAGGTACTGACGACTGCATCACACAGGTGACTTACCCAGAAAAGACGCAAGCCTTTTTTTCCCACTTCTATTAGGATTCACCAGATTATCTTTGGCTAAAACTGATGATTTTACCAGAAGCCTTAACATGACTCAGTAGGTGACGTGGCAGACCCTGTTAACGTTGCGGCTACAAGGACGATAAGAACGCATACATTTACTCACTTCGATTTTTCCAATAAGTCCTTGAACGATAAAGTAAAAAGTACGAGCACAAGTGTGCCAAACTGTCGGCATATTCCTTTAAGCAGCCTCAGGGAGGACATTTCCCCTTGGCAAATGTTCAACATAATTACATTATGTGCAAGAAGAAGCCTCTCAGATGAATGGCTTCTTATTGCTTAACAGTGAAAGTGCTCCAAAACTGCAGGATGCTTTCTGGTTGTCAGACATCCACTGTGTGCGTTTGTTCATATGATGGATGGCTATTCAGAAGTAAAACAAATGGTGGTGGCTGCGGTCTGGCTCAGAGTGACTCATACACAGCACAGACAGCTTTGACTCATCACACATGGGCTAGATTGACGCGTCAGTTCATTTCGTAAAAAGAGGAGATAAGATAAGATGAACCTTTATTAATCCCTGTAGGGAAATTCAGTTTTACACTCTAATTTCACACAGTACACATACCTGCATTAATGGAGAGATGTCAGAGTGAGGGGGCTGCTCCTGACAAGCGCCCCGAGCAGTTTGGGGGTTTGGTGCCTTGCTCAGGGGCACCTCGGCAGTGCCCAAGAGGTAAACTGGCACCTCTCCAGCAACCAGTTGGTCTTGGTCCATGTTGGGACTTGAACTGGTGACCCTCCGATTCCTAAACCAAGTCCCTACGGACTGAGCTACTGCCGCCCCTATCTGTATATACAGATTGGCCCTGAGTGATATCAATGTTGTAGATAAAAAAAAAAAAAAACATAACATTGAGTTTACTATATAGTAAACAATCTATTTTCCACTCAGGGAGGACTAATTGTGATAATGGTGATAATCAGAGGATGTCTTATCAAGGCTCTGCCACATCTGTCACTGAGCCACTTCACTTTGCCTTTATTCAAACATCTGTCTGATCTTTAGCATTATTTTCATGGTTTGCACAAAGTGAAAATTTGGAAAATGCTTAATTTTAACATTTATATTTTCACGGCGAGGGATTTGAATTAGAATATACTCCTTCATAAATGCTTGATTTTCAACATAATGTGGTGTTTCACTGACAGTCCAATAAAACTCATATAAACCAAAAAACAATTTCAAAATGAAATGAGCCCACCATCATAACATATAATATCATCATATTATGATCAGAACATTTCGGTAAAATAAACAAACTGACAGTATACTTTGATTACTGTGGTTACGAAGGAGCTGTGTAAACCCTGTACTATGTTTGCATTTGAAATCTGCGATACGTGGTGACATCAACTTGGAAGAAAAAATGAAGGCAAACAGTAAAATCGTTACCCAGACTGTCCGTCGTAAACATCCATCACAGTTTACAGATCAACTTCAGAGTTGAGCTTTGACCTGCTGTACTTACTATACTTCATATCAGGTGTGTTTATTTATTTTATGATATTTTACCCTAAATAAAATGGTTTAGATAATCTAGTTAAACTGTTTACAACCTGTATGCTCATCTGATTTCATATTTCGTTGGTGAGTACAATAAGATCCTAACTGATAGAAACGATAGTCAAAGCAGTGAAAATGAACCCATGCTGTAACTGGAAGGACAAAACTCTGCCAAGACCAAACCCTATCTAGCAGCGTTAATCAAAGCGTAAGATCATTTTCTATCCGTCCTGTGATTCAGATCCGCTCCAGACCTGAATGGGTCCTTCCTTGGCCTATGCTACAACCTTCCACCAGACTTCATGAAAGTCAAGCCAGTGGTTTTTCTGTAATCCTGCTGAAAATAAAATGTCCTCCTTGGTGGAGGTTTGACAGTGCTGTGAAAAAGTATTTCCTCCCCTCCTGATTTCTTATATTTTTGCATATTTGTCACACTTTTTTAGATAACCCAAGTGAATACAAAATGCAGTCTTTAAATGATTTCATTTATTAAGGCTGTCCAAACCTACCTGGCTCTGTGTGGAAAAATCAATTGCCCCCTAAACCTGATAAGTGGTTGTGCCATCCTTGCTGGCAACGACTGCAGTCATTGGTGGCATTTGCGATAACTGGCGATGAGTCTTTTACATCATGTTTTCAGCTGACTTTATAACTGATAATTACCTGTTTCCCATGGCTGAAATGACAACCAATAATTTCATATTTTTGTATATTAAAAAACAAACTCATAACCTGTATTTTATGATGCAGACCGGAGATGGATGATGTGATATCCACAGCTCTGAGCTAACCAAATCTAACTGATATCACTGTTGATAACACAGTCAAAACAAATGACTTTTCAAATGTGCATTTATTTTTCCTAGTAGGGTAAAGAACATCAAAAAAACGTCACAAACATACTTTGGATTCTATTTAGCATTTTGCCAATGAATTCAAATTAAATACTTTGGCATAATCTGGCAAATCAGACATGTCAGTGCATTACATACATATACAGCGGCTTATATCGAACCTGAAGAGTAAGCACAGTGTATACCTAATAAAGGAGAAGAGGGCTGAAGAGCTCCCCTTCTCCCTGTGAGTTTGACCCGTGGGCTCGAGCCCCAGTGTGCCCATGCTTTAAGACTGCGATGCAGGGAGAGTGGGACAGTGGGTGTTTGTGTTCAGAATAACAGGCTGTAGGTCTGATTGTGGACAAATGGTGTATTTTTCAGACTATTGGGCTGTTGGAGTATGTCGGAACAGTGGGCAGTCCCCCGATCAACAGCAGACATACTGAGTGAGGAGAAAAGTGCTTTACAGTAGTCAATGCAAGATGAAATAAAGGCCTGTATAAGCATCTCTAGTTCAGCTGTTTTAACAACAGATCTCAGAACTGAGAAAAACTGAAGCCCCAGAAAAGTGTTTTCCTCTGAAATGTGTTTGAGAAGAAAGGGCCTTGTAGGAATTGTGCTTAAAGCTGCAGTAGGTAGAAATGGAGCTAACGTGATTTTAAAAAGTTATTTTTAAAGAACGAGACAGGTAATCTGAAAGAAATCATGTGTCTCTGTGTCCTCTGACGTGCAAGATTGCACAGAGTGGAGGAGAAAGCCAGTCAGAGCTGATCTGGAGTCTGCCGTCCAGCCGCCGTCTCTGAGCAGCTGTCAATCACTTGTCAGCTCTGATCAAACGGTCAAACTAGACAGCAAATATTAATCAATATTCTGTCGCTGTAATGACTAGTTCTCTCCTCAATTGTTTTCAGAAACATCTTGTAGTTACTGTTTAGCTGTAAAATGTTTGTGACCTGGCAGCCGCTTTGAGATCTGTTGAGGAAATACCAAGCACCGCCCACCAGCCACAACACAGCCAATAAGAAAGCTCTCTCTGAAATGAACTGATTGCTCCCGTCATGGGCTACATTTGAAAAGCCTGAAAACAGAGCCATGAGGAGCAGAAGTCCTCAGAACACTTGAATTACAATATGCTGAAAGATGCCAAAATACTGCCACTTTAACTATGGTAATTGAGTAAATGTACTTAGTTACTTTCCACCACTGATAAATGCCATCCTGTACCAAAAAATGCAACCAAATCATGTTCTAGTGTTGGTTGTCCCGGTGCTACCAGTGGAAACGTTGGTCTGGAGCCCTGTGGAGGACACATGCATTTTTGGTGTGACTTTGAATAAGGGATTTGTTTACAAAAAAGAATATCACAGACTTATCTTTTAACAAGGGACGAGGAAACTTTGACATTTTTGTTGGGATATTTTATCGCATATACATCTCGAACCACATGAAACACAAGCTGAACTGCGTGATGTGTTTAATGAATCTGAACGTGGAGGTGGGGTGGAACACCAGGTGCTAAACACTGCTGCTATTTCTGCCTGTGTTTAAACCCCCGCAGAACTACAAGGACACCCTGCAGACTCAGATCCTGGAGTCAGTGGGGGAGCAGCTCAGTTCAGTCAAGTTTGGGGCCAGCCTGTCAGAGGGGGAACTCAGCCATTTCCAGGATGACCAGATCGGCCAACTGTACGAACTCATGCTGGAATCCACTAAATCCACCAGACAGTTTAACATCCAGGAGGACAGCAAGTGAAGCCGCGGGACACAGAAATGTACCCAGGCAAACAAAAAACAGAAAGTGCTGTGATGAATTCAGACAACTAATACATTACCTCTGAGTGCTTCAGATGAAAAGTGGTGCTCAAAGGCAGAGCAGAGGCATTTGAGAATATTTGATTATATTAAAGTGCTGTGTAATAGCTCAGTGTTCCTGTGCTTGTCTTTTTAATGTGACAATAAAAAGAGGTTCCTTATGTTCCTCCATAGATGCATTAATGTGGCACTAATTAATTTCCTTTGTCAAGTCTTTTGCATTTTTTTGACTACAACTGTGAGTTCATGGTCGTGAAGGAGAGGTACACGATGTGTCTCCTCGGCAGATGCACCCAAAGCTCACATCAGCAATGCTTCTCCTCCTTTTCTTTGTCTTTCCCAGGTTCAGTGATGATGTTGCCATTGTTGGGGTGAAGCCCTTATTATCCATGTGGAAATGTGAGCACTTGAATCCACACAGACACAAAAGCCACAAGCTGTATGTTGAGGGGGAGTGACAGGCATGTTAGAGCTGTTGTAAGAGTCAAAGCACGATTGCCTCCCACAGAGTGCAGACATTTCAATTTCATTATAATGAGTCATGCACGATGGCTAACTGAGTCTTCGGCCTGCATCTGTTCCAAATACACTGCTCATAACCATTAAGGGAACACTTAATCTTCACAGTAAATCAGTTAAACTTCAGAGATATCATCAGTGTGGATCACTCTCACCTGCTTTGGTGCAAATGAGAGGCAACAGCAAGACAAACCCCTCAAAAGGGAATGCTTTTACATGTGGTTGCCGCAGACTGTTGCTCTCTGCTGATCCTTCCCGGCTGATTCTTCTCTAGTTCTGTGTCAAGTAGACTACAAGTAGTGACTAGTGTCCTAGTCACTACTTGTAGTCCAATCCGGTTGCACAGGTGGTCCAGCCCGTCCAGGATGGCACATCCATATGTGCGGTTGCAAGAAGGCGTGCAGCGCCTCCCAGCACCATCTGAAGAACAAGGAGGAGATACCTGGAGATGGGATGGTGGGCTGCACAGGGCCGAGACACTACTGACTCACAGTACGAGTTGCTGTGATGAAATTCACACCAGTTGGATCAGCCTTTTACTTTGATTTTCAGTGTGATTTTGAATCCAGCCCTCAGTGGACTGATGATTTTGTTTCCATTGATCATTATGTCATTTTCCATCCATCCATCCATCGTCAACCGCTTATCCCGTTAGGGGTCGCGGGGGGCTGGAGCCGATCCCAGCTGGCATAGGGCGAAGGCAGGGTACACCCTGGACAGGTCGCCAGTCCATCGCAGGGCTCATATAGACAGACAACCATTCACGCTCACATCCACACCTACGGGCAATTTAGAGTAATCAATTAACCTAAACAGCATGTCTTTGGATGGTGGGAGGAAGCCGGAGTACCCGGAGAAAACCCACGCTTACACGGGGAGAACATGCAAACTCCACACAGAAGAGCCGCAAGCTGGAATCGAACCTGCGACCCTCTTGCTGTGAGGCGACAGCGCTAACCACTACACCACCGTGCAGCCCCATTATGTCATTTTGTTCTCAACAAATTATATCACGTAAATCAGTAAAGATTTTCAACTTGAATAATTCATTCATCAAGATCTGATGTGTGATTTAAGTGTTCCCCTCTAGTTTTTGAGCAGTGTATAATACTGCTTTCAGCCCCCACCTCCCACTGACTTCTGTCATCTGGTAGACAGTTTCTGTTTTCCTTTCACATTTATGGAGGATACCTCATGTCTGACCATAGAAGCCAACACTGGTGTCTTATTAAATTTAAATTTTGAAATCCCCACCTTCTTGTTTAATGGTCAGTTGCAGCTGTAGAGATGGACGCTTTTCTCTTGCGGTAAATTTGTGTTACTCAAACTGACAAGTTATAGTCATTTAGCTGTGTTTTCATCCATTCACAAAAGCCACCTTATTACATAAATATATTTTACATGTTGGTCTCATGTCTGCATTTAAGTCATAAGGGCACGACATCTTACTAGACCAGACTTATGCCCCTTTCACACCAAAGACTCAACCAGGGTTGATTGTGTGTCTGAAAGGGTTAACCCGCATTGACAGACCTGCCTTTGCGACCCAGATGGGTCAGACCAGGGTCCAACCAGGGTTGATTTCAATGTGCAACGGAACAGGGCCGCTAACAAACGGAGTGGGACAAACCTATCGGTTGCAAATGAAGACACAAGGTCGTGATGCAACTATCACAGGTCACCACAGCTGATAAACGGAGCGACGGCAGGAGGAGCGATTTCAGACACACTAGAGGTGAACAAAGGATGATTTGAACAACATGGATATGTGGCGAGACTTTGAGCTGCAGGAGCTGCTGGCAGTCTGCGGTGAGGAAGAAAAAAGCAGCACGCCCAGCTGAAAACCTTTAGTGGGTCTACTGTATAAGGCAAATCTTACCTGGGATGGTGGAGTGAGTGAAACATACATCTCAGTATTCAGAGGTGTCTAATTATTTTGGAAATGTTGCCTACATTATCATATTAGATAGCACAATGTAGTCTGATAGATGATAAACATAGATGGAGGAAAAAAAGGTTCCTGAGTGCTGATTGATAGATACTGTAAATCTATATGTTGTCTGTAGGTTTTTGTATATGTTACCGCTCCATACACATACATACATACATACATATAAAGCTAAAAATACTGTATACAATGTTGACACTGTATCCCAAAAACATACATCATTCTGCGACATTTTACGTTTTGGCACACATCGATGATCCCGACGATATGTAACCCCCCTGCCCATTTCAACACCTCAGCTTATTGGTATGCATTGCTCCCAGATCGTGACCCAGGCTATAATTGACGAGGGATTAACCTGGCTTGACTGGCTTGGTTTGAATTGACAAAAGGTGGGTTGAACCAGGGTCAGATAAGCCTGGTTCATCCCTGGTCATTGGTGTGAAAGGGGTGTACTATAACTAACATTTCCTTAACACTTTCAACACAGCATAAGTCTGAATTGAATGCTCTCAGGTTAACGTGAGGCTACAGCAGCACTAGGATAAATATGTACACTATTTTTACTTTATTTATTTCACCATTAAATTTACGTTTACTTACACAACAGTAAAAGGTTAAAAACACAAGAGATCTCATAAACGAGACAAGTAGCAACAAATGAGCATTAGCCAATGAATTAGCAGTGCTCAGTAACAGGACATTCAGTGTTCAAATAGTCCTTTATCCTGTATTTAAACTTGTGCATGCTTATAAAAAAAGGATCACATGACCACTTGCATGAGAATGGTGATGTGATGAATCTGCAGAGAATAGCCATCTGACTCTGCAGCTTCAGGGAGTGTTTTAGTGTCTTTCACCTCATTGTTTTGCTTGTCCTCCCCGTATACTCTTTTGTTTCAGTCTCAGTACTGAGTCTCATCAACCTGGGGGCTATTTTTCAAAAGTAGAATGAATAAATCCTGGATAACAGAGAAAGTTAGGCTTGACCTAGTCTAGTCAGTGCACCTTAAGTCCTACAGCCTGCATCAATACCTCTTTACTTAACCAAAACTCAAAAGCAAATCTGGTTCAGTACAAAGATACAAATGGACCCATTTTTAATTAGTATTTGTGATATACTGTATGTCATGGTATGTAAAATCCTTTCTAACAATCACTGCTACATCCAGTCCAATCTCTTAATTAAATCAGCGACTAATATCATCTGTGAAAGGCCCAGGCCGTAATTGATTGTGAGATAATAAGCGTGGTGTTGCTTTCGGTAATTGTTTAACATGACCTCCATCACTTTCCCCATGGCACACGGTAATAAGCAGCACCATATGTCACCAAGAGGCTACTTCCAGTGTGAGGAGGTGGGGCCAGGGTTTGCAGAGAGCAGTAGCTGAAAAGGGACACTCTTACAAACAATATGAGGATGATGATTAAAACTACTGTGAGAACAGTTTATCAATACTAGCATGTTACTGATTTTCTACTGTGCAGAGCAGAGCAAGGAAAGGAAGGTCATTGCATCCCTCAGTGCTAAAGAGCTGGACAGTACAAGCTTACACCACAAGGTTTGCTTCAAATAAACGGTGGGCTATCTGCTGATGAAGGCTGAGAGATGAGATTGGAAGCTCTAAAAAGCTAGTAAGTTGACCTTGTGTTGTGCTGAGATGGAGAGATAGGAATGTTAGTCAGCCGGTCCACCACTTAGGTCCACACTGAAGTATCTCAACAACTAATGGATGGATTACCATGACATTTTGTACAAACATTCATATTCCCCACAGGCTGACTCCTAAAAACTTTGGTGATCTCTGTCTTTTCCTCCAGTACAACCATGAAGTTTTGAGTGAAATATTTCTACAAGTACTGGATGGATTGTCATGAAATTTTCTGAAAGATATTTTTGTTCTCATAGATTGAATGAGAAAACATAGCCATGATTGAGGCTTAAAAATGCTGTCTTAAATGAGACTTAACAACACACAAACAGGTCAATACACATCCAGAGGAAGGATATCAGCCTGAGGCTCTGCACTGGGGACCTCTTAATTACCATCACTACTCCTTCACCAGACAACACAGTTGTATCTAGAAGTATGCGTAACATGAGAGGAAAAAACAATCAATACTCCGCAACAGCTTCATGTGCAGCATTTTGTGAGCTGAATTCACTTCAAGGAATAATCTCAAAGCGTTAACTTGCTAATCAATCGGAATCGATTTGGAAAGACAAAGGTCTTGTTTATAGCAGTTGTGAACAAACAGTGGTAGGGCTGAGAGGCAGGAAGTGGAGGGAACCTAGGCTGAAGTCCACTGAGGGTAAACTGTTGGATGACTGAACATGCACAAGTGCATGAACCAGATTTCATTCTGTGCAGATCACGACATTTTGACCCAACTACACATCGCTGTCCCTATAGCCATACTGCCAGCTTTGCTAACATCCCAACACAAGTATTGCTTTTGTATGTACTAAGCAGTAGTAATTGAATTTTGCAAGCTGTAAACACTGACTGTTTACATGCATACATCTAATTAATATAACAAATTTGTTACAGGCTAACAGTATATTCCATTTGGATATTCTGAATTAGGACTTAAGATGTGGGATACGGCCATATTATGTGGATTTTAGGAGCATTCTTTGGACGTGCACAGCACATTTGAAATATGCATCTCAATTGGGGTTTTTACTGCAATTTGCATTCTGTACATTGCACACAAATAAACAAGACAACAGTTTGCAGAGATGCATGCTTAAAGGAAAAGTCCACATTTCTGGTCGGAAGGAGAAACACAGAGCGAGGCTGGAGTGAGGGCTGGAAGGAGTGTTAAACGCCTAGGAGATGATGCTGTGCCTGCTTTATGGGACCAGTGGATGCGGGAGATCCCCAGAACATCCGGCTAATTTATCACTCGGCAGTCAAGCCATTTTGGCTTCATGCGGCACTGAGCAACTTTCATAGAAATGAACAGGGGTCTGCCTCCAACACTGGATCCAGTTCTCTATACACATGGGTGTACGGTGGGATTGTCATCGAGCTGCCTGCTGCTGCTGGAAACAAGTTTGGTTGATGGAAGCAGTGTGACTGAAGAAACTCTGAGGGAAACTATAGATTCAGGTGATAATTCATCACTCTGTCATATTATACATATTTATTAGAACCCATTGTACATTCAAAAGTATTGCTTACTGCAGCTTTCATAAAAACAGACACTTTCTTTGTTAAATTTAACAACAGACTGCTTTGAATGAAATCATCCATATGAAAATTATTAGCTATTAAGTATTGTGAATTGTAACCCTGTTTTGTGTAGAATATTGCACTGTATTGTATGAGTCATACAAATATTGAAATTAAAACAGTATTAAATAGCCCTTTAATGCAGAGATACAGGGACCATCAGGAACCCAGCAGGATTATCTAAAGAGGACCAGATCCACTGCTGGGAGCTACTGATGAATCAATTATTATGAGCGAAAACTGTGTTATTAGTGTGAAATTAGTGTTGGAGAAAAACACTGCTGACAGCAGTCCATAATGGACAAAGAGAAATGACTGAATTATGTGTAGCAGTAATAAAAGGAACAATCCTCTGTCGTTCATGTTGTTAATTTAATATTTTTGTCATAATAAAACATTGCATATTGATTGTACTGATCTATGTATGTGCAGGTAGTATACAAGCCCGTCTTGCAAACTGTTATTCATATTAATGTATTTCTTACTATTCTGTGGTATGCCATTATTTAAGTTATGCTATTGTACTTTTTTATCACTTATGACTTGGATACTGTTGATGCTTTTATATGCTATACTGTTCATGTACACTGTATGTAATAATGTGTGGCTGTCCAGATTGCTGAAGGCTGCCATCGGTGTATGAATGAGTATTTCAATTAGATCCTGATAGGAGACGGAGAGAAATGCACAAGAATCCCAGTGCCCTTGTACAACATACCTGAGCAAATGGCAAATAAACGTCTTGAATCTCCGTGTTGTATCTCTGAAGAGGCCTGTTTTCCTGATAAAACACATCAACATAGTCCAGCTCTGAGTCCCAGTTTGCAAGAGCCTTTTCTGTAATCACTTCGTTCATATTGTTTCTGTCTGATATTGCCAGTCCCAGCTCAGATTTTTAGCTGTTACCTATAGCCCCTATAAAATCAGCAGCTTGTAGGGACTTTTGTTTAGTTTACAAAGGAAGTACGACACCTAGTTTCTCAGATGTCTCATATGTTTTAACACATTGTTGGCATACTGGGCGCACCAGGACACATGGGACCATTTCCAGTGCCCCTGTAGCTGTGCTCTGTACGGCCTCAACAAAATCACTTTGGTCCTATTTTGTACCTGCTGTATAAACTTGCCAAAACTGGACCCACAAAACTATGAATGTATATAATAATTGTCCTTATTGAAAGACTCCCATGTTTCTATACTACATTTATTGCAAGTAAAAGACTTTTTAAAGACGTTTTACATCTGGTTTAGAAGAAAAGATTATATTCAATATCGAATACATTTTTTTCATTATTGAATGAAATCATGAGAACCAGTATTTATATAAAACAGTTGATGTCTGCCTGCACATTTATGCTCACTCCTTCTGGTCCTTCCACCATCCCTGTCTGTGGCATTGCAGAGCCATTTGTACTGAAGCCTCCACTTCTGATGCCCAGGCAGCTTTTAGTCTAAATGAGAAAGAAAACAGCAAATGAAATGTAAAATATATACCAGGGTGTCCATGTGCAAAGTATAATAACCATATTGCTTTATGGCATGGCCCTTATGACAAAATAGATTATTTAAACAAACTTTGAATTACTGTTATGCTGTTGTCCTTGCTGCCATGGCCAATCTTAAAATCCTGCTAAACTTCTGTCATTCTACAGTTTAGTTTTTGTTTTTTCACTATTTAACTCCTAAACTGGCACAACTGCTGCTCAATCTGCTTTTTACTGTCTGCTGTTCCCCATAAGACACAAATAGACCATAATTATTATAATACACACTTATATACACTATCACATTTTTTTAGTATAAATTCAAAATTTTGTCAGGTGATAGTATTCATATTCATATGATGCTTCATTTCTTTAGAAAATACAGCATCATCTCCAGTTTTGCTGGAATAAAACATACAATAATAATAATAAAAAAAATAATTATCAGCTACAGGGTGAGAGGGACAGTAGCCATCAAGGAGGAGCAAGTTTAGTATTAACTTTGTTAATAAAAAAATGCACTTGTTTTCAAAGAAATTACTTAATATTTTATTAATATGACCTTACTAGGATTCCTAGTACCTGAGTTACATTAACACACTCTTGTTATGTGACCAAAATGTTTTATTTTCACTCAATTTCCTAAGAATGACCCTATAAATAAGTTTGCACTAGCTTACTGTGCAATTATGTGAACTATATATATATATATATACATATATATATATATATATATATATATATATATATATATATATATATATATATATATATATATATATATATATATATATATATATATATATTCCTATTTATTTCCAGATTTTTTTCCATGTACATAACCTATACACTGAACATTTTACTGCACTACTGTCCATATAGTTTTTGCTACAGTACACTATATGTAGCATATTATCATATCATATCATATTTTTCTCTTTTTATATATTTTTGTTGTATTTTAGATTGTACATATTTATATGCTGGACATATTTATCTTTACCTTTTCTACTGTGTGTATATATTATTTTATAAATACTTTATTAAATCTATGCTTCTTGTTTATTGCTCTTGTTTATTAATCTACTTTGCTGCTGTAACATGTGAATTTCTCCACTGTGGGACTAATAAAGGAATAGCTTATCTTATCTTATCTTATCTTATGCGGTTGTAATTGTAAGACTACATAAATAAATCTACTTCTGATCATATTATGATCATATGCCTCTGCATTTGATTACTATCAGTTTTAGTAATCATTTATTTAATAACTTGCTCTGAAAGCATAAGTCTATCAAAAAATGATTGCAAGCAGAAATATTGGACAATTGATTTAAAAAAATAAAAAAAATAATTCAGTGACAAAAACACATGCTTGTGCACGTAGACACAAAAATACTGTTTGTGGGCACACGCACACATTTCTGTTATTATAAAATAAATCCCATGAATTTATGAGATTAAGAAACCTTCATCATTACTCATCCACAGTTGAATCCACTCAAAGATCAAAATAATTCTCAAGTGAATAATAAAGGTCTTTTTTTACCATCACACAAATATTATCAAACGCTATTTATTACATTAACTTTGTTCAACTTTGTAGAACTATAGTCCAACAGATCAATATGCTCTGATCTGACGTTCAGTCTGTGGTGTGGTGATGATTGTGGTGTGACAGTTGGCTGTTTGGTGTCTTAGTGCCACTGTAAGTTGTATTCCTTGGGCACTGCACTGCCTCGTAGCAAAGAAGACAAACCGGCTTGTCTCCATTAAACACAAACATGGATTCTCTTCCCCGTCTCTCAGTAAATTTCTTTCCCTCTGCATCAGCTTTTCTTTTCTTGGACATTTTGGTACTATTCATATACATATGGACATATGGATACATATACACTAGAGCGCCACTGCAGGAAACCGGTGATACTGAGATGCTTCAGTGCGCATGTAACAAATTTGAGATGCATTGTGGGACACGTAGGACACCGCACTTCCGTAAAGCGGCATAGAATTGTATAAGCATAATGTATTATGGGGCGGCAGTAGCTCAGTCTGTAGGGAGTTGGCTTGGGAACCGGAGGGTCACCGGTTCAAGTCCCGACATGGACCAAAAACTGAGCGTGAACTGGTAGCTGGAGAGGTGCCAGTTTACCTCTTGGGCACTGCCGAGGTGCCCCTGAGCAAGGCACCAAACCCCCAACTGCTCGGGGCGCTTGTCAGGAGCAGCCCCCTCACTCTGACATCTCTCCATTACTGCATGTATGTGTGTTTCAGGTCTGCATGTACCATGTATGAGTTTAACAGAGTGTAAAATTGAATTTCCCCATTGTGGGACTAATAAAGGTAGATCTTCTCTTCTTCTTCTTCTATTCTTTGCAAGCCCTTGTGGACCACATACAATGAGGTGCTGTGCCGGATTTGGCCCGCAGGCCTTGAGTTTGACACGTGTCAGAGGCATTCTACGTATGCTATGCTGTCTTCCTGCCCCTGGCTGCAATGCACATACTATGTCACAGCCAGTGAAGGCAGAGCACAGGTAAGGCCTTGGATTTGTCAGGACCCAGAGACTTGGCAATCTCATGGACAGGTATGTATCTGAAGCTCTTGGCAGTCCCAAATGCCACTAACAGCTCCTCAATGTCTGACACATGCACAATGGCTAGAACCACAATACTTTGTCCACAGCGTGCAGGGCGATCTTTTTAAAGACTTGTCCTGCAGCATCCACCGCATGCAACCAGGGGCAGCAAGACAGCACTGAATACTTGGAATGCCTATTACATGGCAACAGAGGTCTTTATGGCTCCATCGAAGGCTCCAGAAAGCATTCCAGAAGAGGTTTTTCAGTTGTGAAACACTTTGCAATTCTCTATGATTGGTTCAGCAAAAAGCATTGATTAAGCTCCTCTTGAGTTGTCCTCAAAGAAAGGAAAGGGAATTAATTAAATGTCCTTAACTAAGGACACACTGGTGCAGCCCCTCAAGAGAGCAGTACACTAAGGTTGGATGCACCCGGACAGTTCAAAACCATTATGGTCAACTCTTCCACAGGCAAACCAGTCCATCCTTGAACTCTTAAGTTGTGTACTTCAGGCTTGAACCTGGACCGAGTTCAGGTATCCTTGCTTAGTTGTGGGTTTGTCAGACACAGACACCCTTTTGTGCCACACTTTAGCTATATCTCTGGGCTGAGTCTGGTCCGAGGCTACGACAGAACTACTGGTCCAGACTGCGGCCTTACCTCATGGCCAAGACTAGGCTAACTTGGCCTGCCCAGCATCACCAGGCTGTAGGGAGAGAAAACAGGCTTCTGCTGCGATTGTAATGCTACAGGGTCTGATTAAAGGGCGTTAGCCTTCTTTTATTTCATGACATAGACAACTAGTTGACTCGATCTCAGAACTGGCCTTGCAAATTTAGAGCTGATTTAAACAAAATAGATCCATTTTCAACCATGACATGCAGATTTTTATAAATCTGGTAGGAAATGTCAGTATTAACACCAGTACTGTGTTAGTGTGCACTTACTTTTTAAATCTAAAGGTGACGGTGCTTTTGACATTGGGCCCCCAGAATCAGTAATCTCTTTTAAATCACTTCTTCAAACCCCTTTTTATAGACATATTCTTGTGTGATGTCTTCTTTTTATGGTCATTTTATTGCTTTATTGTTTTTATTGCTTTTTTTTCCTTTTATACGTATTTATTTATGTTTTTATCTATTGCACTGTGTTATAAAACCATTTTTATTGACTTGCTTTTATGTGATGTCATATTTTTTTTTACCATTTTATTGATTTTATTGCTTTTTTCTTTTTGTTTGTATTTATTTAATTTATATTTTCAGTTGTTTTCATCTATTGCACTGTTTTAGCTTTTACCCTAGTTTTGTCTTGCTTTTGTTTGGCCTCATTGCTGTTATTATATTGCCTTGTATCCTGGTTTTATTTTACTTTGCCAGACAAAGCACTTTGTAAAGTCTGTTATTTAAGGTGCTATATAAATAAAGTTTGTATTATTATTTCTTCATCAGTTGTTGATCCCACAGACACTCAATAGAGCCAAGATAGCCCCCCGCAGCGTGTTACCATGATCCTTTACAGCCTTTGTGATGGCAAAGTATCAAGAGGGGCCAAAAAGGTTTTACATAGAGGACCATCAGCCTTTTAAAGGTGAATTTGAATTCACAGAACGAGTAACAAGGGTTGAAATAAAATCTTCAAAAAACTGATAATAGGACTAGGTGGTCTGTATAAGGTGGAGCCTGTTTCACATGGAGCCTGTTTCCCTGAATAAAGCTATTTATAGTAGATGCTAGATGATTTTAATACAAGTGAGTTGAATTAAATATCTCCACTGGGATTTAAATTAAAATAGATTTGTAAGTCAGGAGCTGGGATCGGCTCCAGCCCCCCCGCGACCCTTAACGGGATAAGCGGCTGACGATGGATGGATGGATTGTAAGTCAGGTGGGGAAGCTTCATTTTAAAGACCAGTGTGTAACAATTAGGACGATCTATTGGCATAAATGTAATGTAATAATATACTTATGTTTTCTTTAGTGTATAAACACGCACAAAATAAGTATTGTGTTTTTTAACTTTAGAACGAGCTGTATGTTGTTTAAAGGCCGCCATATTGCACCAGCATGTTTCTACAGTAGCCCAGAATGGACAAACCAACTCTTAACCTTTCCTGCTTTTGCCAGAGTCAATCACGTTACTGGCTGCCACTGATATTGCTCTCTCTCTCTCTCTCTTGCTTCACCACCTACCTCCCACATATACATACCCTCACTCATGCACTGGCTCTTTTCGAACAATCTCTTCTACATGCTTGGCACATGGAGAGGCACATTGGTTGTAATCTGACCGCACAAAAAATGATTTTATTGAACACAACATGTAAACATTCACAGCGCAGGGTGGGAAAAGTATGTATGGCCATGACAGTTTTGAAACATGACTGAATCCAAATGTTTTCTTACCTTCAGAGGTCTAGTGTGTAAGATCTGGCAGTATTTAGCAGTGAGGTTACAGATTACAACCAATTGAAGCCTCTCCATGTGCCGAGCATGTAGGAGAGATCATTGTGTGAGGAGAGCCGGTGCATGAGATATTTTGTGTGGTGTTAGTTTAAGCAGACTGTTTGCATATTGTTGTGAATTAGATGAAGATCAGAACACATTTTATGACCAATTTATGCAGAAATCTAAGTAAGATACAGTACATACTTCTTCTTGCAACTGTGAATGAAAATGTGTTTTATGGGTATCCATGAATCTCCCCTTGACAGACATGCCCACTTTATGATAATCCCATGTAGTTTTGGGCAAATACCTTGCAGTTTTATTCATGCAGTATAAATGTGTTATTTTCACCTATTCCAAAATTATGTGTCTGAATATTTCTGTATACTGGGGTCCCTAAACAGTCTTGAATTACATAAATTGGTTAGCACTGTAAAGCTGAGACTCTTGTGGATCTAATGAGCCCAGTTGTATTTATATGTGATGTTGTTAGTCCCCATAGGAGCCAGTTCATTGTAGTGAGACCATTTTTGGTGACCTCTAGGATAATCACAGCCTCATGAAACTTTACAGCCACAAACCAGAGACCTAGAGCATTCAGAGGATGAGTGGCTTTCCTTGCTAGATTGACAAAAGGGGTTTTTGAGCAGTTTACACAACACAAATGCTCGCCATCCAATCACTGAAAAATGCAGTTCTTGCACAAAAAAAATAGTAGCTGTGAGGTATGTGGAGAAGGATGCTTTATGCTTTTTCAAATGATTGATCATCAGTGATACACAGTGTTTCTTTTCATATATATATATATATATATATATATATATATATATATATATATATATATATATATATATATATATATATTTTTTTTTTTATTTTTTTTTTTCTGAACACCTATCTGTTTGTTGCAGCCCATTTTCATTCCCAGTCAAATACAGAGGCTTTGTCACGGCCTTGTGTCACAGCCAAGCTGGTGATACCACTGCACAAGGCAGACCAAGCTTTCCATTAAAGATTAACTTTGGTACTTTTCAACCTGGACCCTTTTTCCTATGTTTTTCTGTCTAAGCAGTGGGCAACTCCAGGGTCTGAAAAGTGAAGCCAGTCCAGAAGTGCAATAAACTTGTATTCTTTCTAATAGTATTTTAATCTAACTTAAAATCTAACTTAAATTTCTAGGGTCTCTGCTGGGTTTTTAAGGCTTGAACCTTTTTAGGGTCAGCCTTCACTTCATCACTGGACACAGTAGAAACGGACTGAAGTTTGGAAGAACTTACATTTATCGGGGGAAAGCTTCAAGCTACACTCCCTGAAATGTTTCAGCATTCTAATAAGCCTAGTGTCATGCTCTTCCAGAGTATCTGAAAATACTACTAGATCATTAAGGAAAACCAAACCCTCCTTTAGGTGGATGCCACTCATGCACCTGCACCACTGGATGGTGCATTAGTGACTCCCTGGGGAATATGGTTAAATTCCCACAATCCCCAAGGACACACAAAGGTGGGTTTTGGCTCGTTACTTTCACTCATCTCAATTGAAATCACGGAGAAGCACTTGGATCCAGCGAGAGCGGAAAACAATTCCTCCAAGTTTGACAATGCATAAGCATCTTTTATTTCTCACCCCTGCGAACGTCGATGAGAATGGGGACTCTGATCCTCTGATTATGCCTGCATTAAGAAGGGTTTGGAGGTGCTTGAATGGCCTCTCTGTCTGAAAGGTGTCTCATCTTTCAGTTTGATGTGTTGCTGGATTTTGATCGCATGACCAAAGTCGAGGCCATGCTGGGCAAAGATATCAGAAAAGGCAGCCGGCTTCTGAGTGACTCTCTTTATTTCTGCTCCTCAGGAAGAAAAAAGTTAAAGTTCTTTCCAGGACATTGTTCAGGTGGATGCAATATGACCATCCTCACCACATCTGGAGCAGTACCAAGGCTTTGGTCCCACTGTTGCAGTGATTTGCTGATGTTTTTCTTTCGTTTTATCTTGTCTGTGAATGTTCTCATTCATCCAGGTCATATTCATTCTGGCAACAACTGAATCGGAGGCAACTGGACTTAGATTTGTCTCTGAAGATTTTTCGTCCCTTATCCAAGTGGCTTCATCAGTTCATAACGCTACAGTCTGACTAGTCCCCACTAGACTACTGTCTTGTGCTTTCTGTTGCTTTCTTTTTCACAGGTTTCTCTGAATTTCATGAATTGAGTTTTGCTACCTGAATCTGGAGTTTGACAATCTGCTTCTTAATGTTATTTGTTATTTTGCCATGCCAATATCCTCAGTGCAGGACATGCATGCAACTTGCATGTTTGCCTGCTGGTTTGTTAGTCTGTTTATCTTCCTCTCTTTGCAGTAAGAGAAGAAGCTCTGCAAATGATGGTGGCTCACCTTTGCACTGTTCAAGTTGAAGACTGTGCAAAGAGCTCATCTCCATCCTTAACAGTATCATAAGCAGAGTCAAGTGAGTTCAAGTATTGTCTTGGCGAGGCTTGAGGATCCAAAGACTTGACTATATTTGCAGCTGGGGATGAAAGGCTTTTCAGGTAGAATTCAACACTGTTGCACCATTTGGCATAGTCGTCATAGTCATTTTGAAGCTGGGTTGGGAAAATTTCCCAGAGAATGATTTCAGTTTCACCACACTTGACAATGTGTGATCTGAAGATAAGTGGAAAGTGGTGTTTCTTTCTCTTTGTGGAGAGGAAAAGTCTCTGACCTCAATGCCAGTCTTGGCTCATGGGAGGCCTGACTCACCTCAACAAGGACGCTGAGTAAGCTAGGCTGGATATCACTTAGTGTAAGGTTTGACAGGATTTTCACTGATCTGATATGGGGCCTCAGATTCAACAAATTCACTGATCCTAGCCAATTCTTCATGGAAGGTATCTCCAGATTGCCTGTCGCTCAGCTTAGCTAAGTCTCTCTTGTTGCAGTGGTGCCTGCATCACTGGTGTAAACGCTGGCAATACTCTGAATGTGGTGGATAACATGAGGGTCAGCAGCCCATGGTCTTTCCAAAGGGAGGAAACATGTTTCAAGTGCTTTCATTGCGATACCCTGTTCAAACTCTACAATCACCTGGAGCTCAGAGTCTGTGTACTTTGTCCCTTTGACCCATTTCACATGAGGAAATCAAAGATCTCATTGTCTACTTCGGTGTTAACCTGCTAACTAAAACAGCATTGGGATTTTCACATTCTCTGTCATCATGATGTCCATTTTTCAGCTAAAGAGATAAAACAATACAAAACACAAAACCCCAATGTTAAATTTACTACATTCCAAACACACTCTCAGTTACACCCGTTAATTTGATTAACGTACGCCGAACACAGAGGTAAGTTTAAAAGAAAATTATTGTATTGACACAGAATATATTAACAATTACTGATGTAATTCAGATGTAGTCGCACGTGCAGATCTACAACTAACTCTTAACTATACAGTTTACTTTTATCAAATAGCAACATATAATACAATATTGTATTATTGTATTATATTGTATTATTATTGTACTATTTTCCATGTCACAACACTGACACCTTGCATTTGTGCCCACAAGCAGCACAGTAATAAACAGAATCAATAGTCTCATAATTTATGAATTCAGCTAAATAATCTGCATCTCTGTCCACACAATATAAATAACAAACACACATACTTTTATTACACACAAATATTCCCTTCCGTCAATCATTAAAGAAATACAAAATAAAACTTTACTACAACTCAGTGGCAAAAACAGCATGAAGCTATGCTGGTTCATGTGCAGTGGATGCTTTAATCCTTGAAACGAATAAACAAAGCTGTCAGATCTTCTCAAGGTCGCTTCAGAAGCTGACGGAGCTCAAACTGGCTAATATACTTTTACTTGTCTCTGTACAGCAGTATATCAAGTACAAGTAACAGTATTGTCACTATCATTACAACACTTCCTGATGCAAAATTAGACCTTGAGCAAAAAGGAAATGAAATTAATAACAAAAATGAAATACAGAATTAAATAAAGATGATCAATCCTGCTTTCAAACATTGACACATCTAGTATGCTGAAACAATGAACCTGCTCTTTGTTTTTTATGACTCATCTTAAAATTGATTCTTAGCATTTATATCTACACCCAGACATATAGGTCAAATAATTATAGTTAGTATACCCAGCATTAAGCTGCCTTACAGAGCTTCAGTCTCTGTGGTTGATTCACGGTTCTTCACACCACTTTGAAAAGTCAACATGGAATAAATTTAGTGTTAAATAACTTGTGGTAACTGTAACACAGACCAGTACTATTTGTGATGCACTCCATGTTGACTTGAAGGATCACAGGTCCATATGGTCAGCAGTGACTCACTCTACCTACCTGTTCAGAAAAACAAAAATGATGTAGGCTCAACAGCTGCGCGTGTGTGTGTGTGTGTGTGTGTGTGTGTGTGTGTGTGTGTGTGTGTGTGTGTGTGTGTGTGTGTGTGTGCTTCACCTCCCCCTCAACAGGCCCACAACATTTTATAATGCTGGTGCGTTTACTGTGTTGTGTTTTCAATGTCACAAATAAATATAATAGGACCTTATAGGATATATATATATATATATATATAGGTATAGGTATAGGTAAAGGTATAGGTAGTACTCTAATAATTCTGACATTGATAATTAATTAATTGGTTAATTAATTACCAATTAACATTACCAGAAGTAACATCTATAAATGGAGAAACCGGTAAGAGGCAGACAGAGTGAGTCAAACGTCCGCTTGGCCACAAACTGTTCCTTTTAAAGGCTGCTAAACTAGGGCAGTAAACCAGGTGTCAACTGTTCACAATATCAGTGATTACAGGGTGTGGCAGCACTTATGGGGGAAAGCTCACCCATTACCGTATTTTTCTCACTACAAGGCGCATTTAAAATCCTTTAATTTTCTCAAAAATCGACAGTGCGCCCTATAATCTGGTGCACCTTATGTATCAATTCTGGCTGTGCTTACTGACCTCGAACCAATTTTATGTGGTACAGGGCGCTCAAAAACCTGTCAAAATGTTTTTTTACAACTTTGGTAAGCTACGAAGCCGCACCGCTGGATGGATTGTCGGAGATTTACGTTAAGAGACTGAACAGCTTTTTCCACAAATCTCCGTCCCTATTGATCTCATGCGTGCCCATCTCACCGACACTGTCAAAACCCAAGTGAAGAAAACTAATTCGGAGCTTGCCGTCATTCCAGGTGGATTAACTAAAGAACTCCAACCGCTAGATATTGGTGTCAACAGGTCGTTCAGAGTTAAATTGTGGGCTGTGTGGGAGCGTTGGATGACAGAAGGCCAACACACATTCACCAAGACAGGGAGGCAACGCCGGGAGACTTACTCCACTATCACGAGACGAGAGAAAATAGACATGTTCATTGATAGTGTGCCTTATAGTGAGAAAAATATGGTAGATTAGGTTTAGTAAAACATCATGGGTTGGCTCTTTGGCATCTGATTTGTACTCCTGTGGCTGTGTGCCTATGCATTCTGTGTGGGCTATAAGTACTGCGGGGGATTGTGTGTAGCATGTAATTTGTTTTGGATTTGTTTGGGCAGTCTTTGATTTATTTGATAGGATTCAATAATTTTACATTTTTTCAATCAATTACAGCATATGTGAGTGTGCACATGCAGTTTAGCAATGGAACTATGGCAATATGTCCTTGCATAGCTTGTCAAGCTATGCAAGGACATTAACCACCAAAGATTGTGAAACAAACACATTGACATTCCACATTCATACGCTATAAGTGAGTGGGTAGCACACATTAGCAAGGCCAGATATATACATGTCTTTGGTGGAGAAACCTAGCATTTAACTTTACACCAGCAAGAAATCATGAGCATAGATAGAAGTCACTGGATGCTTCCAGCTAAGTTCTCTTTAAGCTTCTGGTTCGGACTTGTGCGACTTGGAGGAACCTGAGGGCTCTGTCCTCTTTTCCTTTCTTTTCAAATATTTGATTTTCAAATAAAAGAGTAAGAGAATCCTGCCGTTGCAGTAGAGGGTTGCAGCCCATTCTTATTCTCAGTACCGAGGCTTTGACACAGCCGTTCGGTACCGTCCCACACGGCATCCTTTAGCGCCCCTATGAAATGCACTGGAGGTTGGTTAAAGCTGTGTGCTTAGTTTGCAACAAACATGTGGCTGTTCAAAGAGTACAAAACATGCAGAAACCTATCTGGAGATGAGACAGAGAGGACAGTCAAGAGGCTGCTAGCTAAGCTACAAAAGCAGCAAGGACTTTTTACAAAGTTGCATGCAACGAAAGAAAGAAATGTAAGTGTTAATGTTGAGTTAAATGTAAGTGTTAATGTTAAGTTAAATGTTAAGTTTTATTAATAGAAACATTACTCCCCAAAACAGTCAGTGATATAGAAGAATAGAGGTTAATGTAGTGACGTACATCCACTGGGCTCCACCCACTGTACCCACAGAGTCCAGTAGAGGGTGCAGCCTGTGTGTTGTAACAAAAGTTACCATATTGTAACCTTAGTTCTATAAGCACAGGCAGAGCCCTCTACCAAGGAGGCCCTGGTGCTCCAGTGCTGCTCGCTGAAGAGAGCATGGGATTTCCAAGCAGCTACCTTATATACCGTGGTAATGCACATTTTCAGTAAGCATGTCCTGATTGGTTGGCTATGTTTATGCAAATGTCAGTGGGCAAACACGTGCATGTGATTGGAGGAGAGTATTGCCCATAGAGTTCAGTAGAGGGCTTCGCCTGTGCTGTGAAGAAAAAAGACAAAAACCTTCTTTATTCTTGATTATTGGTTTGCTTTTGTTCATTTTTGTGGTGGCCTTGTAGGGGTCATTTACTTTCTTTCCTGCTAAACCAACTATTGTGCAGGTAAATAATCAGGGGGTTTTGATACTGCTAAGTGCCCTGTTTGCATTTGAATAAAAGGATCTGAATACCTCTTTCATCGCTAAGCAACAGCTTGTTTATCTGTGATTCTGCATGATTCGTAACCTAAAAGAAAGACACCTTGTCTGACGCCTAACCACTGACACAGCTAACGCAAAACCCCTTCTTCTCTTGCACACCTTCTCCCTAATAAGAGCTTTATTGATGTGAAATACTATCTTCTTCTGAGCCAACTAGAGTGCCATATTCTTAAAGGAGCATTGTGTAACATTTAGGGGGGCCTATTTGCAGAAATGGAATATAATGATAAGTTTGCTCTCTCTTTTTACCTGAGAATGAGATGTTTTTTTTTTCCAACATAGGGAGCGGGTCCTCTTCACAGAGTCCACCATATTGCACCGCCACGTTTCTACAGTAGCCCAGAACGGACAAGCCAAAAAGTTTTCCTGCTTGGGTGGAGTCAATAACGTTACTCGCTGCCATTGCTGCTGCTGCTTTACCACTCACTTCCCACATACACACACTATATGCACTAATGTTTTTTTCAGTCACTTGTAGTTCCTCTACACTCTTGGCACACGGGAGAGGCTGCTGGATTATTTTAGGCTATACTCCTTAGCGACATTGTTTCTGTCACATACTATTGACTCAGTGTCAGAGATGATGAAAGGCTATTTTGATGACATCTTCTACTTCTACTCCATCCATCTAGAGAGCAGTTACTGCTCCTGGTCTTTATGGATTTAAAAAATTACATGGTGTATTGTACTTTACATTTTCGAGCTGCTCTGCCCCCAAACCCTGGGATATTTAATACATTTTGCAGTTCAGTCATCCTAATCACGTCATGCTTCTTCCATAGACTGAACAACTAAAACGGTCCTCTCCACCTAATGTCTCCCCTCCTGAACATTCCCCTCAGCCTTCATGAAAATGAATAGTGAGCAAAGGGAGAGCATCAATTATTCAAAGTCAATTACTCAGCAGGGCTTTTTTTTTTCTATAGGACACAGTGGATGATATCTGCAGCCTGCTTCAAAGGTATTTTTAGGATTTTATTATGCTGGATATCTTTTCCTCATGATAATAACATGGAAAACAATAAAACACATCTCCCATTAAAAGATTCAGATTGGATCCAATGTAAAACACTTGTTTTTTACCATGTCTACATGTTACCAGTGATTTCTGAATTTCTAATGAATCAACATGACTTTGAGTGGTTGTGGCTCAGGAGGTATAGTAGGTTGTCTGCTAATCGAAAGATGAGTGGTTCAATCCCTGACTCATCCTGTCTTTGGAAGACAAATAAGGAGCTATTTAAAGTCCATTTACTATTATAAACTTTAACATTTCATTGTGGAGAACATGGATTAATATCACATGCTGTGTGAGACAATGTATCTTTGTTTTGTTTACAATGCACTTTGTATTTGGTCGTTAGTCTTCATTTAAAGTGAACATGCTGTTTACCACAGAGCCTGTAAAGAGATTTACCAAAGACTCTCAAAGCTCCCATCTCAGCTTTGATATCTGATGCCTAAAGGACATTTTTTTTTTTATCACAGATGGCATCTGTTCAGTGAAAAACAAAACATATCTTAAAACTAACGTTATTATTTTGACACATCAGAAAATGTCTCCTGCGTGTCCCTCCAGGCATACATTCATACATCTGAGTAACAACCAGGCTTAAATGGACGCAGACATGCTCACTCTGAAAAAAGAAAAAAAATATCCTTTGCCAATGTAAACTCATGAATCTGCCTATTTGTGCCTAATAACATTTCTAATATTCAGTTTAATGTTATAATAAATTAGCTTTGGCTGCTAGTTGCCTTTACTTGTCATTCTGACACTTGGTCAAAAGCATGCTGATCAGATTGGTAATACAATTGTTGTGGATATCCACAAACTGCAAAACATAATCGCTATCAATTTTGTTGAGCACTGACATTTCCCTCAGCACCACAACCAGGTGATGGTTGGTCATGTGACCCTTGGTTTATGACAATCTTATTGCCATAAAACCTGCTGTGGGTATTCATAATCCCCAGAGGATAAACCCTAATGTTTTTGGTGACCCCTTTATCTTTCAGAAATCTGAACACAAGGAATCTTAAAGGGTTACTACATACAGTCCTGCTCTTACTCTGCTCTACTCCCTCCCAGTATAACCAGAAAATGCTGGAGAAAACAGAGGAATTAGGGAGCAACAGGCGGAGGTCAAGAAAGGGACACGTGTCCCCTACGTTGGGACATAGAGCCGGTAATCAGTGCTAACTAGCCAGACTCTCAGCGTCTCTGCTGGAAAGACATGTCTGGTGGAGAGACTCCGGGTACATAGTCATAGCCCTGCTTTTTGAAAATCACAGTTAAAGCTGCTGTTCATCAGCCCTAAATATCTTGTGTTGGGACCCAGACCACTCAAAGAGGTGGAGGGCCAATGAACTACATTTCCCAGGGTCTTTGAGTCCTTAACTCCACCTCTGGATTTACAGTAACCATAGCTATTGTAAGTCCCATGACCCATTCGCACATACCTTTAAAAAGGCAGCCATAGTAAAGCCTTCCAGAGAAGCTCCTCTCCAAGTCTTAACGTTCAAGTCTCAAGCAAGTCCCGTGTTACTGTGGTGAGAGTCCAATCGAGTCACTGCTGTGAATCAAGCAAGACAAGTCAAGTCACTGCTCAAGTCAAGCAAGTCACAAGTCATGTCATATGAAATTCTGATGATCGACTCAGACTCAGTCCCCGATTGTCTTTTACATGAATGATGTGTCTTCACAATAAAATGCAGAAGTCTAACCTAGTTTAAACTTAACGTTTGTTGTCTAGCTAACATTTGACCGACCAATAAGTTAGCTAAAAAGACACATTCACATACCTTTCTTTGGGTTTTGTAGTGACAGATGGATGTTGTGGTGGTTGTGTCACTGATTTTTGAGCTGTGGACCTTGCATCCCGCTGTTCTGTTGTAACTGCCACCATCGACAACATAATCCTTGGATCCAAATTTTATTATTTTTGGACTAGGCCCCTCCATGATGGCTGTCTCGTGCGGTGGCCTCTGCTGATCTTCTGCATCCTAGTAGGTTGCCGCATTTGCACACATTGTACTAACTATCACCCAATCAAGTTTCAAAAACAAAAGATAACTTCTAAATATCTAGAAAAATGCAAATATTAACTAAAAAGAGTCTAGTCCTTTTGAGTCATCTCTCGCAAGTCTAAGTCAAGTCTCAAGCCATAAATACCAAGTCAAACTCAAGCCAAGTCTTTTACCAGTGTTTGCCAAGCAAGTCTCAAGTCCTCGTCAAGTCATGTGACTGAAGTCCCCCACCTCTGGCTCTGACCTATGGCCTGTACGCCTGCAGACATAGGCATTAAAAAGTCTTTAAGGTAAAGGATGTAAGGGCCTATTTAAGATTCCTGCTTAGCTCAGTTTGCACTGCTACCCAGAGTTAACAAGTTTAGTACCAGGTACCAGAGCAACATCTGTTAGCGAACTTTACAAGCAACAAGAACAAAGAAAGTTAGCGGCAAGCTGCTAACTGTCCGAGTAACAAATCTGCTTCCTCCAATCTGCACAATTAGATCTGAACACAACAAGGACAGTATCTTTTCACACGAGAACCACAACTTTTGCAGCCTTGCTCCTCAACTGTCAACTCATGGATTCGCCAGTAAACAATGGAAATGGGTTTAAACACAAACATACACATTTTGACAGACTCTCAAACTCCCGCATCACTCATCCTTTGCTCTGTTTTGTCTGAACACGTGCTCAGACAAGGCAAAGACACCATGCAGCAGCCGTTTCTTTGATTCAGTCATCTTTGATTTTGCCATCTTTGTAGTTTTACGGTGTCAGCCATATTGTTTTGTAGGCCATGCAGCGTGCGTCACAATTTTGAGACAAGAAGCCATCTTGTCTTTGTCTCAGTGAATAGATTTTTGTGAAGTAAGTTGTACATGTTGGCCTCTTTAATGTTGCAGAAGAGTGAATAATGACAATCCCTGCTATGTTAAAAACTCAGAATTTCTTCAACTTTTACTACCTACTGATATAGAGATTTTTTATCAATTAATTAATTAATTAATCATTAGAGCTCCAAATTGATTATTTAGTATACTTCATTAGAGTATTTTATGAGATTATTTGGCTATAATTTTCCCTTTGTTAAGAAGGGTGGTGCCCTCACCATATGATTCAACATAAGTAATTATTCTGATCATTCTTAATTACTTTTGATAGCCATTTTAAATGCAGCGCCACTTAGTTAGCAACCACTTGTGCTCCGGTAAAACCAGGGGCCTCAGTCAGATATTTGAGGGATAAAATTTAGCAGGTGATAAAATCTGACTGTCCTAGTCGTTAGATTGGAAAACATTTGCAGGTTATTAAGACTAGAAGTCTCATTGGTGTTGATTTATGGTGATGATGTTGCATTTGTGTTGCTCAAATGTGCAGAGACTGTGTGGTGTGACAGGGAAGCTTATTAATCAGGAGCCTAATGCAAAGAGGCAGCGGAGAGAATAGAGTCAGTCCTCTGAGTGGCACCTTCTTGAAAAGGCATGACATTTCATCTGGGCATGTTTCCACCAGCTTACCACAGCGACGCGCTGCAGCAGAGCGACCCGGCAGCGACACACTCAGCACAAGCTCACACACCCCATTCTCAGGCTTTGAGCCACCCAATGATGTGACATGATGTGTTAGCTTTGGCTTTTTCCTCCTTCCAGTTAGGACGATGGCTCCGGTTTTGCGTTGTCACACATTTATTACTCACTCACACCATTCATCAGTCAGCGCTTAGAATGAGTATGGAGAGTTTCATAACAAATAATCAGCGGAAGGATCTTCAAGAGATCAAACTGTCACACAGCAAACATGAGGCATTTAGGACATCTAAGGACGGTCTGATGGTTTGGTAATGAAGGAGGTTATCAGTGGTGAAAGGACCGTGGTCTTTGTAAGAAAACGGCATCATGTTACTTTTTCATATTATTTGAGTGCTTTGAGTTTTTTTTTATTTTGTAGTTTTTGGATTAATTTATTGATATAATAGAGAGACAGACTATCAGAGTTTCCCAACCTATTTCACTTTTTAAAAATGACAAACCATCAGGGCCCATTTCACAATCTTATCTATAAATGGTGAGAAGAGCAAATTTGTGCATTTCTGAATGATAATTTTTACTGCCACAGCTGTGTCATGTTAACCCGCCATTTTGAAGAGATATAGCGTATATTTGATAAATAAATTTTATACATGTTATTGAAAACATGTTAATTCTTTATAAAAGAGACCACATAAATGCATTTAGGTGAGTTAACAGCCTCTCATTTTTTTTATTTTTATTTTTTTTTACTTCCGATTGTTTTCCCTTTTCCTTAGATTCAGTTTTAAAAGAAGTAATGATCAGAACAATATGAACATTCAGGCTCCCTCATGTGGCCGAAGGTGTATTGCAGATATAATTGATAAAAGACTATGGAAGAAATTCTTCTAATTTATTTGGTGACCCACCTGTAGCTCCCAACCCAGTCTTTGGAAATGACTGGACTATATGGACACATTAATAGAAATAATAAAATGAATGATGATGAAAATTATTGATATAGGGAGGCTGAAGCGTATATTTTCTTTAATATAAAAAAGGAAGAACCACTTTTTGAGACTCCCCTTCACTTTTACAAACATCAAAATTAATACAATTTTTGTGCTCTTCAAACTTTTTAAACTTCTTTTTTAAACTGGGATGATAAAAAGTTAAGAATGCCGGCTGCACGTAGACAATAATGTCCAGCTCGCAGGACGGCTGGTTTTGATTAAAATGAGGTTGTAGCTGGTTGTTTACCTCACTACAGTTAGAAAGAGCTGTCGTTTGTGTTTTAACATTTCTCTTGTTAATCCAAGAGGTTTGAATCTGTGAATATCTTTCCAACTTTGCCAACTATCCAATGGGAGGCCTTGATGAGCAACGTCATGCACAACAACCCTGACTAGTCACAAAGATGATTGAGATATCTGCAGCTGTTATTTAGGATAGTTACAACTGAATTACAGATATCTCTAACTGTTGTTTTGATATAAGAATTCTGACCAGTCACAATGTAATTACGACTAGTCAAAATGCAGATGTGGATACCTCTAATGTTAAGTCTGGATAATCAAGCTTAGTTCTTAAATGTTAAATAGGTTGCCATATGTGGCAGCTGAGAAGGACGTGAATGGATGCAAGGGTGGACAGACTTAGTTTTCCTTTCACACTTTCACTTAAAACTATCCATCCATCCATTGTCAACCGCTTATCCCGTTAGGGGTCGCAGGGAGGCTGGAGCCGATCCCAGCTGGCATTGGGCGAAGGCGGGTTCGCCCTGGACAGGTCACCAGTCCATCGCAGGGCACATAGAGACAGACAACATATAGACAGACAACCATTCACGCTCACATCCACACCTACGGGACATTTAGAGTCATCAATTAACCTAAACTGCATGTGTTTGGACTGTGGGAGGAAGCCGGAGTACCCGGAGAAAACCCACGCTTACACAGGGAGAACATGCAAACTCCACACAGAAAAGTCCCAAGCCGGAATCAAACCTGCAACCCTCTTGCTGTGAGCCAACAGCGCTAACCACTGCACCACCCTGCAGCCCCACTTAAAACTAGACTTCTTATATTTGTTGAAATACTCTTACAATCAATAAATCCAATGCCCTAAAAAATAAATAGGAAAAAAAACCTGGTGGCCTGCGGCTGCAGCAGCACTGTGATAAGCCCGTTCACTTCTTTCACTCTTCCGGTATGTAATGATTGTCCTCCACAAGCTGCTCGCTTGACAGTTGTGACAGCTAACAATAGCCATGTTTCTTGTTTTATGTTCATTGTGATGCATTTACATTCGAATTGATAATTTTGGGGGAGTGGCTTTGGAGCAAGGCCTGAAGGGACGGGCTATCAGTGATACCAACTTGGTGACTTTATTCCTGGATGTAAGGACTTTTGGAGCTAGTGCTGCTAGCTTCCTAGCAGCTTCCTTTCATTGGAAAAGAGTTGGCACTGAGCTGGGTTTTAATTGGATAAGTTTTAAAGTCTAGTGCACTCTTTCTAGTTTCTGAAGATTACCAATCCCAGCTTTAAAGCAAGATTACTGTTTAGGTAAATGGTAATGGATGCTAAATAGACTTGCATCTATATTGTATAGCATTTCTAGTCTTCCAAACATTCAAAGCACTTTATAACTTTTGAGCCACCTAACTGGTGAGGGCTGGAGTCTTAAGACTCAAATGAAGTAACCAGGATTAATGACAGAGAACCAGATATTTCCACCCAAAAAAGAGACTGTTTTAGGTGAGATTGTCCTTTAGTAACACCAAGTGGTGTATCTGCATTAAATACACCAACAGAGGGCGATGCATGACATAAACATTCTGGCAAAAGTTGAAACGAAGGCAACTGGACTTAGATTTGTCCCTGAAGATGTTTCGCCCCTGATCCAAGTGGCTTCATCAGTTTGAACGCTGCAGTCTGACTAGTCCCCACTAGTCTGACTAGTCAGACTGCAGCGTTCGAACTGATGAAGCCACTTGGATAAGGGGTGAAACGTCTTCAGGGACAAATCTAAGTCCAGTTGCCTTCGATTCAACTTTTGCCAGAATGAATATGACCTGGATGAATGAGAACCTTCACAGACATGACATAAACAGCATTGTAAATGCGTTTACTCATAGTAATCATAATTTCCAACCCAAAGTCTCATACTTAAACACAAATAATACTCCAGTTAAACATGGTAATTTAGTCATAAAGTGAGCAAAGACATGGTATTATCAAAATGATAAAGAATAATTCACCTCAGGAGTGAAGACGGGCACAGGTCTGGCTGGTAGCAGGGCAAAGGGAGAAATGTTCCTCCTCCTCCCATCCTTGTTATGGGAGCATTGGTTATGAGCCTAGTTTCCTCTTATCAGCATAGGTTATCATCAGGGTTATGGCAGAAGCACTTTTTAAAAGCTACTGTATGTAGCATTTGATAAATGGCAGTCAGCGTGGCCACATGTGACAATTACAAGATAACTAGTCAGTAACTGACTTACCATGATAATGTAAATTATATAATGATAACAAATTAGCTAATCTTACCTGGTAATAGCAGACTAATTAAGGCTGTAGAAAACCATTTTGAGCAAGAGTGTGTTTTATTGCTTATGATTTCATGTTTTCATCTGCTAGGAAGATTTCTTCTGTCACAAGTAGTAAAGATTAGCTAGAGTTTTTTTTGCTTATCTTAGGGAACTGAAGAAGATTAATTAATGATATGTGATAAAAAAGACTTGACAGAAAGTTACTGGGGCATGGACTAAAGGGGGGTGTAGACGAGTTGCGTCTGCCCTGAGTGCAGCAAGATAAATCCCCCCATGGAGTACAAACACTGATGGTGGTGATGGAAGTTGATGACTTTGCATAGACTGGTTGCTGAGGCAGTGATGAGGAGGTGGAGGGCAAACAGCAGCATGAACCACTCGAGGTAGAGACAACATACACTGCTCAAAATGAAGGGGACACTTAAATCACACATCAGATCTTGATGAACAAATTAGTCCAGTTGAAAATCTTTACTGATGCACACTATAATAAATAGTGAAGAAAAAAATGATGCAACATGATGCAACCCATTGAGGACTAGTCAAAGTTAAAAACTGAAATCACAGGCTGATCGAACTAGAGTGAATTTCATCATCAACTCTGTGACTCTGTAGTGTGTTTGGTCCCTGCGAGCCTGTATGCACTCCCAACAACATCTGGTCTCCTGGTGAGTCGGAGGATGGTGCACAGGGGGGTCTCCTCCCAGAAATGGATCAGGGCATCAGTGAGCTGCTGGACAGTAGGTGGTGGTGCTTCGTCGGATGCAACAATACATAACATCCCATAGGTGTTCACTTGGATTTAGGTCAGGGGAACTAGAGGGCCAGTCAATGGCATCATTGCCTTCGTCATCCAGGAACTGTCTACACACTCTGGCCACATGAGGCCTGGCATTGTCCTGCACCAGGAGGAACCCAGGCCCAACTGCACCAGGAGGAACCCAGGGCCCACTGCACCAGGAGGAACCCAGGGCCCACTGCACCAGTAGGAACCCAGGGCCCACTGCACCAGTAGGAACCCAGGGCCCACTGCACCAGGAGGAACCCAGGGCCCAGTGCACCAGGAGGAACCCAGGGCCCAGTGCACCAGGAGGAACCCAGGGCCCACTGCACCAGGAGGAACCCAGGGCCCAGTGCACCAGGAGGAACCCATGCCCCACTGCACCAGGAGAAACCCAGGGCCCACTGCACCAGTAGGAACCCAGGGACCACTGCACCAGTAGGAACCCAGGGCCCACTGCACCAGGAGGAACCCAGGCCACACTGCACCAGTAGGAACCCAGGGCCCACTGCACCAGGAGGAACCCATGCCCCACAGCACCAGGAGAAACCCAGGGCCCACTGCACCAGTAGGAACCCAGGGACCACTGCACCAGTAGGAGGAACCCAGGGCCCACTGCACCAGGAGGAACCCAGGCCCCACTGCACCAGTAGGAACCCAGGGCCCACTGCACCAGGAGGAACCCAGGCCCCACAGCACCAGGAGAAACCCAGGGCCCACTGCACCAGTAGGAACCCAGGGACCACTGCACCAGTAGGAACCCAGGGCCCACTGCACCAGGAGGAACCCAGGACTCACTGCACCATCTGAAGGTCTGACAATCGCTCTGAGGATTTCATCCTGGTGCCTAACAGCAGTCAGGGTACCGTTGCCTATGACACTGAGGTGTGTGCCCTTCTGAGGATATGCCTCCCCAGACCATCACAGACCCACTGCCGAACCGGTTATGCTGGATGATGTTACAGGCAGCGTAACATTCACCACAGAGTCACCAGACTCTTTCACGCCTGTCACATGTGCTCAGCCTGAACCTGCTCTCATCTGTGAAGAGAACGGGCCCCAGTGGCGGATCTGCCCATTCTGGCTTTCTCTGGCGAATACCAATTGAGCTGCACTATGCTGGGCTTTGAGCACAGGTCCTACTAGAGGCCGTCGGGCCCTCATGCTACCCTCATGGAGTCTGTTTCTGCCAGTTTTGTCAGAAACATGCACACCAGTAGTCTGCTGGAGGTCATGTTGTAGGGCTCTGGCAGTGCGTCTCCTGTTCCTCCTCATACAAAGGAGCAGATACCGGTCCTGCTGCTTTGTTGATGCCCTTCTATGGCCCTGTCGTAGACAAGACTTTGGTGCATGGACTCAACAGGAAGATTTGTAGATGCGGGGCGTCGGCCCTGAATGCAGTGAGATAAATCTCCAAACTGCACCAGTTGTGAGAGAAAGCTGAGCCCTGCTTTACTGCTACAGTACAGTGACTGTTATTTTAATGTACAGTAACATGGACAGAACCTAACATGGGAACCTGACATAGCTTCCAACAGAGTCAGTTATGCCATTTACTTCATTTAATAATTTTGACTGAAAAGAATAATTTAGAAAATAGTAAATTAGTAAATTAGTAAATTAGTAAATTTCTATTATTTGTTACTGTTTGAATGGTGCAGCTATGAGAATGACTGAATATTCAATATCTTCTACGTATCATCCAACACTTTTATGCTTATATTTAAATGTAATGACCTTTAGACTGACTTTAGTCTGATTTTGTCATGGATATGGATGACAAAATCATGATCATGATACTTGATACTAGAAATTAAACTGGTATTATACATCACAATGTAAAAATCGACTCATCATCCTCCTCAATAGACAGATAAAGCAGCTTGCTTTGAAGAATAATCGTACCACCTAATGTAGACAGAAGCCGAGTAAAAGGTCAGGTCTCAGTAAGACCTGAGCCCCTCAAAGAGGCTCACCCTGGTGTCTGAGCAGCCACTGAAAACCTGTGGAGACTAATTAACTCGTAGACACCAGGAAGCTTTCTGATCCCCATATACTTTGACAGATGCCATGGGAGTAACCCATTCATGAAGACCGGCCACAGAAATATTATGGAACATGAATAAATGAAACAAGTGCAGTATCATGTGATAACTGATCCTGAGGAGAGTGTTGTCTGAAGGATCTCATTCTGGTGATGCTCTGCTGTGATGATAGTGACCCGGAGTGATATCTTATGTGTTCAGTGTATCAACAGATCATGAATACCCACTGCTGACATTGATTCGCATGTACTTCCCGCTGGCGAAGGCCTGCTGTGGCAAGGCGCGGTACCAGCCCCCCTTTCCACCCAAACCTGTGAGCCATGTTTTCCACGACTTTTACGACCAGCTCGTCCAGCTCAGATGGCTTTTGTCTCACCTTTAATTTGGGATATCTGGCAATGTGTATAGGCGAGCTGGCCACAACCATTAAAAATGAGAGCTCTGCTGGTTGCAGGTATGGTGGATTTTCTCGAGTGCAGGGCTGCACAGAGGTGTCTTGTCCGGGCGTGCCCATCCTCAGCGACTGGAGAATCGGCCTAATGAATAACCTGATTCAAGGTGTTGCAACAGCTGTGGGTGTGGTGTCTCTATGGTGGGGTCATGTGTGGCTGGGACTCACAGCTCTTCCACAGAGGACATGATATCCTGGGAAATCCCATCCACATGGAAGGCCTCTTTGGATTGGTTTCATCTGACAATGTGGCTATGCCACTGCTTAATCTCATTTCATTTTAGACCTATATTGCCTAGTTTGACAGCTTGGTCCAAGTTTCTTGAGACAGACCAGTTGTGCTGGACAGGCTGATTTGTATAAAGCTTTATGCAAATGTGGCCGTCCATGCAGACCCCCTTCTCTCTAACACTCCCACAATACACTGGGCGACTGCAAAATGAATGGAAAGCGTCCGTCACCAAATCTGGTGGAAATGTGGCGTTAGTGAGGCACAGATATATTGCTATATAGTTTTACACAATACAAGGTTGACTTAATACACATTAAGCAAGAATTATGCTCTTCATTGCATTTATTCTATGTAAAACAAAAGCAAATGTACAGCAGTGAATTAAAAAAACAACAGTGAAAAAAAAGGAGCCAAAATGCAAACAGCTGGCAGCGCTGTAAACACAAACATATATATTTATACTCTCCAATCACGTCATAACAGTGTGACAAAAAATGTTAATGCAGTCACCGGTAGTCAACATTGAAGGGAAAAAGACGTTGTGAGCCTCTGATAAATCATCATACTCTTGCACACTTAATTTATTCTTAACTTGGCCTTGAGGTAAGACAAAGTAATCATTCATAATGTCCCTCACCTCTCTGGGTGGGAATGCATGCCCTGCAGGCTTGGCCGTCTCTCCTCCACACTCCGGGGAGCATATCATGGTCTGCACTCTCCCAGGCAGCCAATGTGGGTGGTGTGTAGGCTTCTGACCTGCCCTGATTCAAGTCATTTTGTGTCACGCATGACGTCAGGGTTATTTGGATTGCCAAAATGCCAAAAGCATTTCCAACAACTTGCCGAGCTCCTGAGAGATAGTAGTTAAAGACCCTCTGGTTATGATCCGGCTCTGTGTGAGTAATCTGCTGCTTTTGCAGGTCAGCTTATAGGGGAAAGGCGTCATAGTGTTGCTGTTAAACACATAATGTAACTGAATCATATCCCCCCATCTAGTAGTACAGAGCCAGTTCATAGTATTCTCACGACATGTTCTTTCATACAATATAGTACCATCCAACAGCCACCATTGTCGTTTAATGACAATCACCTGATCAAATACTATGAATGGATATTGATGCATGCTGCTATTAAAAACAGCTGTCTACTCACAGTATTTGATCAGACATCTTGGTAACAAACAGTTGATAACTGTAACCAATTAGCTGGTGATTAACATTAAATGAAAACCTTGGCCAATGAACTGAGGCATTGAGCCTTTCCGTATGGCAGAACATGTTGTGAGAGTACCATCATTTCCTGAGCTAGTTGTCAAAACTCACCTCCATCACAACCTCACCACTTTCTTCCTTTTGGAGGATGGACAGCTGACCTTGCTGTCCCCGGTTTCTCAACCAGGGGTGAGTCCACATTCTACGGTGTCTCCCCTTTTTGGCTGGTTTTGTAGAAGTGGCTTTTGTTCTTGCTCATGTTCTTGTAAATTTCCACCAGTTGCAGGATGGGAAATAATCTCAAAATGAATCTAGCTGTAGTCTTCCAAATAGTGACCCTGCAAGATCCCCAGTCTTTGCAATATTTTCTGGTCTATGACTACAAACTTTGTGACTCATGACACATTGTCTTTAGATGTGAGAAGGTGTCAGACTAGTAGTTTCTAAGTCTTGTAGAGTATGATAGACATTAGGTTGTCCTTTTTAATTGCTCACACATACACACTTTCACACTCTTTGCTCCTCCACTGCCTTGCCCAGTGGCTCCTGAAGGCATGCAGTCCTATTTATCAAATAAAACAAACTCAAAGAACAATTGTCCCAGACAGGAGGACAGACGTTCTCTGGCTCCAGCGTGTCTCAGGTTCAGCGTGCTACTGCAAAAGACAGGATGTAGTGAAAATGTCTGTAAAGTCTCGTATTTCCCATTACATCTGGATTATCTTCAAACCAAATATACAAATAGGGATGAATAAGGAGAACACTGTTGAAATTTTGTCATTTTGTATGTAGCAAAAAAGGGGAACAACATCACAGCACAGTGCAGGTTCTGCCCTCAAGCTGTGAAAATCCTGTCAAGGACCAGCTGGCTCGTTAACTGAGTCTGATAGGACCAGGCAGAGTCTCCACTTGGCCACTTGGATACCCAAAGTGTGTCAAATGGGTTTTCTACCTCTAGAAAGGGAATCTGGCTATAAAATACTACTACAGGAGGCTATGTGCACACAATGGAGCCATTGGCCATGACAGTTACCTTGTGCATCATCACATTCCACCATTCAGCACAGTATAAAATCTATTAAAAAAAACAAAATTGTATAATTCAAACTCCAGATGAAGTAGTTTTATAATAATAATGAAATACCATGAATTAAAACTTAGATAATAACAAATAATATAACGAAAAAGAATCCAAAGTGAAGTATGTACATTCAACATCAGAACACCAACAAATGTAAAAATGCAATTTTTTGTGCATTGATTTTGTAACCATAATATTGGAATCAGGGCTGCACGGTGGTGTAGTGGTTAGCGCTGTCGCCTCACAGCAAGAGGGTTGCAGGTTCGATTCCAGCTTGGGACTCTTCTGTGTGGAGTTTGCATGTTTTCCCCGTGTAAGCGTGGGTTTTCTCCGGGTACTGCGGCTTCCTCCCACAGTCCAAAGACATGCAATTTAAGTTAATTGATCACTCTAAATTGCCCGTAGGTGTGGATGTGAGCGTGAATGGTTGACTGGCGACCTGTCCAGGGTGAACCCCGCCTTCGCCCAATGCCAGCTGGGATCGGCTCCAGCCCCCCGCGACCCCTAACGGGATAAGCGGTTGACGATGAATGAATAAATGAATATTGGAATCATTGCCAGACAAAATACACTTGGAGTGTTGTTTTAGTAGCGTTAAGGCCTCGTCTTTTAGAAATTAATTTAGTTTTTAAAGGTGGTCTTTTAACACACCGCTCAACCAAACCCAGAAACGAGGGTAACCTGGTTTGTCCTGTATTGTTTTTGTTTTAGACCAGATATTTGAAGCAGTTCACTCATTTCCTGTGAACCCTGTGAGTCTTTTTACGCTGGGATGTTTCTCAGCAAAAAGAATAATCTTGATGAAACCATCCTGCTTTGCTATAGCTTGCACTGTACTGTGATGTGAACGTTAGAGGTCATTGTGTGAGACTGCATGGTAGTATATTGTTCTTTATTTTAATTTAAAAAAAACGTAATCCTTCTAATAATCCCCATTTTCACTAAATGCATCTGTTATCTGATCATGTCTTTTTTCTGTATCTGTAACAGAATTATGTGTTTTTGTTTCCTAATTTAATAAAAACTTACTCCCGAAACCTGCCAACAGGTAATACCTGTGCAAATCAGAACCATGGCACTGCTCCATCTCTCAGCTGCAGCTGAGCCCGAACCACACCTCACTACCACATGCATCTTAAAAACACACTAAATATCATCACATGTTCAATTTTATTTAATACAATGAATACAAGGTTTTTGTTGTTACTATGCAGTATTCAAAGGCAGGGCCCTCGATTTCAGGTTGCTCTGGATGGCTAGCAAAGTCGTGGTCTTGTCTTGATAGGTCTCTTCAATGTCTTTTTTTTCCTATGTTTGATTTGGAATAAAGGCCAGGATTCAAAACAGCACCTCCCTATTGATCCCTTGTGTTCCATATTTCAGCAGAGTTAACACATTCAGACCTGTGACAGGAAGGAGACCTGCTCGCAGTTGCAATGATAATTGCTCAATTCCCACAGGTGCTGTGGTTTCACACTATGGATTAGCACAACAGACCAGATGAAATGAATGCAAAGGTCAGATTCGATCCTCTATCCCACTAGGCACCACAACAAAGGCTTGGAATGTAGATGAAAAAGCCCTGTGTAACTGTTTGGCTCGCCCATGTACATATCTTAATCTGAGTCTTGTGTCAGTGATTTGTGTGTTTCTGTCTTAGCAGACATTAGACAGAAAGATGTGATTGCTGACACTAATCTACAGCCCCAGCGGTACAACAACAGGTAATGGGCCCAGGATTAATTCCATGTTTGTGTGTGTTTAGAAAAGCAAGTAGCATATTGAGTAGACTGCAGCTATACATCAGTGGTCATTTAGCTTGGAAAGGCTAGCTAACAATATCCACTTCTTTCATGTCATCTAAAAAGTTTCAGAACAATTTGCGTCATTTCAGTTACACTAGGCACCGTAGGACGCCTCGAGGCTGAGGATGGGCAAAGGGAGCTGCAAGATTTATCACATCATTGTTTTAATAACAGTTCATCACATTAAAAAATCATTGACTTACACTGACTATGTCTTATGTTACATATTCAAACATATCAAAATGATAAAGGCAATAAACATGAAAATCGGTGTATCAAAACAAAACACCCTTACCGCTTCCACACCACCCAGCCAACAGTTTAGATGACAGGTTTGGGCTGCTTGTGGAAGATGATCAGTTATCCATCAGTGTCCGATAGCACATTCACTGTGGTGCTGGGCGGTCCTAACGTCAGCGGAGCCTCGGCCCCCACATACTGTCAGCAGCAGCCTCACATGTGCAATTAAAATCCCCGTTTGTCCTGTTTATACACTAAATATGATTTAAATTTGGAAGAAATACATATTAGTGATGTGATTGTATTCAATCTTTGATTCAAGTTAAATAAATTTAAATTTCTATTAATTAATCTGCAGATTTTACAACAAGCCATATTAATGCTTTGTCCACACAGGGAACATCAGCAGCGCATGGCAGCTGCCTTGCTGAACATCTGCATGTTTCATGCATGTGGTGTCCACACCAGCTCTGTTTCTGCTGCCAGTCATTTCCTCCTACATAGAGTTTGCCTTTCGTAATGACATTTCTATTTATTTTAAACAGAAAAGGGTTAAGAAGTATGTGCTCATTTGTCAATGATAGTAATAATCCACAATTGAAATCCCATACTTTATTCATTCATGGAGCCGTGCAAGACACTGCATGTTCAACAACACTGTCCTGCTCATATTTCAAAATAAAAGCCCCATGTTAGCAAATGAAGGAATTATGTCCACAAAAATAAATAAATAACCAAAAAAATACCAGAGGGCTTTTTATTTTGAAATTAAAGCAGGAAGTGTTGATGTAAAAATAAATCTTTTACTTTTTTTCATGTCTGTGACACTCTACAGCTACAGACACTGAAAACTGTAGTTATGTTGTTGGTATGATGATGATGATATACTGTCAATAAATGACTTTCACTGTCTTGTTGCAGTGAACGGCATACGGCTCACATTAAAAATAGGCGAGACCTTGAATCTCTAGAAGCTATGCAGCCGACACACAGGCAAGGCTGTATGGCTGGTCTGACCTGTTAACATGCATGAACATACATGTCAAAATAAAAAACAACCGGTTCCCAGCTGCGACATGCTCCTGATGTTCACTTCCATTCCTCTGATTTAATGTGTTTTTATATGTACCATCTTAAATCCTTAATGTTTCTGAGTAAATTTAACATGAAAGACTGAACACCCATGTGTCATCCTCTTCCAAGTTTCCCCTGGTAACCCCATGTTTAATGTCACAAAGCTATGAATACGAACTTGCGTCAAGTGTTCGTAAAGGGCTCAAAATGTCTGTGAGAATGGACACTGGGATTGGGCCAATAACTTGACAGTTTTCTCTTTCCGTCACCTGATTGGATCAACTCACCACTCCTTGCTTTGTTATAGGTCTTCATTTCTGGCAAAGCTGGCATGAAATAGGAGAGGTAATTTAGTATGGCATTTAATGGGTCTCAAAACCTGCACACATAAAACCAGATGCATGCATGTGATAGGGGCGCACAGAACAGTATCTGCGAGCAGAAAGGCATCCTCACAACGGAGCATTTCTCCATGTGCACATGGAGTATGGCGCTGTGATGAGCGCTGGCTCGATCCTCTCTGCACGCTCGCAACTGCTCAACTCGCTCGCTCGTCAAGTTGCCTTTTGAGAATTCGTAGGCGGGGATTGAAAATACAGTGGCCGATGTCTCCTTTGACTGGTCACTTTAAACACCTACTGTCTCTGATGGTGAAGGCAGCACATGAATAATTCATAAACATGTGACACCGTTGTTCAATCATAGAGCACAAACCATCCTGCTAGCAGGCTGGTCTCCGACCTGTCTTTGACTCGTTTTTGGCGGCAGAATTACCAAGAAAATGTCGGAGAAAACAGAGGTAAAGTAAGGAACAGCCACCTTTACAATGCCCTTAACACAAGTAAATTTTGCATAACCAGAATGTAACATAGGCTATTTGTGTCAACAGCAGTGACATATATGATCCATGTAGTTTACAACTGCGCCAAAAAAATGTAGACCCAATGCATAAGTTAGCTAAAGTCAGTGCTATCAACTGCCCCAGAGAGAGCTGTCATCCATTAACATTACTCGTTTTATTTTTTGTTAATGATGGCTCCATGAAAATGGCTGTTCTCTCAGGCCTGCCTGTCTTCGAATGTGTCAGTGATCAAACCATACAGAAAATCAAAGGTCATTGTCAGTATTCAAAGTGACCAACCAAAGGAGCGGAGACATCAGCCACTGAGTGAAATGAGTGACATGAGCAGTTGCGAGTGTGCAGAGAGGGTTGAGCGAGTGCTCATCACAACCCATGTGTTTGCAGGACCACATTTGCGCACGTGGAGCAGATATGCTCCCTCGCGAGGATGCTTTTCTGCTCTGATAGTCTTCTGTACCCTTCACATATATGTGACTGATTTTATGTGCACAGGTTTTGAGACCCTGATTAAACACCATACTTTAGCAAAGCTACTGCCATTAGTATCAAGTTTCTTTGCTGATGACATCACGCATGTCGTGAAAGACGACCTGCGAGGACAAATGTGTAGTTTGTCAGTCCTCTCGGCAAAGTAACAACAAAGATTCAAAGACTTTCTCACTAGGGGCTCACTTGTGCTCGGGACATAAAGTGTTTGTTGTTGAGTGGGGTAGATTAGCTGATAAAAGCTGCATGCATCCCTTGTTGGAGAGTGGGGCATCAGGAATTCAAAATTAGGAATTCAAAATAATTACTTTGGGGCGAACATACAAGCCGGTCAGCCGCAACCAGGCCATCCAGCAGACAGCAGACAGGTTGGTTGGACTTCCAGGAAACCAGGAACCATACCACCTTGGTAAATTAGAAAACATGAATTCTGTATTCTTCAACTGAGAGGCAAGAGACCGGGACAGCAATGTGTGCCTTCGGGAGCCAGTCTGAGCAAATCTGGACCTTGCTATTCTGAGCAACCATCATGCATTCCCACTGTTTTCACTATAACTGTTTCGATCATGAAAATCCTTCTGCACAGGCATTTTAGAAATGTCTGGGAGTGGCTTTTATTTGCTGTTTGGCTGATTTAAGCCTGTTGACAGCCTGATGGATGAGTATTTCCAGCATCAAAGGAGGGATTCGGGATACACTAGTATAGTGCCCACTGGCTCAGTTCATTTCAGCAGGAAGCAGGCTAAGTACACACTTTGACACACAGGAAAGAAAAAAAAACTTTCTTAGCATCTGCCCCCTCACTGCCATATAGCTGTAATTATACTGTCACCTTCTCAGTGTGATTCAACGAGACTAAACAACAGAGAGAGCATCCTGTGCATCAAGAAGTCTTGAGAGTGACAGTCCTGCAGTACGAAGCCAGTTCAACACACCCAGGATATCTTTTCGTTATCTGGCTTAACGACCCCCAACAGCTATGATCATCAAGTGGCCCTACGACAGTGGTTAGCAACTCAACTAGAGTTTTTCAATCTGTTCATGAGTGTGTTCACATAAAAACGGGCGGGGTTTACAGCGTTTGCAAAAGAAGTCACTGATGTGAATGTGTAAATTAACAGACTTATAATATCACTGCCCCAACTAAATCATGAGTAGATCTGACTATTGTATATTCTGTTACGTATGTGTAACGTGTTGCTTAGACGTATTCTGATTGAATGAAAGTTACTTTCTTCATCCCTTTGGGCAAATGGTGGTGTGTTTAAGCCTTATTCCTTCAGCAGCAACCCTGGCAATCTCAAACAGAACGAGAGCAAATAAAAAAATATAGAAGAACATAATTCAAAGCTCTTATTTTCAAATCTTATAATATCCCACATAAAAGTACCCGTAGCAAAGTAATCAAGGCAATGCATACAGTCTGTACGTGTTTAACTCCAGCGTGTCTCATGGCAACATGCAGCTTATGAAGCTGATGCAGGTACATGAATATACAGTATGATATCAGCACATGATAACAGAATACTGATTTTATGTTGCTGTGTTAATTTAAATGTAATTTATGGTGCCGTTAGATTGCAGCTAGACTAAAATGCCAATATTATACATGAACGTATATGAAAGTAAGCCTACTTATTGCTTTGAACTACTTAATCCCATTATCCCACTTGACTTGACAAAAATATTAGGTATTATACTTTTATATTGTATTTAATATTAACATATACAGTGGTGGCCAATATTATTAGAACACTTGGCATATTTAAGAGGTTTCTGTTGTTTTTGTTGAAGTCCCATACAAGGAATGAAATATCTACAAACACTACGACAGTACGCCAGAAAGATGTGCTGCTGTAACTGTTGCAAAACTTGGACTCTCAAGTTATTAAAGTTAAAAGTGGATAAAAACAGGAAGACTCACTTCATCTGATATTTGTTGTGCTCAGAGCAACCATCTGCATGTTTCGTGATCATTGTGACATGAAATCATGTTTTCAGATCTATTTTCAGATCTGTCAGGTGCTCTAAGAATTTTGGCCACAACTGTACTTATACCAAAATGAAACTACAATGTGTCGTTGAATGGTGCGATGCTGAGCTATCACTGGCAACAAACAAGTGAACAAAGACTGAATTTCAGTTTATACAGATTTGATGTTTATTGGAAAAAAAAATCTTCAACTTTCTGCAACTGCATGAAATCTGTGTGTATTCTAAAGTGAGGTGTGTGTACAGGTAGAATAAGGGAGAGTGGGAAGTGTGACGAGAGGGTGGACATTACTTTAGAATCGCTCTATAAATAAGATAAGATAAGATAAGATATTCCTTTATTAGTCCCACAGTGGAGAAATTTACACTGCCAGCACATCAGCAGCTACAATGTATGGCAATGCCTGCACTCTGATCCTCACACCAGTGGGTGTGGAAAATGGAGTGAAATAACTTAATTTTTAACACTCACACCATCTCCATTTAGACAGCTCAGTGTTTTGAATGCATGGCCAAGGCTGTGACCCTTCCAGCAGCGTAACCTTGAAGCGTGCTCCACTTCCACGCGTCCATTGTCAATCCCTCACACTCCTTGAATAGCAGACTCAACGCTGGCGTTTTACAACCACACAGCCTTGATCCTTGCTTTTCCAAACTGAAAAAGTGTTGGAGTATCAGGAACAAAAAAAACATTCATTCAGAGGCACTTCTCAAGGCTTGCCACATGTTTTCAATCAGAAATGAAATTCTGTTGATACATGATGAAATATGCTTTAGCCATGCAACAAAACATTTGGTAAAGAGAGAAAAATCGACTCATGGCCAAACACAAACGTCGTGTACTGGAAATAGAAAAAGTAATAACTGCACAAATCATAAAATGAATTAAATTCTCAGTGCGTGAAGATCATCAACAAGACATGATGATTAATGAGAATGATTACTCCACAGAGACTGCCGATCAGATTTGGAAGCGTGAACTCTGCTTGTGTTGTTTCTAAATGGCCCCATTTCAATGGCTCTGTAAGATGATGCACAAGTGTCTGAAGAGTAATTTAAAGCAGCAGCAGGTAGAAATGGCACAAAAGTTATTTTTCTAAAATGGTTATTATATTCTGACAGTATGAGACAGGTAATCAAAAAACAAAAAATAAAAAATCATCTTCCTCTATGTCCTCCGGTGCTCCTAATGGCATCTGGAAGATTTCACGGACCGGAGGCAAACAACCAATCAGAGCTGATCTGGAGTCTGCCATCCACCTGCCTTCTCTGTGCAGCTGTCAATCACAAACTCCAACCAAACCGTCAAACTAGGCAGCGCTGATCAAAAATGAATCAATATTCTGTTACTGTAATGATTATTTCTCTCCTCAAATGTTTTCAGAAACATTTTGTAGTCATGGCGGCTGTGGCTCAGAGGGTAGAGCAGCAATCAGAAGGCCGGTGGTTCGATCCCCGGCTACCCCGGTTACATGTGTCCTTGAACTGGCTTAATTGCTCCCGAAGGCATATAGGCATTGGTGTGTGAATGAGATGAATGATTGTTTAAGTTGGCTTAGCAGCCTCTGCCATCAGTGTGTGAATGGGTGAATGTGACATAAAGCGCTTTGAGTTGTCAGAAGACTAGAAAAATGTGATATAAATTCAAGTCCATTTACCATTTAGTTACTGTTTAGCTGTAAAATGAGAAAGTTTGTGACCCAGCAGCCATGATGAGATCTGTTGAGGAAATACCAAGCACCACCCACCAGCTGGAGCACAGCCAATAGGAATGCTCTCTATGTAATGACCTACGACTGGCCAGAGTCTTATATCACAGGCTAGATTATTTAAAGCCTGAAAACATGAGGAGGTGCAGAAGTCTAGTTTTCTCTCAGAGCACTTGAATTAACCTTTATGCTGAAAGGTTATTATGGAATTTTTGCACAAAGATGCCAAAAATATACTAGCTACTGGCACTTTAACTTTAAATCAGAGGGCCCAGATTTATGACAGCACAGCCTGATTACTGCTGTAGGTAATCAGGCTGCGCTAACATGAATATTGGGCTTCCAAAGAAATGCTCACCCAACTTTTGGCACATTTTACTGTGCACTGATAACCGTCTGTACGTAGCTGTGTACCACTGTTCTCATCTGATGGCAACGAGCATCCTTGAAAGAAAACAATCCCCACAGACTGTTATCATGCGAACAAAGTTACAGACTTTATAAAATTCATCGCAACATTAAAAGACAAACTTTAATACAGGTATTAAAAATAAATGAAATACAAAGTCAGTTGGCAAAATTATAAACTATACATATTTTTGCTTTTGTGTAGACTTAAGGACATAATCATAGTGTCTGCTATGTGTGGGAAAAGTTGAAGAAATATGGATTCTGATTCATTCAGAGAAATAAACACAATATACTGGTCCTACCTGACCTTGAAAGATACCGTGTTGTATAAAACATTCCACAAGATGATCCATCTTGGCCTCCCCTTTGACATTTTCAGGATTGTTCATAGACATTTTCACAGCAGACATTTTGACTTGTCATGAAGAAAGAGGAAAAGCACAGGTGAAACCAGTTTAGTTCACGGGCTAAAATCCATCAGTTGTCCCAGTAAAGCTTGACAGTGAGCTAGCTTGCACAATACCAGGACCCTAGAGGTAGTCCACCTAAATGGAATGCAGTCATTATAAATTACAAAGCTTTTCCTGACACGCCGAAATGTCTGTGAGAAAGATCTAACGTACTTCTCACTTTTTAGCTGCATTCACACCAGATCAGGCATTGCTGCAATCTACCGCAGGCATGTGTGGCGGTATGGGAGAGTCACTTTAACTGCAATGATTAATGTCTTTTGTTCCCTCATGGCTGGGCTGGCCACGCATCATGTTTCTCCAAAGGTTTATTCTACTTTTCCACTTTCAAAATTAATGACATAACTTGTGTTTTTTTGCTGCAACACAGGATCTGGTGGGAATGCAGCCTAAGCATGCTGCAAATTTATTTATATTGCACCTTTCAAAACCTAGGTTACAACGTGCTTTCCAAAAGGAAAGAGGTTTAAAGAACAAAAGATGAGTGTAACACAAACAATCCCAACAGGAGGGATATCGTTCCACAGCCTGGGACCCAGGACAGAAAATACACAGCCCCCTCATGTTTTCAGTCTCAAATGGGGCACAACTAGCAAGCCCTGATCAGAGGACCTAAGGGGCCTAGTGGGGGTACAGGGCATTAGTAAATCAATATTCCCTGTAGCAAGATTATTCAATGCATTATAGACAGGGAGGGGGGTCTTAAACTGAATCCTAAATTCAACCGGGGTGATGCGAGAGTGAAATGAGGTCTTAATCAGTAGCCTTGCTCCAGAGTCTGTGAATGTTCTCATTCATCCAGGTCATATTCATTCTGGCAACAACTGAATCGAAGGCAACTGGACTTAGATTTGCCTCTGAAGTCGTTTCTTCCCTTATCCAAGTGGCTTCATCGGTTCGTAACGCTACAGTCTGACTAGTCCCCACACACAGTTGCCTTCAATTCAATTGTTGCCAGAATCTTGCTGCAGAGTTTTGGACCATCTGTAACCAGGTAATTGCATTTTGGCTTAACCAAGAAGAAAGAACATTACAGTTGTCTAAACGGGAGGACACAAAGGCATGAATAACATTTCCAGCTGGGCGTGTTTTTGGAATGTTCCTCAAGTGGAAATAGCAGGACTGACTGTCTTAACATGTTTAGCAAACTTGAGCTGGCTGTCAAAAGTGCTACCTTGGATTTTGGTAAAAGATTTTGTATTGGCAGCCAATGAAACAAGGTTTTGGGAGATGATGGTAGAGACTTGAGAAATCTGTCAATGATCCTGGCTTGTTTTGGGTATCTAACAGAGCCAGGCTTTCTTTGCATTAGTTAGCTTGATGCAGCTTAAAGCCCCAGTCAGAGGTAATGGGTATAGCAATGGTGGTTATTATAACTCTGAGACCCTACAGGGGGCCTTTAGGAGGAGATAGTAGGTCGACAGTAGATGTCACGTAGGAGAGGTGTGCATCATCTGAAAGCTGGGAACCTGCAAATTAATTTGAGATGCAGCTCAGCACTGTGTGTCAATTTGTTCTAGTCATTAATCAGAAATAAACATTAATTCATTAATTATTTAAAATCAATTGTAACTGTATTGGGGTTTGGCACATTATGATGGATGTATATGATATCCATTCCCATGCTCTATTATATCTACCACTTGTTACACAGATTTAGTGCTAAATCTAACCATGTTTTTCCACTCAAGAATTGATAAAAATGATCAACAATGAAAAAAAAAAAACACATTAAGACCACACACCATAGAAAAAGCTATGCTGATTTGGTGGCAGAGGCTTTTGACATTGTGAGATTTCTGCAAAAATTTCATTTTTACCACCAAATCATCACCACAGGATTTATACAATGGCGTCAAATTTCAAAATATGCTCTCTCTACAATAAAATGGCTTCAATGGGGACTAATATCAGACAATTTGTGTAATTCGAAGACTGTTTAGGGACCCCAGTATGCAGAAATATTCAAACATATCATTTTAGAATAGGCAAAAATAACACATTTATACTGCATGACAAAAACTGACATGGGTTTTGCCTCAAACTGCATGTGATTATCATAGAGTGGGCAGGTTTGTTAAGGGGAGACTGGTGGGTACCCTTAGAACCTATTTTCATTCACATATCTTGAGGTCAAAGGTCAAGGAACCCCTTTGAAAATGACTATACCAGTTTTTCCTCGCTAAAATTTAGCACAATTTTGGAGCGTTATTTAGCTTCCTTTCTGACATGGTAGCATGACATGGTTGGTACCAATGGATTCCTTAGGTTTCATATGATATCTGTCTTCACTCTAGACCAGGCATGTCCAAAGTCCGGCCCGCGGCCTGCGCCCGGTCTTTCCCCCCCCCCTTCTATAACCCCCCCCCCAGGACAAGCAGCACCCCTCATCTCCCTCCCCCGTTTCCTTAACCTCCTTTCTCCGTGCTCCTTTCTCCCCCTCCACCCCCCACTCCCAACCCCCGCGCCCCCCCCCCCCCCACACAGGCCCAAACAAACAGCAAAAACAGCCGGGCTCCACAACATAACGCCAAAACCCCTAGACCAAAAAGACTCCACCTCCGCTCCACAACCCTCTTACCACCTGCACTCTAGCCACCAGCCCCCTCACAACCATACCGAACACCAATTTCTTTTAAACCTATCTTTTCAATCGGGCAATTCTTGTTTTTCAACTGACAACAAACGGCTCTGTATAAAAACTAAACTGTCTTCATATTTATTAAACAAACATAGGCAAACAAAAAACCAATTATTTGCCCCTTTTCTTCTATTTTCATATTTTATACAGGGGTCCACATTTGTTTATCCCCCCAAACCTTTTTTTCTCTTTTTTTTTTTTTTTAAAGTTTCCGATATTCGCCCCCCCAAATTTACCCCCCAAATCTCCCTTTTCAAAATTTACACCCCTCTCTAACCAAAACAAAACTACTAGAGCCTCTGAAAGACAGTAGAGTCAGTCGGGATCGTGGGTCTCAGGTTCCTGTGGCAATGTGATGCATACAGTTTTAAGTGGAACTTTGAGCTTTAATTACTGTCCCTAACAACACACAAGCTTAATCAGTGTCCCTCGGCATCTAGTACCGATGCACTGCGGCACCCTTTAGAGTAACTGAACTTAATCTTAATGTAAACCCATCTGTGTCAGCAATAGACGTCAGAGCAGTTAAGGTAACATAAAGAGTAAGAAAGTTTGCTGAGGGTGGGTGTGGGTTGAGGATGGATGGGTCAAACAAACACAGGACTTTTACCCAGGGGAATGCTGCTCCTGTACCATGTAGAACAAAGTCAGTGTTGACTTATTGTACCTTAGTTTTGTTAAGTAACTTTTATACTTAAACAACAGCAGTTCCTGATGCAAACTTTATAACTTCATTTTATGTAACAAACATATTTATTTTAACCCAAATCACAATCTTTTCCTAAACCTAACCAAGTACTTTTGTCGCATAAGTAAGCCTAAAAATCAAGTAACTGTATATGAAGGAGCGGAAACTGTTTCCTGTTTACACAGAAGTTTATTTTGAAAAGACACTATGCATGTGTACCTGGCCTTCTTTACACATACAGTCGGAGGCTATATAACTTTCCAACCTTCCCGATTTTCCCGGGAGATTTTTCGTTGCCCTCTCCCGCTTTCCTCCCAGAGTCACAATCCTCCTACATTTCTTCCAATTTATGGCAATTTTTCACATCTTTTTTTTTTTCCTTTTTTGTTATCTCAACCTGGTTCTTGCACTGTACCCCGTGTATAAACCACGTGTTTCCACTTGGATGACAATACAGCTACACCTAATGGTTTTTCCTGGTGGAGGAGAGCTGCGCTAATCTGCATGCAGCTCCTAAACTTGGACTTTGCTCAGCGCAGAGAAAAGCCGTTGTGGTGCGTGGCATAGTGGAAATAAAGGGGTTCAGAGCTAAGTGGTGCTGTTGTCGCAATGGGCCTTCAATGAGTGAAAGCTAACTTCTTTAGCTTTAGGCAATGAAACTGCAACTTCTTTAGGTTCAGGCAAAAATAACACTTTGATGTTATTGCGTGATTTGTTCTTGGTGAAAACCATGGGTTTTGTGTCCCATCCAACTAGAGGTAAGATCTTTAGCCCGAGCCCGAGTCCAAGCCTGACCCGGCCCGAAATTCAATTATTACGTTCGGGTCGGGCCGGGCTTCTCTCTCACTAACTTTTTAAAATAAATATATATTTATATATTATGTATACTAAAACAATGTATGGATATTAAACTAAGGAATACTTGTTATAAAATAAATAATTTGGATAAAACAGAGAAGGCGCTGTATGGTAAGATATAAATGTTTATTGAATATGCATCTTACAGTCTTGTTTAACTGGGAGAATTCGTTACAAAAGACAGGCTTTAATTTGTTATCATTATGCACAGACATCGTCACAAATGTGATCACACAAATCACAACCAGTCCCTTTTCCAGGAGCACAGCTCTGTCTGGGCCTGACTGACGCATCCCCTCCCTTTCCTCCTCCTCCTGAGTCCTCACTAATAAAATATAAAATTTCGGGTTTGTTTTGGGCTCGGGCCTGCAAATCAAGTTAATTGATCGGGCTCGGGCCGGGCTTTAATACCCGCGGGCCTGGGTCGGGTCGGGCTGGACTTTTTGGGCCCGATCTTACCTCTACATCCAACATCCCCAGCCTCCACCCCACATGGATATTCACACTGTCTATACCACAGAGTGTGATTTCCACTTCTGCTACTTGTAGGATCAGCTCAGGCGTGCTGTATGTGTTAGTGTGACCAACACAACCACGCTGGCTGACGGACCTTCTGCAGAGGTGTGGTAGAGAGCGTTCTGCATACTGTGTCTCTACAGGGTACTCCAGCTGCAGTATGTCAGATGAAAAAGCCCTGCAGAGGATTGTTAGAGGAGCTGAGAGGGTTATCTGAGTTCCCCTCCCCTCTATCCAAGAACTGTTCCAGAGCCGTTGTAAGAACAGGGCACTGACCATCGTCAGCCTAACACCCTCTACACAAAGTCTTTGACCTGCTGCCATCAGGCAAACGGTTCTGGAGCATAAAAGGCAGAACCACCAGACTGATCAACAGCTTCCTCCCACAAGCTGTCAGAAGGCTGAACTGCTGATACGAATCTGGAGATGAATACTATTGCACCTGATTCTAATCATTAGTCTTTTTGAAGGTTATAGATTATTTATCATTCCACTGAGGCACTTTATCTGTATGGGGGGGGGTTCTTTTTTAAGGATTTGGGTTTGGACGGCGCCCCGGGCCCAGACCCCCCCGACCAAAACCCACCCGTTGCTGGGGGGTGCCCCCTTCCCCCCTCGCCCCCCCCCACGGCCCCCCGAGCCAGACCCCCCCCCCCCCCCCCCCCGGCGCCCTCTCGGGGGCAGCCCCCTCCTCTACATCTCTCCATTTACATGTATATGTACTGTGTGAACAACAGAGTGTAAAACTGAATTTCCCCACTGTGGGACTAATAAAGGAATATCTTTATTCACACACTGCTGCTATGGTCATTTCACTGATCATTCATTGACTACATGCTGCTTACGTCTCAGGGAAGTGTGCGTGATTGCATTGTTGTGAGCATTTTAAGTTATTTTGATTATTTGGATCCCTGTGAGAAACGCTGTCTCATTTCACTACTACTGTACTCAATGTACAGCTAAGGACAATAAAGTTGATTGATTTGATTTGACTGCAAGGAATCCTAATTGAGGAATGGAGTGCCATCCAACAGCAACATGTATTAAATGAATTAAAGTGTAAAACTGCCAATATGTCTTGTTTGTTCCTTGTTACTGACAGAGAATTCAGTTATCCAATCTACCAAATGAGTCAATACCAACAGGGGAATACACTGTTTAGCACTGGCAGAATATTTTGGCAAATTTTACTTGGGCACTACCCACATAATCAGCTGTGCTGCTCATCCCACAAATGCATGATCCTTACTAGTTGGACATCATTGTGAAGGTAAATAAACAGGCTTTCCAATGATGTAAAATATGTTTAGCATTGTAAAACACAGAAAAAGCCACCAAACACAAACTACTTTCAGAGTTTATATCTCTCTCTCCATTTTGGTATGTGCCAGAATGGGTTATCACAAATTAAATTCAATTTACCTCCATTAGAGCTGGGCTGGTGGAAAATCTTACTAGTATTCGAGCCTCAGCAGGTAAACTGAAAACTGCATAGCTAGGTGCCGCTCTCAGTGAGGGGAGAAATATGTTTGGTTATGATATGGCTGAGCTGATCCTCTCAGAAAACCATTTTCATTTAGGCTTACACTTCGATAAAAGGATTATATTAGATTAAATTATATCGGCCCGTAATGGTCTTTGGAAAGGAAGTGGGTCTTTGTAGCAGCAAAATAGTAATCAGATTTTTTTAAAAAATGAATGGAAAGATGTTGCTCTGTTTTAATAAGAATTCACCAAAAGCCCAGATTATTCTATGAAGAAAAAGTGACCCATATACAGTTCATCACAAGTGCGTCTTGAGAACATCAATAGTCTCATAATTTCTTAATTTCTGTGCTGTACAGCAAACTGTATCACAATACAACTCACCTGTTTTTTTTTTTTTTTTTTTTTGTTTTGTTTTTTTGCAGCTGGTTCATGTTCCAGCTTGATACATGCAGATTAAACCTCATGATGTCCTTTAAAATGTTTTTTGTAGACAAAAGGACCAAAAATAGGAAGGGAGTCCCGTATGTTTTCTTGTCACAGTAATTATTATGTTAAAGAGAGAGCATAGCTGCTAACAGCTCTTTTACTGTCAGGACATAATGTACCACTCTATAAGGATTGTAATTGTGATAAAGTTAGTAGAGTTTCAACAGCAGAAATTACAGTATCTATGCTCTGCATGTAATCTCAAAGACAAGAACACAATGGTGCGAACGATCTGTTTGTCTTTATAATAGCTGTGGATATCTGTTCAAAGATCACTTTTCTCTTTAGAAATGGTGTCACATTTGTGACACGAAAAACCCAGAGTAAATTTATGCATGCAATATGCCTCTGGGTATGTGATTTGAGTGAAAAGCAGGATGGAATGGATAAAAGCAGCTCCTTTGTCATTACAGCAGATACAGAGGTGCACTTCAGAGACCAGTGAGTCATTTAGCTTGTGTGCAGAGGGATGAGAAAGCACAGTGTGCATTAAGCAATGAAAACTCAAGCTCGCTCGCCCAAATGGCAGGGATTATGGGATCCCACATGGTGGCTGTAATTAACATGGTCAGCATTCATTTCAGATGTAATGTGGACAGTTTAAATGGGAAATGTTTTCAAACGTAAGGGGGATCTAATGGAAAATGGGCCACAAACTGGATTAGAGGCGAGGCTTATTGGATGTGTGACTAGGGCTCAAAACCATTAATAATGCTCGGGACACATGGGGAATGTCAGCATGGCGGCTGCCTTCTGAACTAATGGGGGTGTCAGCCCTTTCTGTCTACATAGAGTTTGCCTTTCATGACGGCCATTTCATTTTATTATAAATGTCATGTAGTGTGTGCTCATAAATACTGTGTTTGTATGTACTTTGTTCATTCATGGAGCCATGCAAGTCACTGCATTTCTGCGACACTGTCCTGCGCATATTTCAGAATAAAAGCCTAGTGTTAACAAATAAAGGAGTTCTAGCTACAGAAAAAAATATATTAGGGGCTTTTATTTTAAAATGAAAGTAAGAGGCATTGATTTAAAAATAAATCTTTACTTTTTATTCATGCCCATGACATTAGATATGGACATTGAAAGTGTAGTAATATTGCTGGTTTGATGACAGCATACAGTCAAAAGCTTACTTTCACTGTCTGTGACATATTATGCAGATGAAACTGTAGTAATGTTGCTGGTGTGATGTCAATATACTGTTAAGCACTCACCTCACTGTTGTTGCTGTGAAGCATGCAGTTCACGGTAAAAATAGGTGAGACTTCGAATCAATTTCTAGAGGAGATGCAGTTGACACGCAGCCGAGCTGTGCTGATCGTTGGGCTATGTGGCTGCTCTAACCTGTTAACATGGACACTGAAATAAAAAGCAACAGGTTACATGACGCACACACTGTTCACATGGGCGGCCTGGCCCTGGCTTAAGATATATAAGATACAACAAGTAGTGGAGATATCTGTCAAAAACGCTCTTGGTATACATATAACCAGGCTATAAACCACTGGTTCCCCTCTGGTCTCAGGGTCCATGCTTCTCCTTCCTAGCTGTCTCGGGGTCCAGAGCAAGGCCCCCAGGTTCAGTGTCTTTTTGTGGTGATATGATTACCACAAAACAGAAGGAATGAGGGGGCCAACAGCAGCCCATAGGTAATGTTTGCACTCAGAACACTTGAATTACAATATGCTGAAAGGTTATCCATCCATCGTCAACCGCTTATCCCGTTAGGGGTCACAGGGGGGCTGGAGCCGATCCCAGCTGGCATTGGGCGAAGGCGGGGTTCACCCTGGACAGGTCACCAGTCCATCGCAGGGCACATAGAGACAGACAACATATAGACAGACAACCATTCACACTCACATTCACACCTACAGGACATTTAGAGTCATCAATTAACCTAAACAGCATGTCTTTGGACTGTGGGAGGAAGCTGGAGTACCCGGAGAAAACCCACGCTTACACGGGGAGAACATGCAAACTCCACACCGGATTCGAACCTGCGACCCTGTGAGGCGAGAGTGCTAACCACTGCACCACCGTGCAGCCCGCTGAAAGGTCATTATGGCAAAAAAAGTTTAGTTTTAAGGTGTTTGCCACTGATATTAATATGACTAAAATTAGTCTCAAAACCAGCACACAAAAAAACCAGCCGCATGCATGTGATACCAGTACACAGAACAGTCTGCGCAAGCTCCTTGCAAGGGAGTGTTGCTGTGTTGCACAAATGTCGTCCCGCGAGCATGAAGCCGTCAGGAGCTTCTTGTGTGCTCGTGTCCGGTCAAGACTTGCTTGCTCGTCAATTGACTTTTAGGACATTAGAGGTGTGAATGGACTAGACAGTAGCTGATGTCTCCACTCTTTTGATTAGTCACTGACGAAAGACATAGGACGTATTATGAACGTTGCTGCATACCAGTGCATGGATCACTGACCAAAAACTCAACACTTATTTAATTATAATTAATTAATTATATTATAAACCAAGAATTGCTAAAAATGATCAATAATACTTCCAGAATACCATATGAAGACATCAAGACCTGGACGAATATCTTAGAAAAAGCCATGCTGTGATCTGGTGTCAAAAACATTTGACATTTTGAGATTTCTGAAAGAACAGCTTTTTCTGCGATTGGATGGCGAGCTCCCCTTGTTGTCAATCTAGACAGAGACACAACCTTTCATTAGTGAGAAGTCAGAAGAGGTCACATGGAGATCATGATCAAAAGCATTTGTTTGACAGAACCTACTCATATAATGAATATTAATGACACTGATTTTACTTCCCAGAGGTCACAGGATCAGTGACACTGGATTATTGTGAGTCGGGGAGAATGGGGCAACTTTGAATGTTGCATTTATAAAACACAACTAACAAATCCTACTTACTCTGCCTTTAAGTACTTTCTGTCTCACTGTATTTTATATTTTCCACAATAAATATTCACATGCTTAGTGTGAATCAATGGTCAACATTTCATGTTCTGAATCTAAGCTTAAATGGAAGCATAAGCACTTAGGTTGACAGTGTGAATTCATGGGACTTACATGAGTGGCGGTTGGTTAATGCATTAGGTTTATTTAATGAAATCAAGTTTGTTTGTCTTGTTTCTGGTCCTTGCTACCAAGATACAGTAAATTAAGTTAATCTCAAATCTAATGGCCATCATAATGGCCCACTAAATGATGAAAACATAATTGACAGGACAGTAATTTCCGTTGTTAAGCGATAAACCTTTATGGGTATTATAGTCATAAGTCTACATCAGCCCTCACCCCCTTCATCTCTCATGGAAGTCATTTAGCAGGTTCTACTCTAAACTATACTGAGGCAGCTGTATTTGGTTAGTAGACCTGAGCTGCTACCTTCTGCTCCAAGTCGTCATTTAAACAGGAAATGACCCTTTTACAATATGTCAGCACACAGAAGGAAAAGCCCTTGAAGCCCACAGCAGACCAGATTGTATGTATGGGCCACTGAGTGGCCACTTCAGTTCACAATCAATTTAAACGACTGGAAACCCCATTTCCTATTGATACAGTCCAACGGCTGGCTGAATCTCTGGGTCATCGTGTCAAAGACATGATTATTATATATTATATTACTTTCCAGAAAGTAGTTGCAAATGAAACAGGCAATCCCTTTAATGTGGAGGGGCAAATGCGAACCATTCACTCACATCCTGCTCTAAAATCATTTTGGCATTCAGCCCTAACAGGCATCAGGGACACCTTTAATATGACAAAAGCATTGAACCCTGTACACTGTACTGTATATTATTCTTGGGAAATCCCCACCTTAGTTAACACAGGAAACATCCCGCTATTTATATTGAATACTTCAGCTTCAGATGTGAGGCAAATAACTGGGAAATGGTTAAAACCCTTAAGTCCATCATCACTGCAAAGATGGAAGAAAACAATAGTGTAAATCTCAGAAATGCAGAGAGTGGCTGAGATACAAGACGATGATTTAATGTAGGAAATTACCCAAATTAAATACAGTTAGAAATGAAGAGGGTCAGAGTACAAAAGACACTGGTTAAATTAGATGAAACATGAGGCCGGCAATTATGTTATGAAATGAATTACTATTATTATGTATGTGTGAGTGTTGATGTGCATATAATATATATACTATACTATACTATAATATATGTATACTTTATATATGTATGCATATATGTATATGCATGTATGTTTGCATGTGTATGCGTATACAGTATGGACTATGTGTATAGATGTATGTGTAGATGTATGTATATGTATGTACTGTATATATCTGTCGTCAGTTGAGTGCATATTTATACAGCACATATTGTGGGTGTATAATTCATGAGTAATTTGCAATAAAAGTATTAAAACAATAAAATAAAAATAATAATTCACACAACTGAACCTGATGAAAACCCAAACATATGTATATACACTCCTGATCAAAATCTTAAGACCAGTTAAAAAATTGCAAGAATTTGCATTTTGCACTGTTGTATCTTAAGAAGGTTTTAAGTAGAGTTTCAAAATGCAAAAAGAAGAAATGGAAACAAGAGACTAAATGTTTTGAGCAGGCAATTTACTGAAAAGAACAATTTAACTGAAATAGGCTGTTCATCAGCTGATCAAAAGTTTAAGACCACATCCTTTAAAAGCCCAAATCTGTGCAAAAATTTGGATTCCATGTCATTTTCTGTCAAGTAATCACACTGTCAAGACCTCTTGATGGGAAAAGCAGAAAAAACTCACTGCCTTCGAACGTGGCAGGATTGTTGAGCTGCATAGACAAGGCCTCTCACAGCGTGCCATCGCTGCTGAGGTTGGACGCAGTAAGACAGTCATTTTGCATTTCTTAAAAGATCCTGAGGTTTATGGAACAAAAAAATCAAGTGGTAGACCCAAAAAAATCTCACCGCCACCTGAGATTTTTTTCAACACGGCATAGCGGAGGGGGCGCCATCATGATCTGGGGTGCTTTTTCCTTCAATGGAACAATGGAGCTCCAGGTTGTGCAGGGCGTCAAACAGCAGCTGGCTACGTGGAGATGTTGCAGCGGGCATCCCTCATGACTGAGGGCCCTCGTCTGTGTGGTGATGACTGGGTTTTTCAGCAGGACAATGCTGCAATTCACAATGCCCGTCTGACAAAGGAGTTTTTTCAGGAGAATAACATCACTCTTTTGGATCATCCTGCATGTTCCCCTGATCTAAATCCAACTGAGAACATTTGGGGATGGATGGCAAGGGAAGTTTACAAAAATGGACATCAGTTCCAGACAGTGGATGCCCTTCGTGAAGCCATCTTCACCACTTGGAGCAACATTCCTACAAGCCTTTTGGAAACACTCGCATCAAGCATGCCAACACGAATTTTTGAAGTGATCAACAATAATGGTGGAGCTACTCATTACTGAGTCTGTTTTTGAGACTTTAATTTCTGTTTTAGGGGTTTTTTTGAGATATGGTCTTAAACTTTTGATCAGCTGATGAACAGCCTATTTTAGTTAAATTGTTCTTTTCAATAAATTGCCTGCTCAAAACATTTAGTCTCTTGCTCTCATTTCTTCTTTTTGCATTTTGAAACTCTACTTAGAACCTTCTTAAGATACAACAGTGCAAAACGGAAATTCTTGCAATTTTTTAACTGGTCTTAAGATTTTGATCAGGAGTGTATGTATGTGTAGGTGTATACTGTACATATTGTGGCTGTATAATTCATGAGTAATTTGCAATAAAAGTATTAAACTAATGAAAAGCCAAACATACCTAGAATACAATGATGCAGGTAATTCATTTTATCTTAAGTTATCTAGTAAGTGTTACCTGTTTTCATATAGAAATTTAATGGTGTGGCAAAAGTATGTGTAATCAGTGCTAATAGGTGTAACAGTAATGATAAAATACCGAGAGACATTTCTGATTTAAATAGTGAAACGAACAATAAATTCAGTGGATAGAGTATTAAAAGGCCTTAAAAACAGCATACAGATGCTAAAATGCCAACTGCATGTGCTAAAGAGATCAGCTTCACGCTTCAAAACAACGTATTGAGTGCAAATGACAGTCATGATGTTGTTTTTAGCAGATTGACTGTGAACATCAGGCCTTGGCAGAAAAACCTGAAGACAGGATGAGTCTGGAGCCACAGACTGACAGAAATCTCCTCTCTGTTCAAGGCCAGAGGAAAACCTTGTTTCTGTTCACGCATAAAGAAAAAACAGAAAACAGTATGTTTTCAGTCTGTGACAGCAGGCTGTAAATGGATTTCTGATGCTCATGATGTGTGTAACTCTATTAAGTGCAGCATAATCGTTTGTAATTGCTCAAAATTATTTAAGATACCACGTATAGATCTTGTTAGCACTAAAGAAGAAGTGGTACAGTATTTATTTCACGTCAAAATGAATGCTCATACATGTGAAATCTGAAATTAGTTCTCAATGTCCAATTTCTTCAGATGTAAATAGACATAACTTTTCAAAGTGTTTCTCTAGTTTGAGCTTTATTGGACATGTAGAGATGCTCTAATCAAAAATATTATACTTTATTATTAATGTCTAATATTTCTGAGAGGAACCAGGGAGACCAAAATAATTGGCTGAAATGAAGCAATACCAAATCTCATAATAATTTAAAAAATAATGAGTCTCTCTTCTTTGGATTTTGGTGATCTTATGTCAGTGTTATCTGGTTTCTTCTGGTTTAGTTTGTAATACCAATTGTCTTCAATATGTGTTAATAATTTGTTTCTACAAATGTGATATCATGTACCTCCATGCACCAGTCAGCACCACACACACAGTCCGGCTGAAGCAGATAAGTTTTTTTATATAGAGTTTTCATAAAATAAAATAATAACTAAGGATGTTTTCAGCTCACTTACAACTCACAATACAAGCTATACCCTTATATTTTACCTTGGATCTGAAAAAGCATATTGTCAGTAGAAAGCTTATGAACGCCACATTTATTTCATGTATTTTGTATATTGAACATTCATAAACACAGAGAGCAGAGAGCAGAGTCACTGATCCTGGTTCAGTCTTTACTCTGCCGCTTCTTAACAGCCGCTAGGGTGCAGCTGCACCAACACTAATGACGTACTGAATGAATAAATGGATGAATGAATGAAATAGGAGTAAGGGGTGGCTCCATATATAAAAGCCCGTTAAAGTCCTTCATGAAATGTGGCAATGTTGAGAAAAAAAAAAAAAAACAGCAAGCAGTAATATTGAATTCATCATCCAGATTGGATGCAGTCCTCTTGGCATGCAGCCTGTATTTCATCCTGACCTGACAGGTCAATAAAGCGCCAGGAGCTAAAACAGCTTCCCCTGGCCTCCTTTAAGGATAAAGACGAACTTAAGAATAAAAAGTGGCTGTCAAATACCGTTACAGGAACACTTAGACATGCTGACGCAGGAGGTTTCTTGTCAATTGAGTTAAAAACTGCGTCAGCAGCGTGGTGAATGAGAGCCACACCCTCCCTCCTGCTCAGTCGGTGTCGTGGTAAAGTGGAGAGTGCCGGGGAGCTCCTGCGTATTTCCCTGTCTGAGTGTGATTGATAATGTCTGGGCTCCGTCCTCTTTGTCATTGCTCATAGACTGGCTGGCAGTAAAGAAGGGAGACCTTGAGTCACGCATGCGTAAGAGAATTTATTCAGTTCTTGTGTAATTTTGGTTTGTATGACAATTAGGCTGTCTGCAAAAACATGGAGTCAATTTGAATCTCAGATCAATAAAATATTTTGACTTTTCTCCATTTGATGGACATGAACCACGTTAATATGTTTATTGTCCAAACATTCCATATTTGGTCCAAATAAAACTACATGTTAATATTATGGGTATATTCAAAAATGCTGTAAACATTTCTTTATTTATTTTCAAATCCCTCAGATGCTTACTAAGTGAGTTAGAGAAATAGAGGAGCTACACTACACTTACATACCAGTAACACACCTGTACACCTGCCACACCAGCTGGTCCAAACCTCCTGGGACCTGAAGCAGAACCTGATCAGTCAGAAACATGCAAATCAGCATAACCGGCCTGTCACAGACCTGTAGGCCAGGCCTTATCTAAAATGAACTTTGCAGCATTTGGAAATGTGTAGAACAACAAGGAAGGACAAATAAAACCATATAAACAAAGAAAAACCATCTGAAAATGTGTTCAGTGCCATTTTGCCCTTGTTATTAAAACAGTACAAACACAAATGATCTAGTTTTCTCACATAATGATAATAAATAAATATGGAGATCCAGAGTATTTAATATGACATTTTGTGTGTTTAAAGTTTCAAATAAAGACTGCTAGAATTAAAGAGAAATTATATTCAATAAACTATGTACTTTGCAATTTCATTATTGCACATTTAGTCTATGTTGATTTATTTCGTAATGACTTATTCATTTAATCACTGTTAAACACTTTGGGTCTCCATGACTAACTGATAAAAATCAGGTTTATTGGCCAGGCATTGAGTCATACAGGGGATGTGTCTCATGTGAGCTCATAACCAGCAAGTTTATAGCTAACAAAACAATAAAGATAAGGAATAAATGAGATTAACATATTGCCACTACTTACTGCAAGTGGGTATGAAAATAGAGATGATCAACAACAACTGAACGAACAAAGGGTTGAATTGTGAAACATATTGGATGCTGGAAAGATTATATGGATAAAACAATAATATATTATGTAGTATAACTAACAGAGGTGGCACTGGTGAATAAGGTATATGTACAGTATCTGGATAAAATGAAAAAAAGGTGCAGTTTGTTGTTTGTTGTGCTCTTTCTCTCACTGGCCAAACAAAGTCCTTCCTCATGGAAAAACACTGTATATAGCAGCTGTATAGGTAAACTGCTGCCTCCGCCCACAGGACATCCCTTCATTACAGGCAGCACAACAGGCTTCACACACATCCCTCTCTAGAGTTTAGCCGCTATCACTTTGCTCAGTCCATGTTCACGTGTCACCGAATAATCCCTTTATTATCAATTACTAAATCCCTGCTCATCACAAAGCACTCAGAAGCAGCATGAGCTGTAACTTCATTAATTATTTATGAGGTCAATGCAAAATTGTTGAGGTGGGGATCAGGACTGAATCTGATATTTCATTTTCTAAAAACAAAAAACATTGTTTCATCCACACATGCTGTTGTTTAACTGAAGTTCAGTGCTCTTGATTTGTGATGTGTGATGTGTGATTTGTGATTTGTGATTTGTGATGTGTGATATGTGATTTGTGATATGTGATTTGTGATGTGTGATTTGTGATGTGTGATTTGTGATGTGTGATTTGTGATTTGTGATTTGTGATGTGTGATGTGTGATGTGTGATTTGTGATTTGTGATGTGTGATTTGTGATTTGTGATGTGTGATGTGTGATATGTGATATGTGATTTGTGATGTGTGATGTGTGATATGTGATTTGTGATTTGTGATTTGTGATATGTGATATGTGATTTGTGATTTGTGATGTGTGATTTGTGATGTGTGATGTGTGATTTGTGATTTGTGATGTGTGATGTGTGATATGTGATGTGTGATTTGTGATATGTGATATGTGATTTGTGATATGTGCTGTGTGATTTGTGATGTGTGATTTGTGATGTGTGATGTGTGATTTGTGATGTGTGATTTGTTTTTGATATGTGATGTGTGATTTGTGATGTGTGATGTGATTTGTGATTTGTGATGTGTGATGTGTGATATGTGATGTGTGATTTGTGATATGTGATATGTGCTGTGTGATATGTGATGTGTGATTTGTGCTGTGTGATTTGTGTGTGTGATGTGTGATTTGTGATGTGTGATATGTGATATGTGCTTGTGATTGTGATGTGTGATGTGTGATGTGTGATATGTGCTGTGTGATGTGTGATGTGTGATTGTGTGTGATTTGTGATGTGTGATGTGTGATTGTGATGTGTGATTTGTGATATGTGATATGTGCTGTGTGATATGTGATGTGTGATTTGTGATGTGTGATTTTTTGTGATTTGTGATATGTGCTGTGTGATTTGTGATGTGTGATGTGTGATTTGTGTGTGTGATTTGTGATGTGTGATGTGTGATGTGTGATTGTGTGTGTGATTTGTGATGTGTGATATATGTGCTGTGTGATATGTGATGTGTGATTTGTGTTATATGTGCTGTGTGATGTGTGATTTGTGATTTGTGATTTGTGATGTGTGATGTGTGATTTGTGATTTGTGATGTGTGATGTGTGATTTGTGATTTGTGATGTGTGATGTGTGATTTGTGATTTGTGATTTGTGATGTGTGATATGTGCTGTGTGATATGTGCTGTGTGATTTGTGATGTGTGATGTGTGATTTGGGATGTGTGATTTGTGATGTGTGATATGTGATGTGTGATTTGTGATGTGTGATATGTGCTGTGTGATTTGTGATGTGTGATTTGTGATATGTGAGGCAACACGATGCCTGACTCAGTCAGCATGTTGAAAGCAGGAGGCGACTCACTGCCACTACATTCTGATCGACTGATCTACTGAATACATCACACAGCTTTCATTGCTAGAAATAATATTTTCCTGTTTCCACATATACATTTTCTGAACACATTTAATTTCAGTATTTGTAATCTGTAATTTAGTTCTGAGATGACGGTGATGATGATGATGATGACCTGCTGAGAGATGCACATTTATAAGGAGGAAGGCCTCTTTACTTCTTTAGCCTATTTATGTGAAAGAACACCACAAGAGAAATGTACCAGAAATACTGTATATTAGACATGTATTAAACATTTTTGCAGATTCTAAGAGATATAGATTATAGATTTGTTATATTAGATGATAAGTTATTAACTGATTTAAAAATGTAAATATATAACTAATTATGAAATGTGTATACATAAAGTAAATAAATTTACTGTATACAGTAAATACAGTAAATACATACATATATGTGTGTGTGTGTGTGTGTGTGTGTGTGTGTGTGTGTGTGTGTGTGTGTGTGTGTGTGTGTGGGTTTTTCATGATTATTACAGTTTCAATACAGAATAATGGTATGACAGACAAAAAGATTTAAAAAAGACATCAGTACATACACACTAACTTAATTGGGGGCGGCAGTAGCTCAGTCTGTAGGGAGTTGGCTTGGGAACCGGAGGGTCACCGGTTCAAGTCCCGACATGGACCAAAAACTGAGTGTGAACTGGTAGCTGGAGAGGTGCCAGTTTACCTCTTGGGCACTGCCGAGGTGCCCCTGAGCAAGGCACCAAACCCCCAACTGCTCGGGGCGCTTGTCTGGAGCAGCCCCCTCACTCTGACATCTCTCCATTACTGCATGTATGTGTGTTTCAGGTCTGCATGTACCATGCATGAGTTAAACAGAGTGTAAATTGAATTTCCCCACTGTGGGACTAATAAAGGTAGATCTTCTTCTTCTTCTTCTTAATTGCAATAGGCAATTCAATAACAATAAAACATCAGGATGTGCAGACCAGTAAAACTTGTGTGACATCAACAAATGGAAAAAAGCAAAGCTGGGTTTTATTAAGGCACAGGCTTGGAGACATTGCCTGTACCTGCAGTGGTCAATGGGACGACCAGGGACGTCGTCAAGCTTGTGTCAGCACACCTGAGGAGAAGAAGAGCAGCAGCAGGGAGGTGAGAAGTGCTTCATGTGAGAAATGAGTGGCAGTGAGAGTGTGACGCTGCCATCTGGACCGTCTTCACTCAGATTCCTCTGAACTGAGCCACCAATGCTACTGGAAGGCAGTCAACCCTGTAACCCCTTTTAAAAGGTGATTCATTCTGTGTGTGTGTGTGTGTGTGTGTGTGTGTGTGTGTGTGTGTGTGTGAGATTCCTGCAGATACCACATTGCGTGACTCTTTCTTGCAGCATCTAGGAAAATTAAAATGTCCTCATAGCCTTCAAACATGAAATTGTATTTTGTGGTCTGTGTGATTCATGTGTGTGTCCACCGGTGTGAGAGGTACACAAAGCTGTTATTGTTTTTCCCACTCCAGCAAGACCCATATGATCTAATTCCCCCACTGCTGCATTCATCCCACTGTCCTATAGATGTACTTGACATTTTGTAGGTAATAGCTAACTGAAGTTGACGCTGTGAAGTACAGATGACAATAGTACATCAACTTGTTCAAACGCCTCTCACGCTGGAAGCAAACCCCACTCCCGATGCTTGACGGCTGAGCACAGCCACTTCACTTTGCATCGCTTCAGTCTAACAAAAGTCATGGCTGGTGGGCGGTTTTTAGGTGTTTTAGGGACGATATTAGATGAGAGAATTGTGAACCTGAATCTAAATCTTTGATTTTACAATTGTAAGTCAGCAGAAGAAAAATAGCCTTTTTATAATATTTCTTTATTTAAGATATGTACATGATACTAGAACAAGTATATGTGTCTGTCTACATCCATAGATAGGTCTAAGTACTTTTTGCAGGTACGGATCAGCCAGCGTGGCAGTGCAATGTATAGCCTACCTATGCCTATAGCTGTGGGTGGTGGGCCTACAGGACAGTGGCTCCTAATTATATCTTATATTGTTATACTTACGTCTACTGAAAACAGATTCTACCAGCCTGGCTGTGTGGTCATTTTATCAGTCAATCAATCAATCAATCATTCAATTATATCTTGAAACAGTTCTGGCCACTGCATGGTTGCCAGATAGCTCCATTCCCAGGCCTGGCTCTAAGAAGGAGACCTGGTCTCTCCGAAATCACAGAGGTTCCTGAATCACTCTTAAGGGTTCCAAAAACAAAACCAAACCAGGTTGTAAGACGTACTGTCCAACCACATTTAAAGGCAGAAACCTTTATACCTGTCTTGTTGGGATAATGGTGCACACTTTTGGGATTCAGAAGGATGATTGAGGAGCGAGGATGGTAGGTCGGTGTCAAGAAAAATCTGCCAAAAAAACATGGCTGAGCTAGCTTGGTGTGAGTTTGCCACTTTGCTGATTGCATGTAAGAAAGGTTTTTGTTGTCTGTCCACATGATGACGGGTTGGTCAGTGCCCTGCAGTGAGTGCCGCCACTCCTCCAGAGCAAATCTTAACAGCAAAAAGCTCGTTATAGCCAACGTCATTGTTCTTTTTGCAGGACAGAGTCTATGAGATCAATGTACAGGGGTGGCGCTTAGTGCCAGCTGAGGAATGAGTCTGAGGCCTCCACTTTCACAATGAACTGACAGGCTGTATCTGGTAAGACGAGGACTGGGACAGACTGGAAGTAGCACTTAAGCTCAATGAAGGCTGTTTCGGCCTCAGGTGGGCCACTACAGGAACCAAGGTTGCCATCGTAGCACTACGGCACGGTGACAAAAGGCTTGTGGTGACTGTAGGCACAAGGGAACAGGTGAGAACAGGCAAATGGGCTACTAACGAAACAGCAAAAATAATCAGCAAGTGGGAACGTGAGTGAGTGCTTGGAGAGAGTCTACGATCTTCTGATGTGGTGGAGTCTGAACTGGCTCTTTATTGCAAGGTTAATCATGTTGAGTGGCAACCGGTAGCATGACTACCACACATCTGTCTCCACTCCTGCAATTAACACAGACACATGTGAGAAAGAGAGAGAGAGCGAGAGAGAGAGAGAGAGAGAGAGAGAGAGAGAGAGAGAGAACAACAAGCACTTAATCTGAAGGCCCTTAAGCCTCACTTGGGACCAGTTTGACTTGAGACTCAGCATCTACTGTTGGCAAAGCTCTCAATTCACCTGACGATTTACATTCTGTCTACGGTAATGAGCTTTGGGTACTGACTGAGAAAATGACGATTCAGAAATGGTCTTCCTTCACTTAGAGAGATAAGGAGTTCAGACATTCAGAGGGAGCTCAAAGTAAAACAGCTCCTCCTTCACATTCCCTGATTAGGTTGCCCCCTGGCCAACCCCTCTGGAGGCTCTCCATGCACGTCCAGCTGGGAGGATGACACACTGGGGGGATGATATAACTCATCCGGTCTGAAAACCTCTCGGGATCCCCAGGAGGAACTGAAGGACGTCGCTGGGCAGAGGGACGTCAGGGCTACCTCACTTCACTAGTCTGATGCCACTTTTGACACCCACACCAGATAAGTGGAGGAAAATGGATGGATGCATTTGAATGTGCATTGAGATTTGCAAATGTATTTTGTACTTTTATAATGAAGAGTGTGAATATATGGCTTCACTAGATGGAAAATGAAATAATTCTGCAGTTCAACTTCAAGAAAGTTTCTCATCTCTCTCTGAACTGACTTTTGCTAAAATTATTTCATTTATCTCATCATCTTCCTGTAACCTCCCTTCTTATCATACAATACCCGAACTTCAGAAAGTTAATGGACGGAAAATATTTGCCTTATTAGAAGGAATGAAATGTGTTACCTGATACTTGTCCAATGAAACAAATTTAACAGCAGTATCTATGGTGATGCTTCCATATCTCAGACAGTTATCAATATCCTCTCACATCAGTCATCCACCCACAAGGCACCATTATCTACTGTAGGGATGGAGCCCAGGGGACCAAGTCCATCAGAAAGTCACAGCATAGTTCATGCAACCACATTCTCAGCAATTCAGCCACAAAGAAAAAGAGGGAGCCTTTATCCAAATCAGCCATCCAAATTTGATGTGACATAATCATCATTTAACAGACTTAAATAATATCTTTACTCAAAAAGTACCACACACACAGAGGAATGAAGGAAGTGACTTTGACAGCTTAACCTGAGTGTAGACGATGGAGCTGTGGATATCTGTGGCATAAACAGAAAAACCGGTAGCACAAACCGAAAAGGTGTTCGTATTCCTATACCTGTTTACATGTATCAACATACACTGAAATAAGCACTTAAAATTAGCATCACTTGAAGGAGATATTCTCGTCTTGGGGTATCACTGGGGTATCAGGAGAGGCAGGACTCGCACTAATCGCACGATTCAGGAGACAGCTCGTTTAAAAAGAATGACGTCTTTACTTCCACTTTATTTCCACAATTTCCCAACTTGGGATCAATAAAGTATCGATCTATCTATCTATCTATCTACTTAATCAGTTCGGTACACAGGAAATCAGTCAGTGAAGGCAAATAAATCCAGTGGAACAGGCGGAGTGAGGCAAACACCCAAAAAACAGGACGACACGACAGGGAAAAACAAGTCAGACACACGGAGGAGCTATAAGAAGCTGGCACAGCGGGAGGAGAGGCCACACATTGAATACACCGAGGAGGGTGAAGATAACGCAGCACAGGTGGAGGCAATCCGGGCGGAGCAGACACAAGCCACGTTTACATGGACACTGAATAAAATGATCATGACGTGCGTATACGTGCACCAAGTGTTTAATCAGAATCAATCCTTTGGGCATGCGCAGAGTTGGCTAATTTTCTGGAAATAGTGGAAGAAGAAGAAGAAGCTGTACTTCTGCCTGTGGGTTTTTTTTTTTTATTAAACTTTATCGACAAATAATATACAAACAATATGGAATAACGTTCGATAGGAACAGGTGCAGCATAAATAAACATGCAAGATGAAAGAATCTGAGATGAATAAAACACGCCAAATAATAATGAAAAGAGAAATAAATTAAATAAGCTAGCTTGTTTTTCAAATCAAAGTTTTCAAACAGACGAAGTTTGATTGCATTTTTATCTTTCATGGTGTTAAGGGCTTTTGTAAATATAAGAAACTCATTATGAAACACATTAAATCTAGGTTTCACTTTCAAAAATTTACATTTGTGTATATAAAATTTACCAAGGATGAGAATATTGTTTAACAGGAAGTCATGTTGATTGTCTGTGATAATAGACGATGTCCTTCAAGAGAACGGTTCAAGGCTGATCTTTGTGTGCAGCCAGTCACATATATCAGTCCAGAGAGCTTCAGAAAACACACACTGAAAAAACAAGTGATCCACAGATTCAGTCTCATCACAAAAAAACACAGTTATTAACCTCAGTTAACCGAATCATTGTCGTAACAGTTCACTGGATGGATACACACCATTTAAGATTTTAAAATTTCTTTTGCTTTAGGATCTATTGGAAATTTCAAATATTTAGTACACAAGGAGTATATGATGTCGTTGGAGAAAATTAGTTTGATAGAGTTTTGAAAAGACAGTAACGGGGATGTGATGTCTCCAAGCATTTTTCTAATAACTTTACTAGGTATTTTAATATTTTCAAAGTTAATGCCTCCAATTAAGAGACGTGGAAGATCAGGAGTGATGTGAGCAGAGTTGGAAACAATCTCTTTGATTAAACCTAAAATAGGATGAGGAATGGCTTTCATTATAGATTCAAAAGAATTGTGATTCACTACAAGGTCATATTTAAGACAGAAAATTTCATGCTTCAATAAATGTCCATTACTGTCAACCAAGTGAGTTAGCGACCAAATACCTTTATCCATCCAGTTTTTGTTATACAGCGATTTCTCTAATTGTAATATATCGATTATTCCAAATAGGTGTGCTGTGTGGAGTGAAATTGTGATTGTACAGAAGCTTGGTGATGAACCATAGATAAACAAACGCTGCGTCGTCTGCACTGCACGCTGACACGCTGCCGCAAAAGGAGGGAGGGAATAAAGTCAAGACTGCGTAAAGTTCAACGAGACTGGAGCTGCAGACCGAGTTTTTAATATTTGGCAATCAGTAAATCAATAAAAGTAAATATGACAAATGAGGTTGAAATACAAACAGTGTATATGAATAAATTTCTGGGATAACTGCTAATAAATTATGATGGTAACCACCTACTTTGTGGAGGTATATAGGGAAACACAAAACAAACACTAATCCCGTTGTCACGCTATAGAAGAGATCGTGTCAGCGGATGGATGAGTGGCTGTGTGGTGAGGGGAAGGTGTCGTATGCTGTAACACCTAGACTGCTAATATGGCCGAAGCCGATCAAACAAGAACATGGAGCTGCATAGAGGGAGAGAGAGAGCAGTCATTCACATAGTGTCAGTGGTGGATATCACAACAAATGTGCATGGGATGGTATTACTCATTAGGGGGCTGAAGTGTTTATTTTAAAAGACCATAATGATAAAATAATGAAAAATAATTATTAAACTAAATTACGAAATTAAAAATATATATTGTAATTTGAATTCTGTTATATAACTGTAGAACTGAAGAAAATGCAATAACCAATTATTTTTGTACAAACGTCAAATGTGAATAAATGTAAGTAGATTCTGTTCTTAAGAGCAAATCCCAAATAAGAAAATATGTGAATGTCAGAATCTTTGCAAAAACTGCGTAAGTGGGTTTTAAGAAAACAACAAATCATGTAGTGCAAATGAACGAGTTTTGGCTAGGTTTAAATTATACTGGTGACACATACTCGTGTACTCATAGTTTTAATAGTTTCCTTTGGTCCAGACCAAGGTCAGGTAGATTTTCCTCAGATCTTTTTCAGATAGACCTCTAGACCTCTCAGCTGTCTGCTCACAGTTTTACCTTTATTTTGTCAGCTTCAGCCATCCTTCCACTCTGATTACTCTTACTGATAACATAAGCATGCCAACACTAGAATGTTGCAGTGCCCATACAGTAGTATATAGGAGTTAGCATGTTGCTATGTTAAAATGTATTTGCACATTTGTTGGTACAAACTTTGTGGAGACTGTGAACTTAAATTTCAAAGTAATATGTCCGCTTGATTCTGATATTTCTGTACAAGTATAGATTATCAAGTTTCATGGCAATATGGCCAGTATTTCGCACAACATCTGAACAAATGTGTTGGAAAGACACGTCGACCAGCATTTCCATCCTCAGGCCCCTGTGGTAGCAAGGCGAAAATTTGATCAGCACAGCCCAGTAAACCAAAAACAATCTCACTTATGTGGTCCTGAACCATGTCATATCTGGACTTTATCTGATATTTGTGTCTCTTGGGATGTAATTCAATAAAACCCAGGGAATTAAGTTGTGGTGAGATTTAATTAGTCTTTTGCTGGGAGGCTTATTAATGGCCCCTGGTGACCCCTGGATGCCAGAGCCACAGGAGTAAACCACATCTCTAGTTGTTTTAGTTCTGAGTGGCTACCAGCAGGAGACTGATTACACTGGGAAACACCAAAATAAGAGCATAGGTAGTTTTATGAAAGTAAAATGAAGGGGATGATGTTGGAACAGAGAATGTCGTCCTAGGATGTAAAACATTCAGTGATAATCAATATGTGAGGAATGAATGAGGAGGGAGCAGTCTTTCTGATAGCACCAGGTGATCGTTCAGCGCCAGGTATGCAGTTCTGACGTCACCCTCTAATTTTGGGGGTCTCTGTCTCAGGAGGCGGGGACCATAGCCACACTGCCCACTCTGGGCCATCTTCTCTGCCTTGGCTCCTGAGATGAGCAGGCTGAAGACTGGACTGTCTGTGCAGATTGTACAGACTATCCAAGCAGCAAGAGCAAGATCCACCGCTGCCTGTTACAAGGTAAAGTGGTCAGGGTTCCAACATTAGTGTGAAGAAAGAGGGCAACATCCCCTATTCTGTGAGATGAATCTATTCTCTTCTTTTTACAGTGTTTGATGTTATAGAGGGCAATCTCATATCACTATTAAAGTGTACGCAGCAGACATTTCTTCCCGCCATGAGGGTTTTGGCACTGCAGGGAGTGGTGCATGTCTCCTGCCTGCAGTGGAAACTGCCACTGGTGCTTGAGATGTTGGTGAATGACCCCTTTGAGCCTCTAGCGTGTTCCTCTCTGAAGGTATTGTCATTCAAGATCACTTTGTTCCTTGCAGTGACCTCAGCTAAGAGCGTATGTGAACTGACTGCCCTGTCAGTGTATCCCAGTGATGTTTTGTGGTGACTGCAGCAGGGCTACTCTCAGACCAAACTCCTCCTTCGTTCCGAGGAACTTAAGGAGTTCATTCAGGTCGAGGGTTGGATGTTTTTTGTCCTCTACCCCATGTGTGTGCCAGGAAGGCGCATATGCATGTTCTGTTGAATGCACCACCCCCCTCAGGTGCACGGATCAGCATAGGATGAAAAAGTGAGCCTTACAGTATACGTAGTCTTTATTTCAAAAGTGTTATTGGCCTCCTTGTTGCATCTAGGGTGAGATGTTTTGTGCTGAAATTTAAATGGATCAAATGCAGCAGCAAAATGCATTAACCTCATGGCTAGTAGAAGAAGAAGAAGAAGATCTACCTTTATTAGTCCCACAGTGGGGAAATTCAATTTACACTCTGTTTAACTCATACATGGTACATGCAGACCTGAAACATACATACATGCATTAATGGAGAGATGTCAGAGTGAGGGGGCTGCTCCTGACAAGCGCCCCGAGCAGTTGGGGGTTTGGTGCCTTGCTCAGGGGCACCTCGGCAGTGCCCAAGAGGTAAACTGGCACCTCTCCAGCTACCAGTTCACACTCAGTTTTTGGTCCATGTCGGGACTTGAACCGGTGACCCTCCGGTTCCCAAGCCAACTCCCTACAGACTGAGCTACTGCCGCCCCCAAGTACAAGCGGTCAGCACACTGACCTGCATGAATACACATCTACATGAGGCTACTTCATTCACACATAAATATTATTTCAGGATTATTTTATTCCTTTAATTTGACGATTTTGCACAATCATACTGCACAGTAGAAATAACTGCTTCATAGAGGGTGAAACAAAATAAGGGCTGAGATAAGAACCCCCCACATAAAATAACAATCCTAATACATGATACTATTAAGATCATGATATTATTTATCAGTAAAAATGAAAAGAAAACTCTATATTACACAAAGATCAGTGTTTTCATTACAATGAGTAAAAAATGAGTGAAAGCACCTGTATAATGTCTCCTATGGCTCTGCATAGAGCTTTGTAAAGTCTGAGAAAATGACCATGAAGATATCAGCTTGGACAAAGAGACTAATTTAAAGACAAAATTTATGACACAAAGCCTGTGCTACAATCACTGAGATGAATAAAAGAATAACTCGATGAGCCCCCGTTATCCTGACTTGAATATAAACGTTTATTACAGCACAACTCACTTTGACCAGAGAAGATCTTGGTACAGTATGCATAGACACAGTCATACAAAAATGTCACATTGCATTTGCTCAGCCTTCTACAGTGTATCCCACGCCGTGCACTGTGGGACCCCAAGCATCTGATACAGATGCACCGGGGCACCCTTTAGCGTCTGAATGAGACGCACCAGGCCTTCAACTAAACCCATCCAAGTCATTATTAGATGGTCAGACCAACTGGTGGAGTATAAAAGTATAAAGAGCAAGAATAGTTCCTGTCCTGTATGAAACCAAGTCACAGTTGACTTATTTTACCTTAGTTTTGTTACATAACTACCATTCTTATGCCAGTTAAATAACAGATAAACTTATTTTACGTAAAAAAAAAAAAAAGTTACTTATTTTAACCTAAACCATGATCTTTTCCTAAGCTAAGTACTTACTTACTTGCCTAAACCAAGTAGTTCTGGTGTGTGAGTAAACTTTAAAGCTAAGTAAACCTACATTGGTGGTTTAGTTTGAAAAGAAACTGTATGTATGTAACTGTAAGTGTCCTGGGAACATGGTAGTTTATTTTGAAAAGACACTATGTATGTAACAAGTAGGAACTGACAGACTGTCCCTGACACGTCCAAAACTGATGCGAGACGGCTGCACAGAGTATCATAGTTTGAAACATTGAGCCTCTGACCAAGTGTCTGTATTTGACGAGTTGGGACTAGGAGCATGATGGTTGTGTCACCCTCGGTCCAGACTCTTTATCATGGAGCTCTATAACATCTGTCATGAAGGACTCTGAGACCTCTCAATACCAAATCATGACCATGGACAAGGCACAAACCATGCATTCCTCCATGTCTAATGCGTTTTTTCCAAAACAGGCACTCACCGTTACAAAGTGTGTCTGATTATTGCCATAGATTGTATATGAGAAGGCGACTTAGTCTCTGTGACATCAGCCATTGGTTAGTGGACCACCATTTTGAAGCCTCAAGTTTGGCATGTTGGCCATCACCATCTTGGTTTTTGGAGCAGAGGAAGAGTGAGGCCCGGCGGGACCAGGTTTTACTAGCATAACAAACGCTAAGTTACTCGCTAATGCTAGTGCTACCTAGATAGCGTGGCTAGGGTCGAGCATCCATAATTCACGCTAACTAATTGGGATGCTAATTTTGACGGCTCTTAATTATGAATTTAAGTCTAAATTCAATTTAAAAGGAGATATATAAAATTCACCCCCTGCACATTTGATATAACTAGGGAACTTTGAATGGGGATGTTTATTTCTGTTGTTGGGGAATTTAACATGACGGTCTGTGGGGACTGACTTTTGGCTTTTGCAGCCAGATTGTCAAGTAGCCATTCGTGGAGCTGCAGTTTTTGTCACTTTGTGTTGGCTTCATTTTTCAGCCCCAGAGATTGCTGCTGGATGATTAACCCCCTTCTTGTACTTCTTTATGAGCACAGGTCTGCACAGGTCTTCCACATCCCTAAATATTTCTGTGGAATAAATTCATAATGCCAAAAGAAATAATATAATTTATCACCACTGTTGGAAACAAGTCCCAAAAATGATGACCTGGCCTTTAGTGGCAGTCTTTCTCTGTGTCATATACAGTATCTGTGTGCACCGGACAAGTGGATAAACAGCATGAGCCACATTCAATGCAGCTGCTGCTTTTTAAAGTAATTCAAGCACTGTAAGCAACTGTTGTGTTCATATGAGTGATGACAGTACTGTCTCACAATTAAAGATGCTGACAAACAGTGTCCTGGTGATAGTAGCACCAGATGGGAAAATCATTTAGGTCATTTTGGGAGCCATGACAAGTGTGTTTTGTCGTTTCGATTGAAGGAACTGTTGCCACCTTTATCTTAATTTAGTACAGCAGGTCTTTCAAATCTACATAAGAAGGAGCACTTGCTTCAGCTCATATCTGTCACTGCCATCAGGATTTCATGCTGGAAAATTAAGTGCACAAGCTACTGTTGTGAAATATCTGGTGAGCAAATTATACCCACAGAGAAAATGAATATGTGGTAGCCCTATTTAAATTATCACCTCATCTTTAATTTGACAAGAATGACTATGGTACGGTGTTTGTCTGTATCAAAAGTTGGCAAGGGTACCACATGTGTCATTTTAATATCAATAAATTATAACCACATTAATTGCCAGACAGTGTAATTATAGTAAAATTAATTACCTCCCTCCTTCACTTGACAGAGTCTTATATTACGTTATATACAAGGCGAGTATTGCAGTTCACTAAAATCCATAAATAGGTTTATCGTCTTTATGGAGGAGAAAAAGAACAATGAGTTAGTTAATATTTCAACAACTCTGTTTTTATTCAGCATCTTCTAGACTGTTTTAATGAAATATAAATTGAATGTTTGATAGGATCCCTGTTTACACCAGGGGTTTTCTGATTCCTCTGTCTCATGCATTAACTATTGGCACTGTGTTGCTCTGACTCAGTCGTCTCTTCCAAGAAATGATCCGCTCTGGATTCATTCCATGTCCCAAATCAACTTATGCTCTAATATATTCATGCATCCCAGAGTCCCATTTGCTGCTGGATGCCTTGTCAAAGTGACAGAGGTGTCCACAGTGACCATCAACGCAATCCATATTACCGATGCAGCGATAATGACAGCAAACACCTCTCATTCTTTCTGGACTGGTGTCCACATTGCCCCACATAATCAACATATCTGTTTATCTTTGTGCCCAGACTTCACTGGCAACCTGCTCTCTTTACCTCCTGCTTCCTTCTCAGTCGTCCTCCTCCATGGTAACTCCCTCCCGTGGTTCCAACAGCTCCTTCACCTCTCTCTCTCTCTCTCTCTCTCTCTCTCTCTCTCTCTCTCTCTCTCTCCCCTCTCCAGCTTTCTCTCCTCACCTCCCCCTTCCGTCTGTTAATTGGATGAGCTGTCACAGTTGTGAGGATGATTAAATTCCAGTCCGGAGTAGCTCTGTGACCACAGAGCACCCATTGGTATAGATAAGTAATAAATATTAGTGTAAACCTAGCCACAGTCACTTCACCAACACAGGAAGTTCAACAGGACTTCTTCACTTTATTCTACAATTTCATTTAGCAGATGCTTTCGTTCAAAGTGACATGCATCTGTGAATTCGGACAACACAAGCAGGATCTAGATAAGAGGTAACAACATGAGTGAGCACCTTCACCAACTCAGTGTCATCATCATCGTCGTCAATATCACAATCAGCATCAGCATCATCGACGTCATCAATGTCATTAGGTGCAGAGGTGTTCATGAAAGAGCTGGGTCTTTAGCTTTTTCTTAGGCGTAGTGACATGTGCTATTCTGGGTTGGTTGAAGACCAGTCGTTCTGGATCAGCTGTAGAGGTTTGAGTGGACGTGTCCCACAACCAGGCATGATGGGAATTTAGAAAGAAGAAATACAATCCTAATCACTATCATAAATAATAATGAAATATACAGAATGCCAGGGTCAAATAGAGTCAGTCATTGCAAAGCATCCTTCAAAAATACTCCAGTTCATGTAAATTGATGTTGCATCTTTGATTAATAACACTTGCCATAGAAGACAGACCGAGGTCCATTCCCACCTCAGGAAGAACATTTGCATTTGTCAATAGCACATGGGTAAATAAAATGAACTTATTGTTAGTGGAATAAAGGCACTTGGGCAAATCAAGCACTCATTGAGGTGTGTGGACACTGAACTTGGTGTGGCAGCGTAGTCCTCTATTCATCCTCAACGTACTCTTTAAAAAACAGCTTTTCTCATGGAAATCAGTGGCACCCTCAGGTCACACGCCCTTCTCCTTTTCATTCAGGCTTTGATATGAGAGCTTTGTTACAGTATCTTCTTTGGGCTGTGGGAACAGTCTATATGCTATAACAAAATATATGGGGCTGTAAGAATATGTGTCGCCAAAGTCAATACAAAATGATAGAATTACAAGGCATGAACAGATTAAAATATTTTACAGACCTTAATGCAGTTAAGCATAAAGGCCATGTAACACCCAGTAGTGTGACTGTTATCATGTGAGTGTTGACACAAGCTTTTTATGGTAAGGTACATTATATAAGCTATAATGATATAGTGAAGCCTGACTGATCTGGAGTTAACACAGTAACATCAGACATCCACAACTGTATTTTGACTCATCATAATTGCATTTTTACTAGTCAAAATTCTTATATCAAAACGACAGTTAGAGATATCTGTAATTACATTTTGTAACTCCAGCTCAAGATATCTACAACATCATTCTGACTAGTTATAATTTAATTTTAGAGGACAATGTAGATATCTTCAGTTGAGGGGACTTAAACATATCTTGAACTGCAGTTCTGACTAGTGAGAATTAAATTGTAGATATCCGATACTGGAACTAAATTCAGTTGTAGATATCTGTAATGACAAACCCCATACACATGAATGGCAAAAGTAGTTTAGATTGTTCCAGTCAAAATGTAATAAGGGATTACTGAGTTTTGCCCGTCAAAATATAATTAGGGATAAAATGAAAAAGTAGATGAACATCCTGTCTAGCTACTGAATGTTAAAACAGCCTTCCACAGACCTGCAGGTCATATCTGATTTTAAGATGTTAACAGAAGTAGAAAATACTGTTGCCGCTCATCTTTTTGCTGAAGTAGGCCTGACTCACTGGACCAATCATTAAATCATCAACATATCACAGAAGGCTTCAACAAACTTGAAATGCAGATTTTTCATATTTGTAGCAGCGATTTACTGTATAATTAGAGTTTAAATTAATTCTCCTCGACTCCAGCTCCCTCGCTCTTTTTTTCAGTTGTTTGAAATTTCATCCAAATTGCTTACATAGGCGCCATTCATACTCCATGGAGTTTATTATATTACACATTAATTGACCGCGCTGCCGCTCTCATCAGTCCGACTGCTGAATAGTGGGTTTTGGTGTCACAATGAATTTCTGAATATTTGTGATAAAATCAGATTAGACTTGGTTCTGGGTGGAGAGCGTCCAGTGACGCACGTCATTTACAGTTCGTGATGCCAAAGAGCTTTGCTCTGTAACTGTAACTAAAGTGAAGTGTTGTCACTCGTGACTGGACGCGAGTAATCCCACTACTGGCATGGCGTTGGGCTGCTATATAGGAGCGCATGCAAGGCTCTCTGGACAGGAGGACGCACGAGACCGAAGAAGTTGCTGCAGGGGGCTGAGCGCGCGGAGAGCTTTGGAGACAGTGGCGGGATCCCGGCACAGCGCTTTGACGCACGCACGCACTATGGACTACTGCTGAGCTCTAAGGGAAGGAGCAGTGCGCGCACAGAACAGCTGCTGCTCGTGCCTCGAACCTGACTAATTTTGTTTTATTTTTTGTTTTGAAGTTGATTGTCGACGATTATTTAACACAACAGTGAGTCTAACTTTCTCTATTTGCGTCGGAAGGCAGGTCTGACATGACGAAGTTACTGATTTTACCTGTTTTAATGGCTTTTTTCGCCGTCGCCCATGTGTTCTGCATGGAAAACGATCCAAAAGAAGAGGCTGACTACTGGACGAGCAGTAATGAAATTCAGGTATTCTGTAGCAGAAGTTTATGTTCTCACATATGCCATTTATTGTTATTATTATGGAGTTATTCTGGAGCAAAACGGGTAGGAATTAAAACTTGTTTCTTCTCTTCTGGGAGAAAGTTGCATAAGCCTGTATATGGTAAGTTTGTTTTAACCCAAATATGAATGAGCGCAAAGATAAATTGATAAAACTGGGTGTATGTTTAGCTTTTTACTTAGGGATGGCAGTTTACTGGGGTAAAATTTAACCAGCATCTTGTTACATGTAAACCTAATAACTAAGCGCATTTCTGTAGTTAGTTGAACAATAATAATGAGATAATATGGGATAAAGTATTAGACGTGTAGGTTATCCGCGCGTTTTGGTTTAGGATTTTTGAACATGTGGTCTGATGGATTTTTGTCATTTTTTTATTCATTCTTTGCTCTCTCTATTTGCCATCAATTTCAGTAGAATATTGTGAATTAGTAATTAGACTTATAAACATGCACAGTGTCACACTTTGCTACCCTGATGAATTGACGTCAGCTGATTGATCAGTTTCAGTTTCAGCCCTCTGGATCTTCTAAAACTAGAGACAAAGCTGCGCTGTATACAGCAAACACTAATTCATTAGTACGCTATCAATGAAATATGTTACACTTGATTCAAGAGCATTCTGGGAACAAGCTGATTTGTATAAGGTGAAACAACTGTAAAGAACATAACATTTCAGGACTAACACCCATCATGAAGATGGAGACTGTTGCAGTTCTCAGAGCAGCCTGCCTACAGGAAATTCAATAAAGCCTTAAGTGCACAGTATAGTAGGAGCTGAAGCCCAAACAATCTCCATTGACATGAAACGCACGTCCTGTGTTTGACATTGCAAGCTGGAGACCTGCCAAGCAGCTCCATCAGTTGCCTTAACTGCTGGCCCGGCAATGCTGCAGATGAATGAGCCTACAATAAATCATTGCAACTTAACGTGCGAGACATTAGTGGCCCCTGCGTCCGCATCTCAGCCAGACTAATGCTTAATGTGGCAACGTATCCAGAGATGGAGATAGAAACACTTAAAGAGAGTTCAAAATTCAAGCCTCGTATGGACTATTGCTTTGTGTAACAGAGTGTATGTGTGTTAGGGTGGTGGGCGGATGGGGGTGTAGGGGGCTGTGATTGTGAGACCCTTATATAACTGACAGAAAATGACACACTAAGATACATTCAGGAACAGTCACAATCCGGTGACTGCTATTTAAGACTTAACAAATTTGATAAAATACCTTTTTACTTGGCAGTTCTTGCTTCATTTAGTCCTCAAAATTTGTTTTTATAAAGGTTTCAATATTTTGGTGGTCTACGGTTGGTAGACAGGAACTATACAATAATAATTCTCACAAACCTGGTTCTTCACACTTGGTGTCCCTGTCAACACTCACTGAGATTTGTCCCCCTCAGGATGGCTGGCTTTCCAATCACCCATTCAGGGAAATCCTCCTGAGGATGACAAGAAAGCCGCGGCCACATCAGTTCATTGGCCTGATGGGGAAACGCTCCATGGGTAAGAGCTCATTTTCAACAGCACACAGTTTGGGTTTTCCTCTGTGGACCTGTTTATAAAGTCTCTTCTCTCTTTCCTCCCACAGCAAATGCACAGATCACCCGCAAAAGTAAGTCTAATATCACATCTTTTTTTTTGTCCTCGTCCTTTCATCACTGCCCAGTAAAAACACCTGTCTCCACATTTGGTCATTTGTAGGTTTTCAGATAGACTGAAGGATTTTGTGGTTTCAGATAATAATACTCTTGTGTACCTTTGCCAGCATTTTAGAAATACTGAGGTCAAAAGTCCCCCGCTAGTACCTCCCTCAACTCCCAGACACTAAAAAAAATTATCTCTCTAAAAAAAATTATATATATGTAAATTATATATAATCTATTTTTTTTGTTTTTAGACATGAATAATTTGACTGACACATATGGACATGAACCTGAATAGTGGAAGCACATTGGTCAAAAGCTAAGCTTTTCATATTTTGCCCACAATATTATGAACTGAGTTGAATATGTATATTCGTGTATGAGTGTGTCTTGTGTTTCAGAAAGAGTGGGTGGATTGGGGGAAGCACAGATTTCACAGTGTTTAATTAATTGACAACAACCACATATTAATGTTTTCGCTCTTCTTTTGAATGCTGGACCACATTCGTTTGTCGGTAAGGAAGGTGGTCCAGAGCTGACTTCAGTGTGTGACAAAGAGGGAAGAGATAAACAGCCCACAGGAAAAAGGGCTGAGGAGGAGGGGATTTTCTCTTTTCTCTGTCAGGGGTTTTTTTTGGTCTAAATTAGTCACCCACTGAAGCAACACGGTGCTGCATAAGTAAGTATACATCTAATTTATTCCTCTTATGCAGGCATGACTATAAGTCACTCATCATTAGGGAGGGGGAGAGAGGGGGCATCAATGCTCCAAGGACATCTGAGAGTTAAATTGGATTGTTTACGCTTGTGATGGAGAGAACTGACTACGCATTTTACCCATATCTTATACAAGGTTGCCTTCTACCCTTACACTCATACAATTGTCTTACAAAAAAAATACATGGGACAGAGAAGAACGAGATAAGGCAAGAAAACATTTAGTCATTTCTCCAGTAGTTTCAAGATTCAGATCAGAGCAACAAGGAGACATTTACATATTTAATGTTATTTGACTCTCATCAGTCTAATGCAAATATTGATGTCTGTAAAGTAAGATATTCCCTCAGGGCTCTCTATAGTTTTATAACACCCCAATCCGATACATCACTGTCCTTCCTCGCCATGATCATATTACAGTCCATTACTGTGATTGACAGGGGACCCAGTCAGCCTGTGATGCAACTGCCCGTCACATTTACACCACTGCAAACCTGACAGGACTCAGTGTCGCACAGTTCGGTTTGGTTCTGAACAAACCTGGTCTGGTTTCACAGAATGAAAGTCCTAGTCCACAGCTACCACTGGAAACAACGTCATGTCCATGATATACTTTCAGGGAATCCTGAGGAGGAGATTACAGTCTACAATCATGCACAAAATACACATTTGAATGCTGGTTTCTTTGGACCAAATCCTCAGTTTCCAGTCTGGGGGTTGAGACCCCACAAGAGGATCCTAGATTAATCTAAGGGATCGCAAGATTGTCAAGAGTTTATGGGAGAATTTTGTTGAACCTATATTTTTTCTCTCTTCAGGCCTCAAATTAACAGGAATAATCACATGTTAGAGTGGTTACAACAGACATACAAGAACATGCATCATTTGACGACAAGTCACAAGCCAGAGGTTCAGAACCACTGGACTAAAATGAAATTTGAGTGTTTGGCATCACTGGGCAAAAACTCCATAATAACCTTTCAGCATATTGTAATTAAAGTGTTCAGAGAGAAAACTGGACTTCTGCGCCTCGTCATGGCTCTGTCCCTGACATTTTGGCCAATCACAGGTCATTTCGGAGAGAGCGTGCCCATTGGCTGCGCTCTGGCTGGTGGGCGGTGCTTGGTAATTCCTCAAAAGATCGAAACCTTATTTTACAGCTAAACAGTAGAAGGTGTTTCTGAAAACATTTTATGGGAGAAATCAGCATCAGTAACAGGGTTACAGTAACAGAATATTGATTCATATTTGATCTGCGCTGCCTAGTTTGTGGGTGATTGACAGCTGCTCAGCTCTGATTGGTTATTTTCCTCCAGTCTGTGAAATCTTGCAGATGCCATTAGGAGCACTGGAGGACACAGAGGAACATGATTTTTTTTTTTTTCAGATTATCTGTCTCATGTATTACTGTTAAGATATAGTGACGATTTTATAAAATAATAACCTTTTGAAATCATATTTGCTCCATTTCTACCCACTGCAGCTTTATATTAAATTTTATATTTCCTCACCAGAGTTATATCCTGGTAGAGTGGAGACAGTAGCTGTGAAACAACATTTAGACCAATATGGAGGGAACTGTTAAATAAATGCAATGAGAAATAAATATTTAAACAGAATTAAATATATAATACATAATCAGAAGTTTGCAGAAACTTTTAAACAGTAGCTTTCATCTGAGGGGTCTGGGGATGCACTGGAGGGATTTGAACTTTTGACCTCAGTATTTCTAAGATTCTGGTTATGGTCCTGACTGCAGTTAGCTAAAAGATACTTATGCTGTTCAGTTACAGGACAGATTGATGTAAATCATTGTTTGAAATATCTTACTTTGAAGGGCATAAAATCAACTCTTTTGTTGGACTGATGGGGAAAAGGAGCCAAGAAGAGCCAGGTAAGTTTAATTCAACTAAATTACGCTCATGTCTCAGGCCACATCCCACCATTCTTAGTTTATTTGTAAAATGAATAAAAGGAGTAGAAGAGGCAAAGTGTGTACTGAAGCTAACAAGCTTTCTCTGTCTGCAGAGTCCTATGAGTGGAGCACAATACAGACGTACGACAAGCGCCGCTAAGCAGTCACCTCTTCACCTGCCTGCACCTCATCTAGCCATTCCTTATCCATGGGAGGGGTTCCCGACGCTGGTTTTGTTTTCTCAAAACTGTGTATAGCTGTTAGTTGAATAAAATGATTCTGTTTCCACATTGTAGTGATGTAGCAGTGCTGTACCTGTGCCAATTTCATTTACCCCAGCAGAAGGTAGACCGGGCGAGAGGAGGGGAAATGTTGTCATTATCAATGTTGGTGGTTTCTGTGAGCGTTTTTCACCATCTGCCATGCTACAAAAACTAAATGTTGTTGTGGACCATCAAAGCAAGGCTATACCTGAGGGTATGCTGAAAATTGCACTGCCAAAGTCACTGTATAGTGCCTCATAACTGTTTAACTGCATCTGATTGTTCTATAAATACAACACACTGGGACAGGTTCTCATTTCGTCTTTCGAGTGGTTTTAGAAGAGCTGTCATGTTCTCCAGCTGGACACATGGTGTAATATGACAGGATACCTGTGTGTTATGGTTTCACAAATATTAAAATTATTTTCTTTACTGGTTCAACCTCAGCTTGCAAGTTGTGAATTCCTTGTGATACAGTGAAAAAAAAAAAAAAAAAACTTCTGGTGGTCAGAGCATCTTTAAAGGTGAAGTAAGGGCACACTCTGGTGGACGACGGAGGCACAACATGACACAATTTCAAGATCACACATATCACTGCCAAGAGGTGAATTTATTTCAGCCGTTAGTATGGAAAAACAGCAATAAGTAGAAGTTAGACAAATAATGTTAGGAGGTGGACAAAATTAAACAGGACTAAAACTATAATGAATCCAATACAACAGCCTTGCAATGAATTCTTTTGACAACTACGAAGCTTTCAGTACGGTGGCGCTCACAGTAAGAGGGTCACGGGTTCTAACGGGTTCTCCTGGCTTTGGGTCCTTCTGTGTGGAGTTTGAATGTTCTCCACGTTATCCTGGGCTTTCTCCTGGTTCTCCAGTTTCCTCCCACTGTCCGAAGACATGCTGGATAGGTTCATTGTTGACTGGAAGTTGCCTGTAGGTGTGAATGTGAGTGTGAATAGTTGTCAGATGTCACCTGGACGCGACCCTGAATTGAAGCTTAGAATGAATGAACTACAATGAACTTTTCCTCAGTACTACCTCTATGCTATGCTGTAACAGTTATGGGATTGCATTATATTGCCAGGCATTACTTCGACCATTTTTTGTGGTTCACTCTTGCATCTTACCACTCAAACTAACTTTATCTCACAATATAATACATTCTCTGGAACTTAAACTGAATGTACTGACAAATCAAGTTACTTCTTCCCTGAATTTCCCTCCGGGGATTAATAAAGGTTCATCTTATCTTATCTTATCTTTTCGCCCGTCCCTAACTTCAACATTATGTTGAAGGCAACAAATGCCTGTTTGCATAGTGAGCCTTAACCCAAGACATAATTAAAAAAAACAGCAGAAATGGCATTAACAGCCATTTCAGTTTCATTGACAATATTCACATATGACACACCTCCACCCATGAGAAACTACAAAAAGTCCCTCACCCAAATTCTACATAAATCCTTTTGAGGTTTAACGCTAAACCAACAGAGAAACACACGAGAAAGAATCAAATGCAGACAGGTTGAATGATCAGTATGAAGTGAAGTGATAGTCTGAAGCTATTAAGATATATATTATATATACCATATATATTTATCATCATGTCTATGGTCATTTATGCAGCCGTAGTATCTAAGAAATACAGTGTAAAGGAAAGAGCACACTGAGAAAGTAACCCTAAATCAGCCTATGTATGTACAGCTAAGTATGACACATGTAAAATCTCAACATACTGGTTTCTGACAGAAATGTGCTTTAACATGTGACTGATGTGGCATTTCAGGCCCATTTCTTTATGGTATATGGAAGGTGAAAACAACTTTAAATAAATGTATAATAATATCATATAACTGTTTTAGTATGGTGAGCAGCTCCTCAAAGCAGGCCCTACAGCTTTACTGCAGCTGCTCGGTTAAATTTGGTGAAATAATGTATAGTACCCAAAGATGATGAGGTCTTTACTGTGATGGATTACCTATCTTAAGCAAGGTTCAAATTCCTGCAAGTTCATTTTTCATTGGGTAATGAAATGAACAGAAACCAATGGCTGTATAGAACGTAGGAAATACAATTAATGATTAATTGTATGCTTTGAAAAAAATGGTCATTTAAATACAATGCAGAAATAGGCCTGACACACCAGTCTACCCCAGTATGACTCACCAGATGTAGACTGTGGGTTTAAACCTGCCATTGGCTGCTTACTGTACCTTCCCATCTCCCTCCCTTTCCTGGGCTTAGCACCGCCCAAGATGATTGTTATTGGTTTAAAGAAATAGAAACAAGCCAGAGCATTTTCCCCTCTAACAGGATGATAACGTATGGAGCCAGACCTGTCTTTAGCACTGACACAGCACTGCAGTAGTAAAATGGACTTGCATTCACAGTACATAGTGCCTTTCTAGTCTTCCAACCACTCAAAGTACTTTACAGAGGCTGCCATACAAGGAGCCAGGCTGCCCATCAGGATCTAACTTAAATACACAGATGGCTCAGCCTTCAGGGGCTTTTTGGGGTTAAGCTTCTTGCTCAAGGAAACTTCGACATTTGGACTTCCGATTGGTGGCAACCCGCAATACCTCTGAGGCACCTCACTGTGAAGATAGGTCTGGTCTTTGTCAGACTTTGATGGACTTTGTCAGATTTAGGTTTAGAGAGTGACTGATTTTGTGGCACCCCAAAAGCTTTCAAGTTGCACTGATTCTTTTGGCTGCCACCAGGGACTAAAATTTGCATCCACCAAATGTGTGTGAATTGTTGGTAGTGGCAGGTAAATCTGTCAGGCCATCCACCACTTCGGGCCGGCAGGGAAAACGCTACTGAACAGGGAACAGAGAATTGGTTCCTGTTGAGAGCCATTTCCTAGTTGTCAAGATCCCTTAGACTTGCATGGCCCTGTGAATATCGATTCCTCTTATCAATGCTTTCCGACAGCAAGCACAATGATATAACGCTATACGCATGCTGCATCATCTCTTGGTTTGTTTAAGATTGGAGCCTTATTTTTCCTTGATAATGCTACTTAGTAAACAACAAATGTGTGTTGAAATCAGCAGGAGGAGAGCTAGTGATGTTAGCTGTTAGCAGCCTGTGGGCAGCATAGTCCTGCTTGGCTCCGAAACACAGCTACTAATGTTAGCGTTATGATACCGTTCAAGCTCTATTCAATAAAACGATTATGCCAAGATAAATTCCAATGTTATCATAATGTGCTCAGATGTAATCTTGTAATTTTTTGTTATTGGGAAGAAACTTGAACAAATCGAAAGTGGTTTGAAGGAGATAGATATCAAAAGTCCATCCATCGTCAACCGCTTATCCCAATAGGGGGCGCTGGGGGGCTGGATTGGGCGAAGGCGGGGTTCACCCTTCCTTGGACTCACTACATACATTTTGGGCTTGTCTCAAACTTGACATTGTTTGTGTTGTTTTTGATACTAAACTTCCAGAGATCAAGGTACAACTATGTCCTCTTCTGGCAGTTTTTGGAGTGCCAGCCAAACATAACTCATATGACACTAAAGAAAAGGCCATTACTGCCTTTAACACTCTTGTAGAAAACTTCTTGACTGGAAATCTACTAAGCGGGAAGGGCTTTTTTGCTTTTCTAAAATCAGGGTTTTCCCCAGCCATTGCAGCGCATTTTTGTATGTTTTATCACATCCTGCAAAAGCAGTACATACATTTTCAATGAAAGCGAGTCATCTAGCAGTCAGTTATTAAACTATAAATTATCTTTAAGCTTTTTGGGTGTTATCTACAGTTGATAATAATGGGCCAAAATTATGCAAAATTTAGTAGATTTAAGTCAGAAACTCTTCTCAGCACCTATACCCTCTAAAAACCCAGGAGGAACCTTGAGATTAGTGTAAAATGCTGTTACGGACTACTGAATATAAATGATCCTGGCTAATCTAATTAAAGTAAAAAACATGAACATAGTACAGCAGCATTTAGTGTGAAATCATTATATAAACTGAGTTTCTGAGACTGTCTTCCAGCATCTTGGATTTCTGTACTATGAAATTGTACTTAATCTGAGTGTGTGGGTGAATTTGTTTTGATTTTTTTGATTTTTTATTTCCTAATAAGTAAGGCAAAGCTAAGCATCACACATATAAGATGTTCTAAGAAGGCCAACCTATTGCTCGCTGACAGAGAAGTGAATCACTGGTCTTTATCAGGTTTATAGATAGCCAGGGTCCGGGCTGATGGGTCGGTGGCGTTAATCCAGCGTGGCATCCAGTAATGGGAGAGCCAGTTCGCATGGCCTGGGTAGTGCTTCTCAAACACCTGTCTGAAATAGTAGGCCTCTTTGGTGCGTGGAGGGTTGTACGGGAATGTCTTGTGAGCCTTCTCCAGCTGGTCATCATTCACCTGAGAGAAGACAGAAAGCAGGTCAGATACTGTGAGAATATAGAGGCGTTTCTGCGTACTGGAAAACGAGCAATTAATAAACACTAGGTGTTGGTCAGGAAAGAACTTTTGCTCCATTTGCATCCTTTGTTCATGGCTAAATGGATAACTGGTATGTAAAGGATTACCCTCTGTAAACTAAAACTGTGCACAGCTACTCCCTGACTGCTAACGTTACTCTCGGATTAAACAGTTGTAGACTTCTGTGTTTTGGTACAGTTGGCTTTCATACCTGATGCGAACTGTACTCAAGTACACGTGAACTGTATTTGAGACCGCCTTTCAAATGGACTCAAGCACGGATTGACGAACCATGCCTGAGTATGGTACGGAGCGTTGACACTAATTAAACAAACTGGACTTTGGAGTCAAGTGTACTCAAATCAATCATCAGTCAAACCGGAGGTCGATTTGGTGTGCCATCTTGAAAAACAAGAACATCAACAAGACGTCCGTTGCCAACCACATTAACTGGAGTTTTAACCGAGTTTTATACCAGAGTGATATCAGAAAACAGACTAAAAGTTTTATAGTTTAGTTTTTTCTGATTCACCATCTATTTCAAATCTGTATTAATTGTAGATGTGAACAACAAATGGACCATGTCGATGGTAAACTGCTGCAGCAGCAGAAGGACTTGTGGTATGTCCCCTTCTCACACTGTGACACTGAAAGAGCTGTCTGAGACATGACAATACCTGGACCTCAAACAACTTTAAAATGGATCAATTAAATGTTGTGGAGTAAAATCCAAAATATTTCGTGGTGGCATGAAAGTATATAGAAAAAAATGGATAAAACTCAAGTACAAAAACCTGAAAACTAAAACTAGTACTTGAGAGGAAATATACTTAGTGACATTCCACCACTGGCTACCGTACAACATGTGAATTAAAATATTTTTTGTCCATGTCACCCGGCTCCATAAAATAATTTATTCATTGTCCATAAACGTTTGTCCTGTTCAGGGTCACGGGAGAGCCGATCCCAGCTGACACTGGCTGTAGGTGGGGTGCACCCTGGACAGGTGGCACAGCGCTGACACGTAGAAACAAACAATGCCTACCGGCAATTTAGAGTCAGCAATTAACCTAATCTGCATGTCTTTGGACTGCAGGAGGAAACTGTAGAACCAAGAGAAGACCCACGCTGACACAAGGAGAACAGGCAGACTCCACACAGAAGGACCCCAAGCCGGGTTTGAACCTGCGACCAATGTTCCCTCTAAGCTGCGTGCATGCACAATCGCGCACTGCCCGCACATTCTCAGCGCACAAGGAAATCTATCCAGCGCATAAAAAAAGCAACATAAACATATTAATTAATTTTTTTGTTTCTCAGTGAGTGACAGGTGTTCAGCCAATGATACGATATGGTTTGCTTACACTACGTAGCCAATCATGGCAGTGCTTGCGTCTGTGCTCTGCCTATATGCACCGTGCAGGTTCGGTTAGCAGGTCAGTAAACAACAATGCGGCGGAGTTAAGAGATGCTGATACAAACCCCGTATCATGGCGAAACGAACAGGCAGCGACACATCCACTCACCAAGCCAAAGTAAAAAAGAAATGCAGTTCTTTTAAGATGGAATGGCTGTCGGAGTATGTGCAAATTGAAGAACAAGCGGTGAAATTGGGTGAGATTTTTTCTTTTTTGAGTGAGAAAGGTCTACTTTGCAAAACATGCAGCGATGCCAAAGTAGCAAGTGACCAAAGCAGGACTCTTCCCATGGCCAAAGCAGGACTCTCACATACAATGTTCCCTCTAATTTTTCATGTAGCTGTTATATGTGAGTCACATATAACAGCTACACATCCCATTTTTCAGATTTTTGTCTTTTTTTTAAGTGGTGATGTTACTCGCAGTGGTCCTCAGTTTGCTCAGGGAGCTTGTGTGTATGCCCAGCTACATGAAAAATTAGAGGGAACATTGCCTGCGACCCTCTTGCAGTGAGGCAACAGTGCTAACCACTGCACCACCATACAGCCCCTTCGTAGAAATAATGTGGACTAAAATGACAAAATTATTGGTTTTGGCTAGACTAGACTGAGCGAAATATGTATAAAAATATAAATCTGATGACTACCAAAGAACATTTGACACATGACTAAATAAAAACATAGCAAACAAAATTAAGTAAATATGATAAAAAAAAATGTTATTTTTATAAAATGATCACTATATCCTGACAGTGGTGCATGAGATGGGTAATCTGAAAAAAATCATATTCCTCTGTCATCCAATGCTCCGAATGGCATCTGCAAGATTTCACAGACTGGAAGAAAACAACCAGTCAGAGCTGATCTGGAGTCTGCTGTCCAGCTTCCATCTATGAGTGCTGGCTGTCAGTCAATTGCAAACACCGACCAAGTGGTAAAACTAGACAGCGCTGCTCAAATATGAATCAATATTCTGGTACTGTAATGCTTATTTCGCCAATAGGAGAGCTCTCTCTCTGAAATGACCTGTGATTGGCCAAAATGTCAGGGGACAGAGCCACAAGGAGGTGCAGAAGTCCAGTTTTCTCCCAGAACACTTGAATTACAGTATCCTGAAAGGTTATTATGGAATTTTTGCATAATGATGCCAAAAAACATGTTGCCTACTGAAGCTTTAAGAAAGAAAACATATTATATACTAAAGTATTGACTAAAAGTTTATTAAAATGTAAAGACTTTGTTGACTAAGCTAGACTAAAATTATGAAGGATAAAAGTGACTAAAATGTGACTAAAATAAGCATTACTTTGGACAGACCTGGTAAACCCAAACGGGTAGTGCAGGTGAAATGGGAACGTCTGGAGGAGGCCCCTGTCCCAGAGATATTCAACTCACACTTCCAGCGGAGCTTTTCTGGCATCCCTGTGGAGGCCTGGGGCATTGAATCCGAGTGGGCAATGTTCAAAGCTTCCATTGCAGAAGCTGCATATTCTGAGCTGTATTCTGCTAAGGTGTCTTCAGGGGCAGCAAACCTTGACCACTGTGTTGGACACCGGGAAGCCGTCTGACTGAATAAGGAGTCCTTCCGGGATATGTTATCTCGGAGGACTCTGAAGACAGTTGCAAGGTACCGGGCCCATAGAGGGGCAGCTGCTGCCATAAAGGAGGCAGCAGCAGGTGTAAGAGGAGTTCAGAGCAGCTGTGGAAAAGGACTTTCGGTTGGCACAAAGATGCTTCTGGAAAACTGTCCGGCACCTCAGGAAGGGGAAACAGGGAACCATCCAAGCTGTGTACAGTAAGGATGGGACACAGTCGACCTCAACTGAGGAGGTAATCGGGTGGTAGAAGAAGCACTTTGAGGAACTCCTGAACCCAACCAATATGTCCTCTCTTGTTGAGGCAGAGCCGAAAGCTGATGGAGGATCATCGTCTATTTCCCTGGACTTAAACAGCTCCACAGTGGCAAGGCCATGATGAGATCTGTTCAGAAATGCTGAAGGCTCTGGGTGAGGAGGGACTGTCATGGATGACATGTCTCTTCAACCCTGTGTGGAAGTCAGGGGCAGTGCCTAAGGAGTGGCAGACTGGGGTGGTGGACCCCTGTTCAAAAAGGGGGACCAGAGAGTGTGTGCCAATTACAGGGGTATCACACCACTCAGCCTCCCTGGTAAAGTCTACTCTAGGGTGCTGGAAAGGAGGGTTGAAGAGGAACAATGTGCTAGAATCCTGGAGGGGGCCTGGGAATAAGCCCATCCAGTCTATATGTGTTTTGTGGACTTGGAGAAGGCGTATGACTGGGTCCCCTGGGGGATACTGTGGGAGGTGGTGCAAGAGTATGGGGTGATCTCAGAGCTAACCAATCTCTGTACTCCCAAAGCGAGAACTGTGTCTGGGTTCTTGGCAGTAAGTCGGACTCGTTTGCGGTGGGGGTTGGCCTCTGCCAGTGTTGCACCTTGTCACCAATCCTGTTTGTGATATTCATGGACAGGATATCGAGGCATAGTCGGGGGAGGAGGGTTTGCAGATCGGTGTGCTGAGGATCTCATCACTGCTTTTTGCAGATGATGTGGTTCTGCTGACATCATCTGCGACCTCCAGCACTCACTGGATCGGTTCGTAGCCGAGTGTGAAGCGGCTGGGATGAGGATTAGCACCTCTAAATAGGAGGCCATGGTTCTCAGCAGCATACTAATGGATTGTCTACTTCGTGTAGGGAATGAGTCTTTACCCCAAGTGAAGGAGTTCAAGTACCTGTGAGGGGTGCCTAAACGAGTTTGCGAGTGAGGGAACAATGGAGCATGAGATTGGCCAGAGAATTGGAGCAGCAGGGGCGGTATTGCAGTAGCTTTACCATACCGTTGTGACGAAGACAGAGCTGAGCGGGAAAGCAAAGCTCTCGATCTACAGTTCAATATTTGTTCCTACTCTCACCTACGGTCATGAGGACTGAGTCATGACTGCAAGAACTAGATTGCGGGTACAAGCGGCCGAAATGGGTTTTCTCAGGATGGTGGCTGGCGTCTCCCTTAGAGATAAGGTGAGAAGCTCAGACATCCGACAGAGTAGAGATGCTGCTCCTTTGTGTTGAAAGGAGAAAGTTGAGGTGGTTCGGGCATCTGGCAAGGATGCCCCCTGGGCGCCTCCCTAGGGACCAGCTGGGAGGAGGCCCCAGGAAAGACCCAGGACTAAGTAGAGAGATTATATCTCCACACTTAGAACACTGATTTAAACTGAACACTTCTGTACATGTCTTGGTCCTAAAGTAACACATACTGTAGGAGCCATCCATGTAAGTTTGTAATTAATATGCATTTTGCTTGGCTCCAGTGTTTGTTTGCTATTGGTACTTGGTGGAAGGGGTGTCACTATGGGTCTGTACTCCACAGTTACCAAATAGAGGCACTCACCTGCACTCACGGGATCACTTTCTATCATGGGGTAGGGTGAGCATTGGGGTGAAACTTTCTGTTGACCGCACCTTTAGACTGCACCTTTAGACCGCGTTAAGAGAATATTTAGAGCGTGCACTTAGAGAGCGCATTTGTGATTATTTGGAGCATTGAGTGTCGATTGTTTGAGCAGCGTCGTACACTAATAAAAGAGATGAATCACAGCTGAAGGTGAAGTGTGTGAAGTCTATCTGTGTGTGCATCACCAATTTATCCCCTGTGTTTAGCCTACCGCGGCTGTTTCTTTGTGGTCGCCATTCAGCCGCAATACATACCATAGACTCTAGGTGCTCCTGCAGGCAGATGTACCAGGACTTCCTCAACGACATCATACCATCACTGAAGGACTCTTTGCGCCTCCACAGGATCTCATCTGGGATCAAGTTGAGGTCTTTGAAGGACTCCCTCAGAAGATGCTTCTCAACTCCATGCTGCTTAGACAGGACAGCGCTATTATTACAAAACCATACTGGAACACTGCTGCAAAGATCATCATGTTGTTTGGATGGTCAAAAAAACACTGGTCTGTGTGCTGTACAGACTAACTGACCTGAGGAATCCTCATCTCCTCAGGCAGAGAAAGGTAGTATGCTGTGAATCTGTGGTCCAGGAAAGGCACTCTGAGCTCCAGACTGAAAGGTAGAAAGGAACGTACATGAGCTGAGACGGCTAAATAAAAAATTACAGTCCATAATAAATCAAATAAAGAGGTGGAATGACTGAAGGTCATATGGGTTCAAAACTGAACTAGTCATAGTCTACTGTATAAAATGGTCAATAGGTCCATTAGTGGTGGGAAAAAAATCGATTCACCTATGTATCACAATAATTTTTTTAAATTTTTTTTTTTTTAACGCTAGAATCAATATATTTGCTTCATTTGAGTCTGTGTGGATTTAGAAGGAAGTTACTGCTTTTATTGTTGTAGGAACGTGACGTCATATCCATTCAGTATCCTTCAACTAAACATACACATAGCAGGAAAAGCAGAGCTAGACATCACGGCTAAAGCTGCATGCTAACTACGGAAAAGTTATCGTATTACGGGAACATGCGGTCAGCCGTCATCTCCGAGGTCAAACGGGCCGACGCTACAACTATAAAGCAGCCATATACTGACATTTATGTTAAATGCATTCAAATGGCCCGATGGAGCTGACCATGGATGGATAAAGAGAACGGAGATGACGGAGAGCTAGAGACCACCTTGGAGAAGTTAGAGGAAGTAGGCACGTGACTGCATCTGGTTTTCAAAATAAGGTGATAACAAAGGGAACTGTATATAAATCATATACTAGCATATACAAAATACATATATAGAAAAAAAAGATTGATTGGATAATATTCACCAGAAGTATAAACAATTGCATGTCCCTTATAAAGTAAAAAGAAAACACCACTAATTTGTGAGGGAAATGTCTTCTACGGTTTTGGGTTGCTTGAACAAATTGAATAAATAGTTCCTGACAGTATATATTATAGTATATATTTGACATCTCTGACTACATACATGCTGAAAATCAAACATTCTTACTGTTACAAAATAAAAGTCCCTAAAAGTGTATGATTCAACTTTTTCCCATGGTCTTGTGTTAAAAACACTTCACAAAAATCACAATAAATCATATCATTGAATCGCATTTCTTGTAGAATCACAACACATAAAAATTGCAATACATATAAAAACAGCACCCAAGTATCGTGATAGTATCGAATCAGGGGACAGGTGAATAGTCCAGCACTGAGGTCCACTGCTATCAGTTACCACTGTTCATCATTGGGTACTTTCATGTTTAACTCTTAATTTATTATTAATTTATTAACTTATTGGCTTCAACGGCTTTCATAAGTGCAGATATTAAGCCCCATTGTTGAAGATTAATTAATCACATTCTGCTCTAAATTATAATGCATTATTAATTCTGCCATTGAAGTTGCTGTTGATCAATTTGTCTTCCGATACACTGCAGTGTAATATTGTTTATGGATTGCTCCCGGCCTGAATTCTTTGGTGATGCAGTGGTTAGTCAGCCCGGTGTTACCCGTGTGCAGCAGTGGTGCGGTCAGCACGGAGGACATCAAACAAGTAGAGCTCCTTCATCAGTCGAACACTGTCCTCTGCAGCTGCTTTGGGATTTGGGGCCTGGAGGAGGAGCACAACTGTGTCAGCACCTACTCTACACCTACAATAAATCTCCATTCAAACATGCACATTATTCTCATAAAAATCATAATTTAACACGTTAGCAAGGCAGTTAACCATTGAAACCCCCCTTTTTAAGAGGACTACAGTTTGGTTGTTTGGTTCACACCAGGGTTTGAATACGTCTTCACACCAGCCTAAATAAATCGTACTATCCAGGCGAAATGATCTTGGTTTGTTTTAACCAAACCAACCAGGTTATGTGTGAAAGCAACCTTAGCGACCTGTTTCGCTAGCACCAGGAGTGAATGGAGAGTGGAAAATAAGCATAACAAACCATGAATCCAGCCATATCTCTGTCCATTTTACTGCTAATGAAAACAGAAATACACCGATGGAAAACTGTTCTTTAGGTGTATTGGTTGTCATTCTGTCAGAAAGGCAAGAGGGTGAAGTTTGATCCTGAACTGACCATGCTCCTTTTATCTGGTTTTCACATTTCAGGTTAAAAGTCTGTGATCTTCTCACATCTAATCAGTTTCAACACACATTGGAAAATCACAAAGATTCATGAAATCAGATTACTCCAACACTCTGGCAGCCATTTTAAAAAATATATAAACATATACCAACATATAAACCTACATCTCTGCCAAAGGTGTTGCTTTAATTGCAAAATGCACAACTGTTATGAACATTTCGGCTTAGCTGCCCCACTATGTTGGTCTTGTATCTGAATAAGCACCCGAGTCACTTTTTACTATTTTCACAGTGGGAACGGAGCAGAAGAGCTTAAAACCCTTGTGCAACGAGTGATAATCAGACAGTCCCTCCCAATATTTTTTAATTTGAATAAATGTTAATTGCATGGATGTATAAACGAATATCCGGCAAAACTCTTCACATACAGCATGACCGCCCGATGCCGCCCAAAACCTAGGGGAGTGCTAGTGCCCCGTACATGTAACGGCTAGGTCCCCAGAATAAGTTCACCAAAGACCATTTCACCCTGCTATCCCTGTTCCTCTTCGATAAGATGTCAAATAAAGGTAAATCGTATGAAAACAACTCCTACGTCACTGTAGCAAGGTGACAACTTCTGCCAGAGGTCAGCAAAGACAAGATTTTCAGCTACTATTACATGACTCAGCTGTTGTGCATGTCTTAGGCCCTTCAGCGTTTAGTGATCACATGGTTCCACATTTGGCTGCTCCTTTACTAAATTAGAGCAGTGGTTCCCAAACTTTTCCTTCTTTGTGGAACCACCAAAAAACTTTCACCACTCCATTTTGCATCATGGTTTATATTGCAAAATGGAGTTATGAAACCCGTTTTCATGGTTTATGTAAGATAAGATAAGATAAGATAAGATATTCCTTTATTGGTCCCACAGTGGGGAAATTCACAAGAAATGAGTTGGAGGATGTGGGCATCGATCCCGCTACCTCTCGCATGCTAAGCGAGCGCTCTACCATTTGAGCTAATCCCCCTGTGCCACAGATCCTCCCGTGTCTGACTGCTGTGTTTCTTCTTCTCCTCTGAATAACTTCCAGACTTTCAAATTCGTATTGTAATGTAGCACCTTGATCCCTACACCTAATTATGTTGGACTATGTTTTCATAATATTGTCTTGTTTCCTTTACAAATCCTTTCATCCAGATTGAGAGGTGGAGACTGGTTTTCGGGGACTTGCCTTGTGGAAGTAAATGTATCCCTGAGTCAGTTCATCGGAGCCCTCTCCAGAAAAGATCACCACACTGTCCGTCTTCTCCTTGATGTACTTGGAAACCAAATACATCCCTGCAGTAGGAGAAACAGAAAGACGTGTGAACACAAATACAATGCAACAACACAAAGAGATGGCAAACAATTTACTCAAATTAGAATATAATATGTTTCTTAGTGAAAGTCCCAAAAAGTATATATAGGAGCTTTCACAGATGGCCCAAATTATTATTGATTATTATTAAAGTATACAGCAAAACAGATGTTCTTTTCCTGTGTCACATTTTCTGTACCAAAATTGTTAAAATAACAAATGACCACATTAAGGGAACATTTGGTCACATCTTTAAATAAAATGAGAGCAAGATTTTCATTATAAAAATATTAATTACAAAATTAATTCATATTTAAAGCTGCAGTGAGAGAGAAATGGGGCAAATATGATTAAATGATGCAACAGATGATTAAACGGTCACTATATCCTGATGGTAGCTCATGAGACAAAATCATGTTCCTCTGTGGATTCTCAATATTCTGTTACCGTATTTTCTGTAATTTTCTCCTCAAATGTTTTCAGAAGCATCTTGTAGTTACTGTTCAGCTGTACAATGAGCCATATTGCCATTATAGCCATATTGAGATCAGTTGAGGATACCAAGCACTGCCCACAAGCCAGAGCACAGCCAATAGAAACGCTCTCTCTCTCTGAAATGACCTGTGATTGGTCAAAGTCTTCTGTCATGGGCTAGACTTTTCTAAAGTCTGAAAACAGACACGAGGAGGTGCAGAAGACTAGTTTTCTCTCAGAGTACTTGAATTATCATGTGCTGAAAGGTTATTATGGGGTTTTGGCTCAATGATGCCAAAAACTTGTTGTTTACTGAGGCTTTAATACATTTTAAATACATGCTACTTGAGTACTTCATCGTTATTTGCTTATGACATGTCATACAAATGTATGATGTCATAATTAGTCCTTTTTTACCGGCTTCAATTAAGTTGCATTGTAATCATTTATCTTATCAGGATTTTATCAGTGCATATCATGACACAGTATATTACTGGATTGGATTGTGGATTTTACATTTTTCTCACTAACATGACGATGTAGTGCTGATTTGTGCCACACTAGTCAGTCAGCAGAAATGTGAAGCGACCTTTCAGAGGCGTGAGAATGGCCAGATGGACGAAGCTGTGAACTCCTGACTAATGAAATGTGTTGTTGGGCAAGCTGAATTAGTTGCCATAGCGGATTTAAATCCATTGGGAATGATGCTGATTTGTCTCAAACAAAACTGACAAAAAAGTAGCTTGTACAGAATACAGAATAAAGGCAGAATGCCACACATATGAGAGAACAAACTGTACTACGTATCACACTCTCCCTCCCCCACTCTATTGTATTCACATCACAACAAATGGTTCAGGTCAGTGCACAACCTGCATATCTTACGGTCGAGTGAACTGAGACTCAGACAGCCAGTCTTGTCAAGTGATAAACATTTTGTGGTACTGTAATTAAGGAAATTTGCAAAATGTAGCTCTAGGTCTACATTGTGTATGTGGGGCTGCCGTAGTTTCAGCTGTGCTGTTCTAGTAGAGGAGCACTGTAAAAGACACGTTATTCAAGCTCCACAGAAATAAAATGAAACTTAACTTAAAACTTAACAAAACCAACCTGGTTAGTTTTTCACCAACTCTGGTTTGGTCAAAAAACAACAACTTTATTTACATAGTTTTCAGTCGGCCACCCACTGATGTGCATCTTCATTGTAGATTGTTTGAGGGAACTATTATTATATTATATAACATTAGGTAACTGTATACAACCGTCACACATGCTAAGATGCTAACGTAGCTCCTCAGGGAGGGAAGCTGTTAATTTTTCTCATTTTAACACATTAGGTTAAGGTTGTCAGTGGTCTTGTTTAAATATGACAAATTCATTTTATGGGTTATTGTTGTTCAGACAGGGGTTATATGCTACATGTGTACACATATGTTAATATGAGCTAAAGTAAGTTGTCACTTACTGCCATGGTAAATATTCATGCATTCTGCAGCCTAATGGAGACACCAGGGTCAGTGAAGCCAGGCATAGTAGAGGCAGCCCTAATTTTATCACTATTTGTCCTTTGGGCTCCACAGTAACTGTCAACTTGATCACACAGAAAGACAGAGATACCACATGATACCAACTATTGACTCAAATATATAATTTATATTTACTGTGATTTTCCTTTTTTCCTTGGCTGGATATAACCTCAGATCTCCAGGAACTCAAGGCAGAGCATATTAACTACATTTACTGCAGTTTGCTGCAGTTTACAAGACTGAACCAGGAAATTTTGTCACAAGATAGAACAGATATTTTTGACCAAAATCGCAATTACAGTACTGCGGTTAGGCTTTGTAGGGCAAAATAATTATCCTGAAATAAAGCACTCAAACCGAGCATACTGTATGTATCCAATAGCACAAATGAAAATTAGTCAAAATTGTCATTTACAAAAATATTTTTCTGAATTGACTTTAGTGAGGTTTTGCATATTTGTATGACAAGTTTACAAAGCCCTGATACAACTTTGATACTTGTTTTTTTATGTTTTTTTTTTTTTTTCCCCACACTCACCAACAGAAGCACGGATGGTGGTAATGTCATAGGTCTCCAGGTGATAGATGACTTCCTCTATAGCTTGGATGCCTTCTTCTGCAGTGAACTTCACCTCGTAGTGTTCGCTACCAATGTGAGCTGCAACCTGACAAATGCAAACAACAACTTGTTTTTACAAGAACGACCTGCAAATACAGTCAGATAGATAGATAGATAGACAGATAGATGGATAGATAGATAGATAGATAGATAGCTCTATACTAATGTGTGAAGTATATACAGAGTATAATATATATAAAATGATAATATATAATAATAATATAAAATAATAATAATAATAATGATATGATATAATGATATAGTATATAATGTAATGTTATGTTAACGTAACATGATATATGTATGATATATATAATACAGGTAGATATAGATATGGTATAATAATAATAATAATAATAATAATATGGACAATATAACATAATGTAATATGGTATAATACAATACAATAATACACCTGACTCCAACAATTAGCAGGGAGTCTAAATAAATCAAACTAAACATAGAAGAAATAAAGAATAACACTCTCTAGACAGTCAATTGTACAATGTTAAATGTTAAATTGTGCAACGTTAAATGTCAGGGGGTGCAGAGAGCTCTCTGCCAGCCAGAGGCGATGTCAAATGAAGATATGACTGTACAAAGTGATTAGTCAGAAAAAAATGTTTGGCTAATTATAGAAAATCAGCTGTCATTATAGCCAATTATGTGCACCTTTATCAATACTGCCAGGGAGGGCATTGTGTGAAAGCCTTCTCTCAGAAGAACCGACCTTGCGAGCAGCTAAGACGTCTGGACTGTCCTCTGACCCGATTGAAAATGTCTGGATGGGATACTGCAGCTGCTCCTCCTTGGCCAGCTTCACCAGTATAGCAGCAACCAAACTAGAGTCCAGACCACCTGAAGAATACACAACATGACTGAGGATCATCAACACAGATCACATCAAAAGTCACACTAAGCTGATAACAGCACAGCGAATACCGAGGATGTAACTAGGATGCATGTAGGGGTGTAAGAAAAGATGGATACTGTATTGATTCTCAAAAATATGACTGATTTTAATCAATAGTTTACATGCAAAGATTAACTCAGTCAATACTTCATTTCATTTACAAAGAGATGTACCTTCTCGGTGTATGTTTCCTCTCAAAATACTGCTAAAATGCTGGATGTTACAGAGTCTGTGATAAATACAAATGCAGATGCTGATGTTCTGACTGCATGAAAAAGTTTACTTTTTTACTCAGATGTTATGGACACGGTGGTGTGTTCTTTATGAGTTTTCATAAATTGTATTTTTTTAAAAAATCACAATATATCACCTTACAGTATTGCAATATATTGCATATATCAGCCACCAAGAAATCTTGGTCCAAAATAAAGTCGGGTTGGGTCGATGGAAATGCTTCAATCTGTGGACTCGACAAAGTAAATTTTGGATGACCTTCACATTGAGTTCAATGTTTGTCAATTTGACGAGCTAATTTTCACCAATGATCAAAACTATCTTGACACTGCTGACCTTTAAGAGAACAAAACAGTCCAAGATGGAGTAACATGATAACATTAGCTATGTCACACCTTAAGGAAAATGAGTTTGTTTGGGGGAAATAGAAGAAGCTAAACACTTCAACTATTCGTCGAATGATATAACCTTAGTGTCAGCATAATAACACTTATTATACTGGTGATAAATCAAGAGTGCCTATAATGCAATACTTAGCTTTTGGAATTAATTGACTGAAATTCAAAGAGAGCACAGAAAAAGTAATCGGTTAGGTTGATCCTGATGTGCCTCACAGCAAGAGGGTCGCAGGTTCGATTCCGGCTTGGGACTCTTCTGTGTGGAGTTTGTATGTTCTCCCCGTGTAAGCGTGGGTTTTCTCCGGGTACTCCAGCTTCCTCCCACAGTCCAAAGACATGCTGTTTAGGTTATTGATAACTCTAAAATTGCCCGTAGGTGTGGATGTGAGCGTGAATGGTTGTCTGTCTCTGTGTTGTCTGTCTCTATGTGCCCTGTGATGGACTGCCGACCTGTCCAGGGTGAACCCCGCCTTCACCCAATGCCAGCTGGGATCAGATCCAGCCCCCCCGCGACCCCCAACGGGATAAGCGGTTGACGATGGATGGATGGATATATATACGATGTGAAGGTGATCCTAACCCTCCCTCTCATTTCAGAGCGCTTCACTTCCTGCCCCTGGTGTTTCCCGCTTGCTTGCTTTTCATCAGTGTTCACCTGGTCTGATTGTCAAGCCCCGCCCCTGATTGTGTCCACCTGTCTCGTCAGTCAGTCCCCTTCACTAGTATTTAATGTGTCCTCCCTTCCTTCTGTGCCACTTCGTCTTCGTTACCTCCAGCCTTTTCTTCTTGTGTTTTGACTCCTCGTGATTTTTGAACCTCTGCCTGATTTTTGACCCTGCTCTGTTTTTGTGATTTGGATTTGTTTGCCTGCCTTTCCTGACTACCTGTGTACTGAACCTATTTGAAGATAAAGATTATTGCCGTTTACACCAGCCTGAACCCTGAGTCGTGCATTTGAGTCCAAGCCTGTGTCAACCCAGTCGTTACAGTAAGTGCACTACAACTTTATTTTTTCATCCAAAAGTTTTTTTCATTTTTTCATCAGTTTAGTTTTTTTTTTTTATATTTCTGATCACCTGTTTCATATAGTCAATATTTAGTTTACGCATTATTTTTATTTAAATATTTAAGTGCACTGCAGTAGAGGTAAGATCTTTAGCCCGAGCCCGGGCCCAAAATGTCAATTATTACGTTCGGGTCGGGCCGGGCTTCTCTCTCACTAACTTTTTTTAATAAATATATATTTATATATTATGTATACTAAAACGATGTATGGATATTAAACTAAGGAATACTTGTTATAAAATAATTTGGATAAAACAGAGAAGGCGCTGTATGGTGAGATATAAATGTTGTTTGAATATGCATCTTACAGTCTTGTTTAACTGGGAGAATTTGTTACAAAAGACTAGAGGCTTTAATTTGTTATCATTATGCACAGACATCGTCACAAATGTGATCACACAAATCACAACCAGTCCCTTTTCCAGGAGCAGAGCTCTGTCCGGGCCTGACTGACGCATCCCCTCCCTTTCCTCCTCCTCCTGAGTCCTCACAAGTAAAATATAAAATTTCTGGTTTGTTTCGGGCTCGGGCCTGCAAATCAAGTTAATTGATCGGGCTCGGGCCGGGTCGGGCTTTAATACCCGCGGGCCTGGGTCGGGTCGGGCTGGATTTTTTAGGCTCGATCTTACCTCTACACTGCAGTACAGACACCAAATGTAGATTGGAGAGACAGACCAGGTGTTGTTCAATAAATGTTTACTGAAGTTGAGAAATTTTGTTATAATTAAGTTTTTATTAAGCTGTTATCTTTTATCAGATGGAGGGAAAAAAGAAAATCACTCACATATATCGCCCCCCAAAACTCGGCATCATATATCGGCCATCGGCTGTCATGATTCTCTAATAAATCAGCATCGGCCAGTCTAGTCAACACAGAGTCATTCAGTGAATCTCTCTCTGACTTTTAACACCTTTTAAAAAAACGTTTGTATATATGTCTATGTTTATTGTGTTGGCAAAATATCTGATAGGTCACACAAAGGCTATAATGAATTTATTTATTTATTTATTTATTCTGCATATTTCCCAAGGGACATTTTGGCAGTTCATAATGCTATTTGTGCAACAACTACACGATACCTTCTGAAAGCCACCACATGCCGGTGAACGTAAAACCTGGCAATGAGCGAGTAGATTTGAAAGGGCAGACTTTCCTCCCAAATCTCCATGCACACAGCACTAGCTGCACGGCCATGGGTGATAAAACAGGAAGGCAGGCGAAAGCTTTGTTCTTGCAGTAAAGGAGAACAGCAGGAGATGTTTGAGTGCATACGTAGACGGCAGCGTTTTAAATTACCTGACAGAAGACAGCCAATTCTCCTCTGAGCCATGAGACGTTTCTGTACAGCGTTCTCAAACAGGGTTCTGATGTTGCTTTTCACCGTTTCTTCGTCAAAACCTGTGGAGATCAGTTTTTACGAATTTAATTTAAAAAGTTCACACAAAACACCAAATGACATAATTAACACTGGTTATGGGTGAATTGTTTACTTGTGGGCAGTCTCTCCACGGAGTCGTAGATAGCATGCGCAGGCTCTTGGGTGCAGCAGTGAAACTGCTCCATTTGAACGAACTGCACTTTTCCATTCTGCTTCAAATCAAAGATCTCAAAGTGCCCAGGGAGAACGCTAACTATGTTGGCAGGGTTAGCCATTGCATGGGTAAAGTCTGTCAGTCCTGTGACCAGAATAACAACAAGCTGTAAAACACTTCTCACGAGTATAAAAGACCCAGATTAGTGGGGCGTAATAAACTATCCCATTACCTTTGGCTTCTGAGCAAACTGCAAGAAATCCATCGTCTGCAAGGAATTTGAACAGAGGACGAACACCATACGTATCTCTTCCCAGAAAGACTTTTCTGTTGGCAGTGTCCAGCAGAATAAAAGCAAAGACACCATCCAGGAGAGAAGACATTTTCCGGATGCCAAAGCGGTCATACAGATGGAGCAAAATCTCACCATCCACTTCAGTCTGGTGATCAAAGTCAAACTGCTTCCTCAGCTGAAAGACATATCACAGACAAGTTATTTTATGTTTCCTGGCTGTTTTGTATTAAAGTTCATACCTCTGTATCACTAACAAAACGCAGAGTTTGGTTCTCTCCATGCCGTAGTGTCAGAGATTACCAGAGCTTATTTTATAATTCTTATCATCTCATCTTTTGCGTTTACACTCAAAATTTCGACAGAAAAATGTTCATTAGGAAATCCGCCAAATAAATACGCAAATAAATTAATTCATTAACAGCCTTTTGATAAAAATTATAAAATCACTTTGCTTATTCAGAAATTTGTAGTGTAAGAGCAAAAGCTGAGATGATTCAATGAAACAATCCCCCTAGTTCAAACACTGATTAATATTATAAAATATTGGGTCTACAGTCGTGTTAGCAGCTCCATGACACTGCACTTAGGTACAGTTGCACAGGTGCTAATGCTACTGTCAGGATGCTAACCTGCTCACAGTGACAATGCAAAAAACATGCTGATGTTCAGCAGGTGTAATGTCTTCACCATCTTTGTTGAACGTGTCTGCATGCTAATTAGGCTTGAACACAAAGTACAGCTGAGGCTGATGGGAACAACATTAGTTTTGCTGATATTTAGCCAAACCCAAGTATTGGACAATTTGAAATTTTAATCTGATGGTGGTGCTAGATGAATACTGGATCACCAAAGTAATTAGTTCTGAGGGGAAGATGAATGCTTGTACCAAATTCCAAGGCAATCCATCCAATCCAAATCTGAATTTCCCCACTGTGGGACTAATAAAGGAATATCTTTCTTTCTTTTCTTTCAATATTTGTTGATATATTTCAGTCTGGATGAAAGCCCACTAGGGTGGCTAGTTTCTTCGTTGACGTTGCAGTACAGGCTTTTATTTTTTGTATGCACCAAAACCAAGGCAAATTCCTTGCATATGGAAACATACTTGGCAGTCAACCTTATTCTGACCCAAACCTTAGCAACTAGGACTGCAACTAAAGATGATTTTCATAGTCGACTGCAACCATTCCTCATCAGCCAACCCCGGAAGCTTCCAAGGAATGCCGCCCACAGCAGCAACATCTGGACACTGCAGCACCAGGTGCATGGACAAGGATCTGGACCAAACCCTACCAAACCCACTCAGTAGGAGCGTCTAAGAAGCCATCGCCTCTACCAAACCTCATCACTTGCCTTAGTAACCAGTCATCGGCCATCCCTGGTGGCTCTGTGCGATTCCAAAACAGCTGTGCTTCAAGAGCAGCTGAAGCGTCTCTCTCTGAACGAAGTCCAACAACAAATCGCTGATAAGCAAGGCCCTTCTCAGTCGACAAGCCCAAGAAAACAGTTTTCCAGTGGAGTTGAGTGCCCTAAAGACAGGTAAAGCCATTCCCAAAAACAGGCCACAGTCAAAACTTTCACCCGAGTATGACCCAGTCCTTGGCTCATCCGACAACACCAGAATTTATGTTGTGTCGAGCATAGTGAACTAAGCCAGAGATTCCTAAAATCGCAGACTTACCGCCTTCTGTCTGCAGTTCTGCAAGTCACCATTCTGGCTGATTGATTGTGTCAGGCCTTCAGCTTCTGACAACATGGTTTATCCACCTAGGTCTGCTGGAGCGCCGTGACACCGATGCCTTTTGGCATCCGTTTATTCAAGTGATCCGCTTCATTCTGAAAAGTCAGCTTCTTCAAAACCAACATGGCTCAGTTCAAAATTTTGTTTCAAAACAAAAGTCCTCGGCTCTTCACTGACATGATTTTGACATCAGAGGATTTGCTACCACTACACTTCATAGTGATGTTTGTTCAAACAGAGAGAGCCTTCCAACTATTCATTTTCCACCACAGGAAAACATGCGCTCACTGACCGAGGTACCAACTTCCGGGCCAGAGATATGGAGATACGGGAAGATTTGATCAATGGAACCTTTTATTTACAATTACAGTTACAAAACAGAGCAAAGTGATTCTGCACGTCCACACAGGATATTCAGAACAGAGTTTCTCAAACCACAACTAACACCAATGGTTTCAGAGAAGCAGCTAGCAGGTCTTACCGTGTGATGGTTGTAAATCTCTCCATTGTAGCACAGCCACAAGAAAGGAAACTTCTTAATGCGTAAGGGTTGCATACCATACAGCTTGTCCACAATAGCCAACCAGTGGAAGCCAAAGGAGCAGTTGGTGAAGCCATTAACATTCTCAAAGCGGAAGGCATCAGGGCCCCTGTGAGCAATCTTCATGGCACTGGTGCACTGAACTGCCAGACTTTCATCACTGCCGAACAAAGCCCAGATACCACACATTTCACAGCTGTGGAAAAAGGATAGGAAAAAGACAGACATGTGCACTTTATAACTATACAATGAAAATATTAATAATCTGAAATAGGGAAGTTAATAATTAACCGTTTAACCAGTAACCAACATTAAGCACATTAACAGATTAACAGTATTGGTTAAAACGGTTAAAAGAAGTATTAATGATTAATTAAAAAGCTGAGAAAAATGCAGAAGAGGCTCATCATTTTAAGGAGAAAAGCTTGTCTACCTTAAGGTAGTCTGAACCGGTGTAGATACAGGAAGTTGGCTCCCATTTTAGCCGAGGAGTTTTAACATAAAACCCTGTAGCATTTATTCCCTGGCAAATACACTATATGCATACTGTGTACACCTACATTCTCAGCTACAACGCCACAAACAAATCCACACTCTACAAATCCACACTCAACACTATCCACTATCCACTATCCACACTACTGCAACACACACACGGTCTGTCAGCAACTGGCTGAAGTTACGCTACAGCAGGCTCAAAGCCACCGGCAATGCTAGCAGCGAGCAGCTGGATGGTGAACTGGAGACAGTGAACGCAGCACCGTGGCTGCTTCAATAACTCTCCTGACGGTGAACTGGAGACAGTGAACGCAGCACCGTGGCTGCTTCAATAACTCTCCTGACGGTGAACTGGAGACGGTGAACGCAGCACCGTGGCTGCTGCAGTAACTCTCCTGACGGTGAACTGAAGACGGTGAACGCAGCACCGTGGCTGCTGCAGTAACTCTCCTGACGGTGAACTGCAGACAGTGAACGCAGCACAGTGGCTGCTGCAGTAACTCTCCTGACGGTGAACTGGAGACAGTGAACGCAGCACCTTGGCTGCTACAGTAACTCTCCTGATGATGAACTGCAGACAGTGAACGCAGCACCGTGGCTGCTGCAGTAACTCTCCTGACGGTGAACTGGAGACAGTGAACGCAGCACCTTGGCTGCTACAGTAACTCTCCTGATGGTGAACTGCAGACAGTGAACGCAGCACCGTGGCTGCTGCAGTAACTCTCCTGACGTGAACTGGAGACAGTGAACGCAGCACTAAGGCTGCTGCAGTAACTCTCCTGATGGTGAACCATTGACTCAACTGTCTGTTGTGCTCATATACTGCTGTTGGTGCACTGCTGCATGCGAGGCACTAATCTTGTCAGTTAACAGTTAATACCTACAGTTAAGAAAATTTTGCACAATTAGCATGCCTAATCTGAAAGGTTAAATGAAAGTGGCATACAGACTAAATGGAGTACAGAACTGTGTGTTTTTAATGTGTGTGGGAAAACTAACGCAGTTTCCTAATCTGTCTGAAAGCTTTAGATTTCTGAGAAACGCTTGTATTAAAATGAAAAATGTCTGATGGGAGGATTTCCTGAGTGTAAATTAAATTAGTATATTAAAAGGCGCGTGATGCTATTGGCCCCAACACAGACTTCTCCCCATCAACTTATATTGGGAAAGAGACATCTGTAGCTCAGCTGATATATATATATATATTTTTTTAAGGTGAATCAACTCCCCAGAATAAACACTTGAATAGCACTTAATGAAATCATTCAAAAGTTGGAAAATGCACGAATAGCGAATCCAGATTAATTTACTTCTGTTCACGTGAATGAGATCCAAACCGCAAGACTGGGAGGCGGAGTTAACGAGCCGTCATGTGACAGAGCCAATGCTACTGCACCTGCTCTATGGGCCTAGTGATGTGGAAAATCACTTGGACACCATTTTCATTGTAATGAACGGGGCCCCAGCTCCAACACTCTTTATAAATGCATGGATCAAAAAGGCCAAAACAGAAACAGAAAGTTCCTTAATCTCTGGTGTCGTGATATTTTTTTGGATTTATTACAGTAAATATTTTACATATTGGTCCTTTAAGATTCACTCCAGAGACACCGAACAAGTGTTTGGTTGTTTGGTTGTTTCACCTGCTCTACATAAAGTGAATAGCAGACGATCAAGTTACACATAGAAAGAACTGTCCCCCCTCTGGCGGTCTGGTGGAGGATTATTTCCCAGCACCAGGAGCCTGAGCCAGCACTGAAGATGTGTTTGTCATCCAAGAAAAATGGCTGGGAATACTGCTCACACACAGGGTTATTACTAATATATAAATCGTCCTGTGAGAGGGTCCTAAATGACACATTACTACAGTGGATTTTCAGATTATAACTTGCAGGGGCGCCTCACATAGCCCTGGTGGCATGGTCAGGCATTGGGGGGCCGTGCCCACCCACAGTCTGCTGTGCCCGCCCTGCACTGGAAGCTGTTTACTTTATTTGGGATTTGATTTTCACCTCAGAGTGGCCATCACTCCGTTAGGTTGAAAAAGTGTGCTCCCCCTTTTAACTTGTTTCTGTCTGACCTGACACCCGACCTGCAAGAAATGTCCACTGTCCCTGAATTTTTAAATTGTTAAATCTTTAACTTAAACTTGTGAAAAGTGTATTCATTCATTCTTCATATTCCAGACGAACGTTTAATTTGACTAATATGTCCAATGTGTCACATCCTAGGTCATGTTTTATTTTGTCATTTCATTTATTTATGTGTTTCCTGTTTTATTTTTGCGTGCTAACCTTCCTTCTCGTTTCAGATCACCTCACTTCCTGCCCCAGTGTGTTTCCCTCCTTTTGCATGACTGACAGCCCCGCCCTGATCACCTCCACCTGTGTCTGATTTTCAGCCCCGCCCTGATCACCTCCACCTGTGTCTGATTGTCAGCCCCGCCCTGATCACCTCCACCTGTGTCTGATTTTCAGCCCCGCCCTGATCACCTCCACCTGTGTCTGATTTTCAGCCCCGCCCTGATCACCTCCACCTGTGTCTGATTGTCAGCCCCGCCCTGATCACCTCCACCTGTGTCTGATTTTCAGCCCCGCCCTGATCACCTCCACCTGTGTCTGATTGTCAGCCCCGCCCTGATCACCTCCACCTGTGTCTGATTGTCAGCCCCGCCCTGATCACCTCCACCTGTGTCTGATTTTCAGCCCCGCCCTGATCACCTCCACCTGTGTCTGATTGTCAGCCCCGCCCTGATCACCTCCACCTGTGTCTGATTGTCAGCCCCGCCCTGATCACCTCCACCTGTGTCTCGTTATCCAATCCCTCACTTGTATTTAATCTGCATCCTCCAGTTCGTCTTAGCCACTTTGTGAATAAGTATCCCGGCATTTTCCGTGTTAGTCTCCTTGTGTTTGTTGAATTACTGCCTGCTTTATGACTTTGCCTGCTGATTTGACTTTGTTTGCTGATTTGACTTTGTTTGCTTGTGATTTTGTCGACCTGTATACTGAACCCCTTTTTGACTTCAGTAAAGACTTTAATCTTTTTTCAGACTCTCTGCCTCCTGAGTCATGTCCAGTTCACTCCTGTTCCCAGTTGTTACATAATGTTGCCTACTGATTTTGATAAATAATCAAACAAAGTCATTTCTAACTTACCACGCAGTCTTTGAAATAAATTAGAGTTTAACTTAGCTATTAATAATTATCCATTATACAATATGCTTGCCTGCTCAGCAGCAACACAGAGCACATGAGCTTTAACGGTATTCAACTAGCAGACCTACGAAGCATAACTCACCGTGGACCACTAACACCGAGCTCGATTCAAAATCCTGCCTATTAAACATGATCCTAGCTATGGCCAAAAACTTGAACCGCACCCTCTTAATCCACAATTGGTCATTAGCCATGGTCTATATGTTTATGTGGCCCAAACTTTTATTGATGCTATTACAGGAATGGTTAAAAGCAAATGTGTTTCTTTTTAGTAGAATACTTTTAAAAACTCAATTCAACTGAAAGTCAAAAGTGTTTGAAATTATTCAGTGAAACAGTTTATTTTGAAGGCTACATCCACAGTTTAGGGGGATGTTATCTTAATTTTGCCAACTTGACGGACAGCCTCATGGCCGCCTGCAGCAGCTACTGTCAATGTTGCATCACCAACAGTAGTGAAGGAAGTATAATACCATACCGTAAAAAAATATATTCTGTTACAACTAAAAATCTTGCATTGAAAGTGTTACCTAAGACAAAGGAAGTTGGCCTACAATAAGGCAAATGCACTGAATGTATTCAAAGTAAAAGGAGAGAAATGTTGCCTGTGACAGTTGTACAATAATATGGCTGCCAACTCATGACCGTGAGACTATACAGTACAACCTAAATATCCCGTATATTATGGTTAATAATGCATCCACTTAGCATTGTACCAGAGCTGTATATGTGTATTTTGGTTCGGTGTTCTGCCATGTTAAAATACTTGTGGCCTTCAAGGGAATGACACATCTTATGTTATTAACTTGACCATGTAAGCAGTAAATCATGCTTATAATGCTGCACAGATTGTTTTCAGAAAGGGTTTGTTTCTGTCTGACCTGACACCCGACCTGTAAGAAATGTCCACTGTCCCTGAATTTTCAAATTGTTAAATCTTTAACTTAAACTTGTGAAAAGTGGATTCATTCATTCTTCATATTCCAGGCAAACGTTTAATTTGAGTAATGTAGCCTAGTGATTTTTGGTAAATAATCAAACAACGTCGGTGATGGACTCATGCATTTCTAACTTACCACACAGTCTTTGAAATAAATTATTTAGAGTTTAACTTAGTTATTAATATTTATATATTATACAAAATGCTTACCTGCTCAGCAGCAACCCAGAACACATGAGCTTTAACGGTATTCAACTAGCAGACCTACGAAGCATAACTCACCGTGGACCACAACAAACAACAGGCGCAGTGTTTTCATTTAACTAACGTTATGTTTCATTCCCACTGTCAAGAGCACCTCACACCGAGCTCGATTCAAAATCCTGCATATTAAACATGATCTTAGCTATTACCAGAAACCTGAGCAGCTCCTAACATGGCTCCGGAGCGCTCAGGAATCATGACTCGGTCCTGTTCAACTCGGCACAGAAATAAAACTAACTGCACTTATTTCTATATATAATCAGACAGGTCGGTGGAATCATGTACGGCAACGTTTCCGCAACACCCTGTTAATCCGGAACTGTTAATTAGTCATTTTCTATATATTTATGAGGCCTATACTTTTATTGAAAAGTTACTACAGGAAATGTAAAAAGTACATGAGTTTCTTTTTTTTTTTTTTTTTACCTTGTTCTCCTTTTGTTCCCCGACGAGATGATGGCTGAGACAGAGACGGATCCCGGATGGAGCTACTGATGTAACGGCACCGACTAGCTCCGTCAGGCGAAACAATTAATACACAACCGGACTCAGCGACGGTCTCTTCAAAATAAGAGCGTACAGAGGGTATACCTATAAATGACATTAAATGGCACGTGATGTAATATCGACCAATAATTTATGAAAACTACACCTGAAACCTACACAAACGTTTTGTAGACATACGTAGTAGTAGCAGTTTGGCATACTTTTATGATAACCTCTGCCAAAGTAAATACATTACATTAAATACAATTACATGTTGGCAGTGGTGAAATAAGTGTGAAAAGGTGTCACACAGATTTGACAGTCTTTTGATTATTTGCTGTATAAACCCCCTAAATATTAACATTAATTTAAAATATTCATAGTTATGGGAGTTCTACTTTGCTCACACATTTTGTTTGTATTCCAAAAAGCTTAAAATTATGGGGTAAAACGGTTTATTTTGAAGGCTACAGCCACCGTATAGAGGGATGGCATCTTCAAACTTGACGGGACAGCTCGTGGTGGGCGATACTGGCAACTTTGGTATTGATCCGATACCAAGAAAATACAGAGCTAGTATCGCCGATACCGATATTTTTGACTTGAAATGTCATGATCATTGAATAGTTTTGTGATTTTTGCCTATAGTTGGTTGATTATGATTATGATAAAACTCGGGACAAATATTTTTGGCAAATAAACAGGTTTTTATTAACTAACTGCAATATAACACAATTAACAGTATAAAAATAATAAAATAATGTAACAGAATAAACAACACAACAAAGAATACTTTAAATTGCACGCAGATATTGGTGGAAAAAAAGTCTAATAAAATAACGAGAGAGAGAGAGAGGTAGAAAGAGAGAGGTAGAGAGAGAGAGAGGTAGAAAGAGAGGTAGAGAGAGAGAGGTAGAGAGAGAGGTAGAAAGAGAGAGAAAGAGAGACAGTTAGAGAGAGAGGTAGAAAGAGAGAGGTAGAGAGAGAGGTAGAAAGAGAGAGAAAGAGAGACAGGTAGAGAGAGAGGTAGAAAGAGAGGAGAGAGAGAGACAGAGAGAGAGAGGAGAAGAGAGAGGGAGAGAGAGAGGTAAAAAGAGAGAGAAAGAGAGAGAGAGGTAGAGAGAGAGAGAGAAAGAGAAAGAGAGGTAGAAAGAGAGAGAAAGAGAGAGAGTTAGAGAGAGAGAGGTAGAGAAGAGAGAGAGAGAGAATTAGAGAGAGAGAGGTAGAGAGAGAGAGAAAGAGAGAGAGTTAGAGAAAGAGAGGTAGAAAGAGAGAGAGTTAGAGAGAGAGGTAGAGAGAGAGAGAGAAAGAGAGAGAGAGAGAGAGAGGAGAGGTAGAAAGAGAGAGAGAGGAGAGAGAGAGAGAGTTAGAGAAAGAGAGAGAGAGAGAGAGAGAGAGAGAGAGAGAGAGAGGGAGAGAGAGAGAGAGAGAGAATTAGAGAGAGAGAGGAGAGAGAGGTAGAAAGAGAGAGAGAGGCAGAGAGAGAGAGAGAGAGTGGTAGAGAGAGGGAGAGAGAGAGGAGAGAGTAGAGAGAGAGAGGAGAGAGAGGGGAGAGAGAGAAGTAGAGAGAGAGAGGTAGAGAGAGGAGTAGAGAGAGAGAGAGGAAGAGAGATGGAGAGAGAGAGGTAGAGAGAGAGGGGAGAGAGAGGGAGAGAGAGGTAAAGAGAGAGGAGAGAGAGAGAGAGAGAGAGAGCTAGAGAGAGAGAGAGAGAGAGAGAGAGAGAGAGAGAGAGAGTTAGAGAGGTAAAGAGAGACGGTAGAGGTAGAGAGAGTAGAGAGAGAGCAGAGAGGTAGAGAGAGAGGTAGAGAGACGGAGAGGTGAGAGAGAGTTAGAGAGGAAAGAGAGAGGTAGAGAGAGAAGTAGAGAGAGAGCTAGAGAGGTATAGAGAGAGGTAGAGAGAGAGGTTGAGAGAGAGTTAGAGAGGTAAAGAGAGAGGTAGAGAGAGAAGTAGAGAGAGAGCTAGAGAGGTATAGAGAGAGGTAGAGAGAGAGGTTGAGAGAGAGTTAGAGAGGTAAAGAGAGAGGTAGAGAGAGAAGTAGAGAGAGAGCTAGAGAGGTATAGAGAGAGGTAGAGAGAGAGGTTGAGAGAGAGTTAGAGAGGTAAAGAGAGAGGTAGAGAGAGAAGTAGAGAGAGAGCTAGAGAGGTATAGAGAGAGGTAGAGAGAGAGGTTGAGAGAGAGTTAGAGAGGTAAAGAGAGAGGTAGAGAGAGAAGTAGAGAGAGAGCTAGAGAGGTATAGAGAGAGGCAGAGAGAGAGCTAGAGAGGTATAGAGAGAGGTAGAGAGCGGTAGAAAGAGAGAGAGGTAGAGAGAGAAAGGTATAGAGAGAGGTAGAGAGAGAGTGAGGTAGAGAGAGAGCTAGAGAGGTATAGAGAGAGGTAGAGAGGTAGAGAGAGAGAGGTAGAGAGAGAGGTAGAGAGAGAGAAAGCAGCAGAAAGAAAGAGAGAGAGGTAGAGATAGATAGAGAGCGATAGAAAGCAGGAGAGAGAGAGAAAGCGAGAGAGGATGAGAGAGAGGTGTAGAGATAGATAGGGATAGAGAGAGAGATAGAAAGCAGGAGAGAGAGAGAAAGCAAGAGAGGATGAGAGAGAGAGGTGTAGAGATAGAGATAGATAGAGAGAGAGACAGAGGTAGAGAGAAAGTGATAGAAAGATAGATAGAGAGAGAGAGAGAGAGATAAAGAGGTAGAGAGAGAGACAGAGAGAGCGATAGAGAGAGAGGTGGAGAGAGAGATAGATAGAGAGATAGAGAGAGAGAGAGAGATATGTAGATAGATAGATAGATAGATAGATAGTGCTGATAGATAGATGATAGATAGAGAGATAGATAGATAGATAGATAAATAGATAGATAGATAGATAGATAGATCGATAGATAGATAGATAGAGAGATAGATAGATAGATAGATAGATGATAGATAGATAGATAGATAGATAGATAGATAGATAGTGATGGATGGATGGATAGATAGATAGATAGATAGATTCGATAGATAGATAGATAGATAGATAGATGGATGGATAGATATATGGATAGATAGACAGAGAGATAGATAGATAGATAGATAGATAGATAGATAGATAGATAGAGAGATAGATGGATAGATAGATAGATAGATAGATAGATAGATAGATAGATAGATAGATAGATAGATAGATCGATAGATAGAGAGATAGATAGATAGATAGATAGATAGATAGATAGATAGATAGATAGATAGATAGATAGATAGATAGATAGATAGATAGATAGATAGATAGATCGATAGATAGATAGATAGATAGATAGATGGATAGATAGATGGATAGATAGATAGATAGATAGATAGATAGATCGATAGATGGATAGATAGAGGTGCGCTTGTAGACAGACAGACTTGGAGAGAAGCTGCTCGCTCTCATGAACTCTGTGAGGAAATTCAAGTAATTTGCTGGACGTACAGACAAGGACCAGCAACTAAATAACAATCTCATCACGCTAGTATCAATACGCACATTATTATCGATACAATCAATATTTAGAGCAATACACCCAGCCCTAGAGACAGCCTCATGGCTGCCTGCAGCAGTAGTGAAGGAAGTATAATACCATCCATCCATCTTCTATCACTTATCCCATTAGGGGTAAATTAAATTAGTATATTAAAAGAGCCATATGTAGCACTGACAGCTAGTGTTTCTAAATGGGCACTGCAGTCCAAATTCAACACACTGGAGCCATGGCCACCGTAGTTACTGTGTGTTAGCATCATGGAGTTAGCCTCTAGCCACCAGCATATGTTCCATATGTGGCAAGGAAAATGGACAGTGGATGGGATCACATCAGGAAATCTTAGTAGTAGCCAAACGGTGGTACTACAACTTCTGTGCCCGTCGCGTGATGCTATTGGCCCCAACACAGACTTCTTCCCATAGACTTATATTGGGAAAGAGACATCTTCAACTCAGTGGATATTTTTTTTTTGGTTTTAAGGTGAATCAACTCGCCAGTCTCTGAAGACATGTCATGATATTTTTTTGGATTTATTACAGTAAATATTTGACATATTGGCCCTTTAAGATTCACTCCAGAGACGCAAACATCGAGAGCTATCGTGAGTTAACAGTCACATGAGGAGTTAATGCAACAAGTGTTCGGTTGTTTGGTTGTTTCACCTGCTCTACATAAAGTGAATAGCAGACGATCAAGTTACACATAGAAAGAACTGTCCCCCCTCTGGCGGTCTGGTGGAGGATTATTTCCCAGCACCAGGAGCCTGAGCCAGCACTGAAGATGTGTTGATTTGACTTTGTTTGCTGATTTGACTTTGTTTGCTTGTGATTTTGTCGACCTGCATACCGAACCCCTTTTTGACTTCAGTGAAGACTTTAATCTTTTTTCAGACTCTCTGCCTCCTGAGTCATGCGTCTGAGTCCAGTTCACTCCTGTTCCCAATTGTTACATAATGTAGCCTATTGATTTGTGATAAATAATCAAACAAAGTCATTTCTAACTTACCACGCAGTCTTTGAAATAAATTAGAGCTTAACTTAGCTATTAATATTTATATATTATACAAAATGCTTACCTGCTCAGCAGCAACCCAGAACACATGAGCTTTAACGGTATTCAACTAGCAGACCTACGAAGCATAACTCACCGTGGACCACTAACACCGAGCTCGATTCAAAATCCTGCCTATTAAACATGATCTTAGCTATGGCCAAAAACTTGAACCACACCCTGTTAATCCACAATTGGTCATTAGCCATGGTCTATATGTTTATGTGGCCCAAACTTTTATTGATGCTATTACAGGAATGGTTAAAAGCAAATGTGTTTCTTTTTAGTAGAATTTTTTTTCCCGGTTTTTTCCGCTCTATTTCTCCGTGGGGGTATAATCCTTAAAAAAAATTCGGAGGGGGCGGGGGGGGGGGGGGCTTTTTGTCCTTCCCCCCCCTTTTTTTTCCTTTCTTCTTCTCTTTTTTTTTTTTTTTTTTTTCTTTTTTTTTTTTTTTTTTTTTTGTTTTTCTTCTTCCTCTCTCTCTTTCTTTTTCTTGTTTTTTTTTTTTTTTTTTTTTTTTTTTTTTTTTTGTGTTTTTTTTTTTTTTTTTTTTTTCTTTTTTTTTTTTTTTTTTTTTTTTGTTTTTTTTTTTTTTTTTTTTTTTTTTTTTTTTTTTTTTTTTTTTTTTTTTTTTTTTTTTACTTTTAAAAACTTAATTCAAGTGAAAGGAGTCAGAAAGTGTTTGAAATTATTCAGTGAAACAGTTTATTTTGAAGGCTACACCCACAGTTTAGGGTTAGGGTTAGGGTTTAGGGTTAGGGTTATTTTTGGGGTTCAAATAAACTCTCTCTGCAACACAGCCCTGAGGGCAAACTTCTCCTATGTGTGCTCTGAGAGCGTTAACGGGAAAATCTCACGTTTTCCGTGATGGAAGTCAGTTGAGTCGCTTTGGTCAGTCTCTGTGAGTCTTTGGGCTTTATCAGGATGGATGAAATCCTCAGCTGAATCGTTAATTTCCAAAAAGCTGTTGAGTGTAATTTGTGAACAAACTTTTCTGGTTAGAGGTTTTGTTTATGTTTAAATAATGCTGTTTTATAAATGATGCACCTGGAGAGAAACCATGGCAACCATTGAATCATCAATTTTGTACGCAAGCGTTTATAAAGTCGCGTCTCGCCTCTGTGATCTAAGGTTTTGTCCAAGCTGTTGCTAAAGGCCTGAGATCAAGGCCGAGGCTAGAAGTTTGCTTCCAGTCTCATGAGCAGCTACTGCCGATGACTAGACGACCTTGTGCAACTTTTGCCTTTTGTATTTGACATATAGACTTAACCGCAACCCCACAGGCGTGCAGTTAAAGTTTAGGCTCTTTAGTTTTCTTCTATTACAGATTAAAATGTTTGTCATTGCTCACATTTTTGAATGTGATTAAATCTGTAATGGGTTAAATTATTGACTTTCACCAGTAAATGTTATCTTCAAACTAATATGTGTGTTCACACTGACAGTTTAAATATAATAGTCATTCCTTTGAGTTTATTAAATACGTGTAACTGCAAGAGTCTATGCATGTGTTACAGTGTCTGAACTTAACCTTAACTTAACCTTAATGAGGCCAATTTAAATCTCCCAACAGGACAACGGGATCAGTGAGGATCACATGGTAAGTGGCCTATAGAAATGCCTACATATCACGAAGTTTTGCTGCTTCTTTCAGATTTCAGGTTGATTTAGTAAAAGCATTTGAGTCCAGCTCCATCAGAGGTGTCGGGACATTTATATTAGCCTGTAACTAAAAATCGGTCAAAGATGCAGCTCTTAACTGATCACAGTGAGTACTTCAGCTCGTCAGCTCCACTGTGCAGACACTGTATGTAGAAACCCTCCTTTGTTGCTCCTCCTGAAACGAGCTACAGTATACTGACATATTGGTTTAATACCCTCATAAACATACTGTAAGGTATGTTTATGAGGGTGGTAAAACCTTGAATTCTTTAAGTGCATATTTATATATTTACAAAACAGATTATTGGATATTTGTTATATTTCTCAGTCAAGTAATCCAGTAGAGTTACAGAAAACAGCTGGAACAAAGTTTTTATTATAATATTGATTTAAAAATGTACATTTTGGACCATACATACTGCATACATTACAATATGAAAGCAAATACTGTATAGCATAAACACCATGTGCAGGTTCCTTTGTTACTCACTTTACAGCTGAGATTAGACGAGGATACACAACTTCAATAAAGTTACTGTGACATCAATATGTTATAGTGTTTTGCATCATAAAATATACATTAACAAAACGTTTACTGAGTATTGAGATGTCATAGGATCCATCAGACAGTGTTGATTCATAGATCTGATTTAAATGTGTCGGGTTGTCAGGAGACACAGAGAAGAATGATTATCTGAGAGCTGGTGGAAGCATGGCCGAGGTAAGATAAGATAAGTAATATTCCTTTATTAGTCCCACAGGATCCTTTGGTGGGGACAGATCAACGCAACAGCTACCAGAGACCAAAGACGTGAAGTAGGAGAGAACACAGAACCATTTTTTATAAACCAGTTTAGTTTAGTTAAATGTGTGAGGATGATGGAGGCTGCAATCAAAATACATCTCAGTCTGGCTTGTTAAGCGAAGAGTGGCCTGAATCTTTAGTGTGTATTTCCTTATGTTACCACTAGAGAGCAACATACAGCAGCTCTTAACATCACAACATGACAAGATGAATATGTCACCAGACAGAAACACCATGCTGGAGCATTTTCACACCTCCAACCTTTCAAAGGGTTTCCTTACTTTCTTTTTTTTTTTCAAATATCAGAACAAAATTGTTCCACTCTTCCAAAAAGTGTGCTCTCTGTTGGAAATCAGATCAATTAATCTATTTAAAATTAAACTATAGATCTCTAGCATATTTTCCATTGTGGTGTTAATAATAGGATTTTAGTGTAATTCAATTTATTGAAAAAGTAACGTGCTGCATCAGTGGTTTTGTTTTCAATACAACAGATCTAAATTACTTTTTGAAGTGATTATCTGCAAAATGTTGTACAAATGATGTCAGACAGGATACCATAATGAACATGTATTTATTTTTGTTTGTTTGTTTGTTTTATTTTTTGTCTGTGACCATGAACAATATGTTTTTTGATACTGATGCACCACACTGGTAGAGAAGATCAGTATCTGTACTGGTTGACTTCATTCAGTGGATCAGGCAGATCTGGCCTCTGAGTCACCGTCATGATAAATGTGCAATACAAAGTAATTTTCTAAAACTTCTGAAACAATATAATTAAAATTGCACACAAAGATGAATGTTTCTACTTGTTAAAAGTTATGTGTAGCTGCAGTGCTGCTGCCTAACCTCTAAACTTTAGCCCAACTCCAGAGATTGACCCTAGTCTACCCCACCACCAGATCTGACTGTTACCAGGCCATTAAACAGGCATTATCAGTCACTATAAGCACCATAGATGTGGGTCATTCAGGGCCTTCTATGCCTACTACGTTGTAAAAATGAAAGTGAAACTTAAAAGCAGCAAGACTTTGTATCATGCTTTAAAAATTAATGAAATGTCACAACAAAAAGGCTTATTTGAGTTTAGGCAAAAAAACCTGCAACTTCTATAGGCTTAGGCAACAAAACTACAATTTCTTTGGGTTTAGGTAACAAAACTACAATTTCTTTAGGTTTAGGCAACAAAACTACAACCTCTTTAGGTTTAGGCAACAAAACTACAACTTCTTTCAGTTTAGGCAAAACAACCCTGTAACTTCTATAGGCTTAGGCAACAAAGCTACAATGTCTTTGGGTTTAAGCAACAAAACTACAATTTCTTTAGGTTTAGGCAACAAAACTACAGCTTCTTTGGGGTTAGGCAAGAAAACTACAACCTCTTTAGGTTTAGGTAACAAAACTACAAGTTCTTTGAGTTTAGGCATAAAAAATCCTGCAACTTCAATAGGCTTTAACAGCAAAACTACAACTTCTTTAGGTTTAGACAACAAAACAAAAATTTCTTTAGGTTTAAGCAACAAAACTACTTCTTCACATGGGATGCATCCTCACTGATAAACACTGTTTTGTGTCCCAACCATCATCCCCGACCTCCAACCCGTATGGATATTCATGCTATCTATACTACAACTGTCTTCTGCTGCTGTAATAATCCGGTCACTAGAGGTCACTGTCAAGTTCTTTTATACCTTCTTTCAGCAATCTACCATGTGAATAGATGATAAAACCCAATAGTGAGTTTAGGAGGCCCCTACTGACCCACAGCTGTGGGGGTTATAGCAACTGATAATGCCTATTTAATAGCCTGACAACAGTCTAATGGCTGGTTCCACACAATGCGCTTCTGTAGATTTTAAACTGAAATAGAAAAAAGAGCACCAGTGAATCAGCAGTTGCATAAGGAAGGAGAAAGCTGAATTGGATTACTAATTCATGGCAGACAAGCCATTCACAAATCCTTTACATCCAGGGATAACACACAAATAGGCACAACCTGGTGTATGGAGTACAAAACCTGGAAGAATGTGGAAATTAAGATGCTCAATAGTTTTCAACTAAACCTCAACAGGTTTGCATTTGAAGAAAGCCCAGATAAGCCTTCAGCCTACAATATGTGTTGGCAGCCACTGAGGAACACATAGTGATAGATTAATAATGGTAAAGGTAGGAAGTCATTTGGTATGAATACACACCATAGGGTGACACTAACACTGCCCCCTTCTTCATGTTGCCAAAATCAAAGACGATAATTCACTTAATACAGGCTGTGGTAGAAATTCAACAATGATTTCACAAACAACAAAATAAGTCAGACTTTCATGTCCCTGCTCACCAGACCTGAACATCTTCACCATTACCTCTCAAACGAACAACAGGGTGGACATCTCTGAAGGAAAAGGTTTGATCATGTTTCTTATCAGACTGTAAAGATTCATACACTGAAGGTCCATCCATCCATTGTCAACCGCTTATCCCGTAAAGAGTCGCAGGGGGGCTGGAGCCGATCCCAGTTGGCATTGGGCGAAGGCGGGGTTCACCCTGGACAGGTCGCCAGTCCATCGCAGGGCACACAGAGACAGACAACATAGAGACAGACAACCATTCCCACTCACGTTCACACCTACGGGCAATTTAGAGTCATCAGTTATTCTGAACTTTTTTTGGATTGGGGGGGAAGGCGGGAGACCCCGGAAAAACCCACCTTACACGGGGAGAACATGCAAACTCCACACAAAGAGCCCCAAGCCGGATTCGAACCTGCGACCCTCTGAGGCGAGAGTGCTAACCACTGCACCACCGTGCAGCCCTACACTGAAGGTGTCTTGGCTATTTTGCCTTTATATTCTTATATACATTGCAGCTGCATTGTGCATGTGTTCTATGCTGTACCATCACAGAGGTCAGGTAGGTTGGAAATGTATTTACTCAAGTAGGCCTGCTGTAATTAAAGGAAACGTGCGTAGCATTTAGTTTTAGATCAGATTTTTTTCAAAGTAGTGTGGACACAAAAATTAGATTTTTTTCATATGTGGTCCTAAATCCCTTATATATTCTATTACTGGCAATGTGACCACAGTGAGAAGTCATACTGGAACTTGTGTGTGTTTTCCCATATTGTACTTACTACGGTTACTTACTACGATAATATGCAGGTGTAGATCACTCACTGTACAGTTGCCAGAGTGATCTGTTGAAACTACAGACGAAGAAGAACCTCTCTCTCTCTACATAGTTGCATCATGTTTCCCTCCGTAGAACTCGGATGTAATAAATCAGCAGTTACAAAAATGTATAAACTGCTCTCAAGGCAGACGAGCTGTATCTGGGAAACATCACATTGAGTCACATTACATGGAGCTAAAATTAATGTCGAATCATGTTCGTCAAATTAGTTAGTGTTATGACACATAAGACAAAATAGATGTTTACCGGTAAGCTCGGCTCCATTAAATTTACCAATATGTCAGTGGAAGTTTTCCTCTGACAGTAGGAGACAGCTGAAGACTTCATTAATCCCATCAATCATTTAAAATGTAAACAGACCTTTAACAGTTCACTCAGATCTGCTGATAAATTAGTCATGCTTCACAGTGCAGAGCAAAAATTGTGTGAACATGCCAACTGCCAGTGTTTCAGGATGTCAAACAGTAACGCCACACATCTTACTTTAGTTTATTTAACTTAGTTTACAGAAGGGCTGTTACAGTTAAATATCAGCCAAAATGAGATGTTTTTCTTTAGTCATGCAAAGTCATACATTATGATTTTGGAATATTATCTATGTAACAGGGAAACCAGATCTATTAAATCGAGCAGTATTTTAATGGGGACTGGTGATCAGCGCATTCCAACGGACCAACGTGTGTGACGACAGCGGATGTTAGTGACGTGGGTCTGCCGTGGTGAAACTACAATGCGATGCAGAGATGGACTACTAGAAGCACATAATCGTCCTGCGTTACTACGCGTTATCGTTATTTCAGTGACAGGATGCTTCACCCACAGTGTGTGAAAGAAAGACACCACAGGTCCTTCTGCTGCTGTAACATTTTACATCAACACAGTAGAGAGGATTATCTGACCTAACGTGAACAACTGGTGAAAAATATTGCTTTATATGACTTTACATTGGTGTTTCAACATTTCAAACAAAACTTATATATCTGTTTTCCAGTTGCACTCTGCTTCCCTTACCAAAAACATGTTTATTCAAGTGTGTACTTTCTTTAAACTTAAAAAATAAGAGTATGCTTTCCGTTTACTTTTTATGTACTTATCAGAAATGTACTTGATCAAATTATACTTAAGTACTGACAAGTAAAAGTCTATGTGTACTTGGCTTATGAGTGTGTGAGAGAATTGAAATTATACCTATAAATTCCCTAGTAGTGTAGCTGACTTCATAGTATAGTTGCTGTACAAAATACAGCTTAGGTGTAAAGTTATTGTGTTCGCAAAGTTTGCCATTCTTACACTTAAAGTACACTTATATAATTTTATAAATTAAAAAGTGGAAGAAGTATTGAAGTAGTACACCTACAAGTACACTGCTAGCACATTCATATTTGTATACTTTTTACATAAAAATGAAGTGTGCTTAATTTTACTTTACAAAATAAACTTGAAGTATATTACTTTTTCATGAGGGGTGCCTTCTTTGTGGCTTTAAGCTGATTCCTTTAATCACTTCAATCATCCTCCAGTCTCTGTTTGTTTGCGGGAAGTGTCCGAGGTTCCTCTGAGTCTGAGCTGGCTGCTCTCTGCCCTCTGTTTCTGTGACCTCTGTCTGAAAGTCCAGCCTCTGGAGCCCCGTTGCTGGATGAAAAAGTAGGAGAAAAGTTAGGAATCCATGCTGGTTTAATATTTATGTGTGAAAGTTAAACTGTGTACAAATAGTCTAAAACACTTTGTTAACAGTTAACTTAAGATACTGAAGAGAATATCACTCAAAGAGACCAAATACTTTCACTGGAGATCCAAGTCTGATGCAAGTCGACAAGTTTATTGTCATTATCGCAGCAGACAACAAACTGAGGCTGTCCCAGGAACAGACTGGAACAAAATTGAACTCATACTGCCTTTTATACATTTTCTGGGACTTCCAAAGTTGCTCCTCTTCATTGAAATGTTTCACGTTGATCAAACCTATTGGTGGCAGGTGTTTCACCGATCATATTGGATCTAATCCGCCGCTACTCTCTCTGCCACTGGTAGGTTTCGCTGCAGACCATTGGTGTTTTTTTAAAAAAACATATTCTACACAGTTCAACAGTTCAGGTGACATCATTCACAGACAGGTTTCGTTCAAGAGTTCAAATGACATCAAGAGTTCAAATCTAATTATAGTACTTTACAATGGTTCAGATGCAGTACACAGTCTATGTATTGGCAAGTTACTACGCAACAGTTTAAATATAGCACATAATCCACTAGATTCTATAGTATATAACATATTCACCCTACAGTGATAACTGGTATAATCAAATACAGGTAACAGCAAGGAGTACATAATCAAGACAAATACCATGTGCTACACATGGGAGTCAGTTTCTGGACATGCTGACAGAAACTGGTCTAAGCTAAATGAATTTTACTGGGTGAATATACTTTGCACTTCCAGCTACTTTTACATTACTAAAGACTCTTCACTCTTCTCTTATATATACCATAAGACCTACCTCTTTAGTCTAAGACGCGAGCATTGCCAGACACAAGCTGATTTCCTTGTCTTGGCCCTGTCCAGATTTAAAGGAATTTTTACATTGGCAAGAAACACTTGAATCTGAAATTTTACACTCTGTATATTAGGACTGTAATATTGTACTACAAGGTGAATTATTAACATATTGGTATGTCAATCACAACAGTCAGAGTGTTTGGGTTTTTTGAGCAAAACACTGACCCTGTTCATTCACTTATATCTCTATAGTAAAGTGCAAGCCAAACACCAAAAAAACAATATATGTTTTTTCCATTTCATACTTTGAGAAACAACATCTTCACTGGAATGACAGATGTCAGATGGACTCCCAGACAGACAGACAGAAATTTGAATCTATCAATATCCTTGTCAGTCTACTTCAAGTTCACACGTTTTCAGGGGCGTCTGCAGCCGGCTGCTCATTTTGTCCGGGGGACTCCTCTGACCCCTAAGCCGCTGCCAGGGATTGTCCTAATGCTAATCAGGAGGGGGAACCAATTCATCGTCGCACAATTCGATTAGACATCTGCATATTGAGCATCTGCACCCCATGAAAATCTACCAATACCTACTCCCCCTCCCACTGCTCGCCCCCACATTCTCTGACCCCCCACAGGGGTACTGCCCCACGACCCCAGGGGCAGCCTGTCCTTGGTCCCCACCCGCCTCCCCCGTCTCCCCCTCCTGTCCCCTCCTGACCCTGTCAGGCCCGACTACAATACCTGACCCCGCCCAGAGACGGGACGATTGGAGTTCAAGGTAAATGTCCCTTCTCTGGATCCGTCTGCAGGCTGCCCTGCGTGGCCCCTGTCCGGCCCTTGTCCAATAATCACATGCACCGCTCTTTTTTCATACTTTCTCAGACGCACAGACAGACTCAGTTTTTTTTTTTTTCATTACAATCTTTTTCTTGAGAAGATGTGACTTTGCCTTAAAAATTAAGGCTTTCCTTTCTCTGGAGCTTTTCCATTGTAATCAAATCTGACCACTGGCTCTTATTCAGACATCTCTGCCACTCACATGATTTCCCGCCTTTCCTTTTCTTTTTTTATCGCTTATTGATTCATCAGCCGCTCTTTCAGTGCTGAGACGAGAGAGAGAGAGAGAGAAAGAGAGAGAGAAAGCATGTCAATGTGTTGAGCCTTACCGCACACAATGCAGTGTTGAGATGTAATCTGAGGTGCCATAAAATCTACCAGAACTTGCTGCTTGTTTTTTGGTGTGACAGTCACATTTCAGCAAACTGCTTCTTGAAAGTAAACCATCTAAAAATAGTGTCCATTTCCTTTATGTATTTGTCTGATGTTTATTTGAAGACACTTATACGGTTGATGAAGCACCTACGTTTTCACATCTGAAAGAAACCAGTAGATGTATAAGTTTCATTTTAAAATCATAGAAACTACTCTGAACACCTTATTGAAAGATTTTTAAAATCAGCTAAAAACATCCATATATTTGTTCTGCAGTTCAGTCTTGCAGCTCTCATGCGTGAATGAGAGTGACTGCATGATGTGATACTGTATGACAGTGATAAACCAACATTTGCCGGAAATAATAGTCTGAAAATGCACAATGTACTGTGACTATCAAAAAGCAAGGAGTGTAATGTGACAATGATTTTGCTCTGCTGATGCCCCCATGGGGACTAACATTATCACATATGAATAGAGTTTGGCTCACTGGATCCACCAGTGTCTCAGGTTTACAGTGATACCCAATTTATGTAATTTAAGACTGTTTAGTGACCCCAGTATGCAGAAATATTCACAGACCATTTTTAGAATAAGCAAAAATAACACGTTAAACCTGCATGTTTTTTTGCCCCAGACTGACTGTGATTATCATAAAGTGGCCATGTCTGTAAAGGGGAGACTTGTGGGTACCCAGAGAACATATTTTCAGTCACATATCCTGAGGTCAGAGGTCAAGGGACCCCATTGAAAATGGCCATACCAGTTTTTCTGTGGTAAAATTTAGCCTAAAATTGGAACATTATCGATGACCTGGTTGGTACCGGTGGATTCCTTAAGTTTTCTAGTTTCAGTCACTCTAGCTCTGAATCTGAACCTGCTACAGCTCCTGAAAGACAGTAAAGTAGGGTGGGATCGCCCACAATCCTGCAGGATTCAGAGGTTTAAGGAGAAGTCACTTGCTAAAGTATTCTGTGATAACATGCTGTAATTACTCTTTTGTTCATCTCACTTCCCCTTAACCTGTCTTGTCTACGTCTTCTTCCCAGAGTGCCTTTTGATAGTGTGCTCCTCATTGCACACGTGTTGGTATGTTGGGGCGGCAGTAGCTCAGTCTGTAGGGAGTTGGCTTGGGAACCGGAAGGTCACCGGTTCAAGTCCCGACTTGGACCAAAAACTGAGTGTGAACTGGTAGCTGGAGAGGTGCCAGTTTACCTCTTGGGCACTGCCGAGGTGCCCCTGAGCAAGGCACCAAACCCCCAACTGCTCGGGGCGCTTGTCTGGAGCAGCCCCATCACTCTGACATCTCTCCATTACTGCATGTGTGTGTGTGTTTGTGTGCATGTACCATGTATAAGTTAAAACAGAGTGTAAAATTGAATTTCCCCACTGCGGGACGAATAAAGGTTGATCTTCTTCTTCTTCTTCTTCATGTGTGCCACTGATCACTTTGAACCTCGTCTCTCCGATTCTTGGCAGGAAGTGAGCATCAGCAGCTCTCGGTCGTAAAACTGCTTTTGGTTGCTCTCCCAGAGTGCAGAGAGGACAGAGAATCTCTGTGTCACCTTGCCATGGCACGGGATATGAGGAGATCGCTGGGAATGTCAATAACTGCTCAAACCGAGGACGAGCCTCTGCCTGCTCTCGGTGCAACAAAACCACCTGAATATCAATTTAAGAGAAATTGCAATTTTGGTACTTTTTCCCTAAATAAAGCCAAGATGATGCTTTTTTTATCTCTTGACCATGAGCAATTGAGGGCTTCTTTTCAAAGTGGTGCCAATTTGAATTCAAACGTGTCTTCATATGACTGAATAATAGTTTGAAAACAAGAGAGATACGGGTCATCTCTGTGATATCTGTCCGGTGAGGATACTTGAGATTAAACTAGTAGCTAACACGAGGTAAAAATCCACTGTGAAATACATAATTACCTAGTTTTAGGGCTGTCGATTAATCACATAATTGTCCACAGTTAATGGCAAATAATCACCTGTTTTATCTGTTCAAAATGTACCTTAAAGACAGATTTGTCAAGTATTTAATATTCTTATCAACATGGGAGTGGACAAATATGCTGCTCAATATATGTATGTATTTATTATTGTAAATCAATTAACAATACAAAGCAATGACAAATATTGTCCAGAAACCCTCACAGGTTCTGCATTTAGCATCATAAATCTCCTCCAATCACAACTGCAGCCCAGCAGGCAACAACAGCTGTCAGTGTGTCAGAGTGCTGACTTGACTGTGACTTGATCCAAAGTGGGCATGTCTGTAAAGACTCATGGGTGCCCAGAGAACCCATTTACATCCACATATTTTGAGGTCAGAGGTCAAGGGACCTTTCTGAAAATGGCCACAACAGTTTTTCCTTGTGTTAACTTCAACAGTCCTACCTATTTTATAATTAAATCCAATGTGGAAATTATGTCACTAAGGTGTGTATATGTGAAAACTTAAACTGGATTTATACCTCATGCAATAGGTGGGACCACCATAAATTTAGATTTGTAGTTAAATGTTGGAATTGTTGATAGCACTGCTGCAACACTAGTGGATGCGCTCTACATGATCAGGCCATATCATGCTTTAAAGCTTGGGATGGCTATCTGGAGAAACTATAATGAGAACGCTAGATTTGTAAAACTGTCCAACTGAAAAACCCAGTCCTGTTTTGCCAAATCTTTTCCAATAAATGGAGTTGACAACCCCAATACTTTCTGAAAAATTTGGGCCCAATGATAAGACTGGACAAGTTTATTACAGTGCTGCAACAGCCATAGATACCATTTTATCAGAGCATTTGATTTATCGATTGCTGATGGGATATAATGAGAATTTCAACAGCTTCCTTTTCTGCTTGTCTGATTACTGACAATAACACAATAACACTGTGTTTACGTTGTTTCATGTTTCATATGGAGCGTTGACTGCAGTGCGCTAAACCTTGCTAGATGTGTGTCAAGATAACTGAGTGTTTCTGCAAGTTCCTTGAATAATGTCGTCACTCTCAACAACCTCCACCTGCATCAGACACTTGTAGGAGGAAACACAAGCAGCCCAAGCAAACCAGTCACAGTTTTTGCAGTCTCCTCTTTCTTTAGGCTTTCTTTAGGAGTTATACAAAGCCATACGTCGATTTAGGAATATCATCTGTGTAACAGGGAGCCCAGATCTGTTAAACGGAGCAGCATCTGAATGGAGTCTGGCGGTCATTGGACTCCGACAACCCCAGTGTGTATTTCCCGAACAATGGGCTATCGGACAGCAGTGTGTGATGTCGTTGGCTGCGTGTGAGGTGTTTCAGGACAGTGATAATGTCAGATATGGGTCACTTCACACATGTCTGGGAACAGTCTAAGCAGAAAGATCGGATCAGAAGTGAGCACAATGTTTTTGGCTTGGGCAACAATTCCATAACAACCCTTCAGCATACTGTAGTTCAATGAGAGAAAACTAGATTTTTCAGTTTAAAATATCTAGGCCATGATGAAACACCAATCACAGGTCAGAGAGAGCGTTCCTATTGGCTGTGATCAGCGTTGCCTAGTTTGACCATTTCAGTGGAGTTTGTGAGTGACTGACTCCTGGCTCTCACGGACGGCAACTGGATGGCAGACTCCAGATCAGCTCTGATTGGTTGATTTTTCTGGTCTGGGAAATCTTACAGGTGCCATTAGCAGCACCGAAGACCACAGAGGCCCATGGTTTCTTTCAAATTACCTGTCTCATGCACTACCGTTGGGCCATAATGACCATTTTATAGAAATAGCTTTTTTTAATGATACTTGCTCCGTTTGTACGCACTGCAGCTTCAAAGAGAGAAACTAGTGAATAGAGTAAAATGTTTAACTAATAGATATCACCAATTAAACTTCCCCAGGTGATTACCTACAATACAATAAAACATTCTATAAATCAGGCTATTGATAATATTATTAAATCCTCTCTAAAAACCCACAGAATATATAAAAGAATGAAAGTGGACAGTTTGGTGGATGCCTTTAGAAATGCGTATTGTACAATTCCATACGTTTTGCTCTACATGTGAATGGCGTAAGAAAAATAACTGATATTACCTTTTTTACCTCCGCCAAGGAGGTTATGTTTTTGCCAGCGTTTATCTGTTTGTATGTCTGTGTTCAAGATAACTCAAAAACTTATGGACGGATTTTGATGAAATTTTCAGGGTGTGTCGAAAATGTGAAAAGGATCTGAACTGATTTAATTTTGGGGGTGATCCGGAAGAAATCCTGGATTCTGGATCACTTTGAAATTTTCATTAACACTGGGGTAAATGGGACCCAAAACATTGTTGCCCAAGCTCATGAAATTTGACTCAGGGATTTACAATGTGTACTTCTATCAAATCCCAAAGGCTGATCCAGATCTGATCCAGATGGCGGACTTTATAGCAATTTATATAAAAAATGGGGGTACTCTTACATTTTGGCCTACTGTGCATTTAATATTAGAGGTAGAGATTTCCAACAGACAGATCCAGAAGAAACCGCCAGGGGGGAAACTATGGTGCTTGGCGGAGGTCTGTGCTCTCCAAGTGCTTTTCTAGTTTGAAATGTTTGAAAAGATTCATCCAACAATCTGATATGTCAGTTTGATATAAAAACTTTTCATATGCAGTTAGGTGAAAAGCTGCGATCCTGTTTTGTTTTTTTCTACCTAGCAACAGTTGATATTACATACTTTTGCTCCAACTTACCGCCAGTTAATAAATGCATTGACTTTGTCATCTGGGATGCAGTATGACTTTGCTGGGGGAAATCCTCCAGTGTAGAGGCAGCGATGCGTTTAAGTTTCTGTGATATTTGGAATAAACAGAGTACGAACTGCACAGTTAGTAAGTCAATACTGTTTTCTCAGCATTTCATGGATTCATGGAGTAAATCAGAGGAAAAACTTGAAACTTTGAAAGCTGAAATGAGTTTATTGTTCATAGAAAGTTAAGAAAATACTTTGTGCTTTTGGATAAAAATATTACACAAATACACAAATAATACTTGCATCAGTGTAATGAATATGACGTTTGAATTGTGAAAAGTTGCTGTGGTATATCATTTCCCATCCAATCACTTAGATTTTCATTCTCGGTGACGAGCACAGATCCTTTTTCAATGAAACATTTTCAGTAAAACTAGTAAACATTATTACATGTTTTGCCTTCACTGGTAAGGGAACAAAACAAATTTTTTACAAGGAAAAAGGCAGGTTTTCTCTAACACTTGATCCATCATCAAAATGAATTGAGTTGTCAAAATCATCTGTTCATTTTATCTGCTGTGAAACTTGTGGCTCAGCGTTCGCCCATCAGGGTATATTTGTAGCTACAACACAGTGTTCAAAAGCCTTTGTCCCTCATCCCATTGCTGTGATCTGTGTCTCAGGGCTCATGGACAAAAGGTGTCAAACGAAGCGTTGGACTTGGCCTGCCATGTCCTCCCAAGGCTGCTCCTAATCCTATTACTGTGGGCTGTGGAGGAGTATGGATCCCAGCAACTATTAAAGTCTAAAGGGGCCCTGTGTATTTACTCTGTATGCGCGTGTGTGTGTTCTTGTGTGTGTAATTGCATTGTAAGCGACTTCTTATCCACGTTGTCATAATGTGTTATCCACTGATGCGGCTCAAGGTTTAGCCGTCTTTTTCTGTTTGCCACGGAGCAGGTGGACATTTCAATCTGTACTGCTGCTGGACTTTCGCCACATCAGCTATGAAGAAGCTTCACCTAGTAGCCTATTTGATGGTGAAATGAGGATTTTTTTTTTATTTTATTTTAATGTACGGTTGGGATGTATTGCAGGAATAAAATAACAAACAACAAGTACAATAAAGTATCATCAGTTAAAACCCTCTGAGACTCACAATAGTCCAGTTTTTGTCTTTTTAGGGGGGTACAGGAGGATTTTAGAGGGAGATAGCAGGTCAGCAGTAGATGTCACATAGAAGTTGTGTACATCATTTGAAAGCTGGGAACCTGAAGATTCATTTGCTCAACACTGTGTCAAGTTATCCTAGTCTTAAATCAGAAATAAACCTGAATGAATTATTTAAATTAAACTGTGAAAGTGCATATGATGTCCATTACCATGCTCATTTATGTCTCAAGAGTTTTTGCAGCAATTTTGGGGTTGACAATTTGTTGCACAGATTTGGTGCTAAATTTAACCCTTTTGAGAATTGATAAAAAAAATTAATCAATAATCTCTCCAAAACACCACATTAAAACACCAATACCCTGGGGAACACCACAGAAAAAGCCATGCTGTGATTTGGTGACAAAAACTTCTGACATTTTGAGATTTCTACAAGAACTACATTTTTCGGCGATTGAATAGCGAGCACTTCAGTTCTTGAAACTGCTCAGAAACCCCCATAGTTTCAGTCTAGTCAATGAAATGACTCAATGAATGAATGATCTAGGTCTCTAGTTTGTGGCTGTAAAAATTTCATGAGGCTGTGATTATCCCAGAGGTCACCACAGGTCATTTTATACAGTGAGGTGGTCTACAAAGAAATGGCTACTATGGAGACTAACATCATCACACATGAATACAGTTGGGCTTTATGCAATTCAGGGACCCAGTATTCAAATATATTCAATACATCATTTCAGAATAAGTGAAAATAACACATTTATTTTGCATGAAAAAACTACATGTGATTTTCAGGTGGGCATGTCTGTAAAGGGGAGACTGGTGGGGACCCACAGAACCCATTTCCATTCAAATATCTGGAGGTCAGAGGTCAAGGGACCCCTTTGAAAATGGTAATGACAGTTTTTCCTCGCTATGATTCAGCTCAACTTTGGAGTGTTATTAAGCAGTAAAACTGAACCTGCATCTGAAACACAAAAAAGTCAGTCGGGATTGGGTCTCAGAGGGGAGACAAAATTGACATAGATGTGTAGTTGGAGTCAAGAAGGACCACTTAATAGTCAGTGCTAAACTTCAATCAGCAATGTAAAAAAACACAGACCAAGCCAGAAATCTGGGTGCAATCATCACCTGAATTTTTCAACAGCCACATTAAAGGCAGGATGGGCAACACAGAGTGAGGCCAAGTATGGCTGTGATTTTTTATGCACCTTCATCATATTTCCTCATATTTAGCTCTGTAGAACACACTTTTATTTTTTAACAAATTCAGTATGTACATTCACAGTATGTCTCAGCTGTGTGGTCAGCAGTGGTTCAGTGCAAAGAAACACCTCAATGACCAGACAGCAGATTAAACAGAAAGTACAACAGAGAAGCTCTAGGTAAAGATATAAGATGCAAGAAGATATCGAAAATGTGTTTTACTATGTTGAGCGTAATATTGATTTATTACCCACCTTCAGTTTATCTTACTGTCTCTGAGCAGTTTGGAGCTCAAAATGACAAAATGAAATGTCGTCGAATGGCCTTTTGTTTTCTCTGGGTATCACTTATCTGGCTAAAGTGCAGGCCACACAGACAGACGCGCAGCCGTCCACATCCTCTCAATAGTCACATTTGTGTGTACATTGAACAGAGTCAATTGCCTGTCAAATGCTATGCGCGATTAGACACCAGTAGGTATGAGGCCTAATGCAGGCGAGCCTCCGAAAGCCTGGACGTTGTGGGGGCCCCACTCTGTGAACCCCACGGCCCCTCTCATTCCCCTTCACCCTCCACAACCCCCCTCCCTTTTCATTTCACCGCCCCAGTTCAATGTTAATGTCCAGTGGTGTCCACTCTTCGGACGTCTCCCTCCCGAGCAAAAACCCAGAGAAGAAAGGGTGAAAAAAGAGAAAGAAAACCAAACCTTCCCTCCTTCTTTTCTCACCCTGGCCTCCTCTTGTGTGCTGTCCAGCTGGCTGTGACCCTTGACCCCCTGACCCTCACTCCTGACCCCTGGACCCGTTCCCACGCCACGCCTTTTTGTGTCCACCTTGCCATGGCAACACCTTGGTCACTGCTGCTGCCACGGTAACAGATGGACAGGGGCCTGGAAATAACTTCATTCAGCCCCGCCCAGAGGGGTGAGCACCATGGACAATCTGCCCTAAGCCCCCCACTCCACTCCCTTCCCGTGTCTCACACACATACACATACTTGGACACACACAGCACCCCCAACTCAACATTGACACCTCCTGTGCCACATTCTAACACCCCAATCCCCTTGGATGCGTTCCCTCAGCAGGGGCCTCTGGGTATCAGGGCCTGATAGAGTCATTAACACAGAGATCCCAGATTCACCCTGGCATGGACACAGCACATACATGGGAATAAGAATAAGTTGCCGTTGTTGGCACAGAGAAGCATAAAAAGAGACCCCAAAGTCACCCACATATCCCATTTCACACTGCGGGTATTTATGGTTGAGGGTGTAGGAGCACTAACTTCATCACTGTGTTGTAATTATCTCTCTGCTTCTTTTATTAGCCCTATTGTTTTCTCACATCCTCCGATGAGAAGGGGGCTGGGGGGGAGTTGTAAAGACACAGAGCTGAGCAGCGGGGGATCTGTTTGCTGACTCTGAGACAAACGACGAACTGAATAGCATCGCTGAGTAGCTAAATAAGGTGCAGCAGGAAAATGAACTGCAACAGTTTTGGTGCTAATCAGTAACTAACCTCTAAACAAGGTTGTGGGTGCTTTGTCTCCTTTGGGGAACAACTCTCGGACAGACACTGTGAATACATTAAAGGGGGATAGTGTAATTACTGGCGCTGAATGAGGTCCGTGCAGAAGAAGAGAGGCCTGACACTGTAGAAACCCACTTGTCTTTGTAAAGAAAGCTCTGATCCGCTGGGACTCGTCTTGAACTCGCTGCAGAGAGCAAACAAACAAGTAAACAAACAAAATGGCGACCGCTGACACAATGGAGGTCTCCCATCTGATGATTATTAGGATGGTCTTCAGCTTTGTCAACATTGGACTTTAATTTTTCCTTTAACGAAAAGACAGCATCGTCTTTAGGTAAATTTATTGAGGTTTCATGAAAATGTTACCTTAAATGTGCCTTTTTTTTTTTTTTTTTTAGTTAAACAGGGCTGACTGGGGGAGCAGGTGTGTGTGTGTGCATGTGTGTGTGTGTGTGTGTGTGTGTGTGTGTGTGTGTACCACAGGCAACCACAAAAAGACTGACCACTGAGGCCAAGCCTCACAAACAAAGCCACTTATTAAATTTGTAGGATTTTGTATCACACCCTTACATGCATCTGCATCCCACTATCTTTCCCTCTCCTTTCACACCCTCCCTCACTCCTCCCTCCCCTCCTGTGTCCAGCACCCCCTCATCCTACCCTGTTCCCCCCTTTTCTCCCTCCCCTCCCCTCTGCCTCTCACCCAGTTCATTGTACCAAAGGAGATTTTCTCCATTGAGGCCCAGTCTCTTAGGTAACCCCAGCGCTGCATGAAATGAGGAGAGGAAGAGAGCGAGAGACAGGGGAAGAGAGAGAAAAGAGAGGGAGAGAGAGGGCGGGGAAATTAAGAGAGAGAGAGAGAGGGGGAGAGGGTGAAGGAAATGTAAAGGCGGAGGGAGGGCCGGACAGAAAGGGTTGAAGAAGAAGAGGGAGAAGGACGCAGGATCAGAGGAAGCAGAGGCGAGGAGAGTGAAAGATGGAGAAGTAGGACAAGTGCGGTCAGACGTCGACAGCGACACAACTAAACCTCGACCCAGAACTGAAGGAGGAAGAATGAGAGACGAGGATGTCTGTCGCAAACGTAAGGATGAAACCTCTGTGGCTGAGAGGGACTTTATCACATGCTTTTTGCAGTCATTTTTGAACCAGATTTTAGGGCCCAATGGGTCCAAACACTGGGCACTACTGCACTTTTGTCTTCTTGTCTATTTTCTGCTTTGAGTTGATATTAACTGATGTAAATTTAGGTATTACACCCTTTTTCACTTTTGAACAGTACAAGTGTTTTTGAAATGGGGTGCAGTAGTCAGTGTGGGAGCAGTACCTGCAGAGTGTAAACCAGTTGAGTTTAGGCCTCTAGGCCTTTTTAAAGACCACAGCCTGTTTTTGTCAGGAAAACGGAGCACACTATTTTTGATCAGTAATATAGAATACACATTTTTAAAATAGGTATTCAATATCTTGCAAATTTATTGCAAAGTCCTATTACTGGAAAAGTTTGATCCATCATGTCTTATTGGCATTTCTGACAGAAATGATTTACTTCCATGTTGCATAGAGTACATGAAGAAGATCAATTATTTCCAGTTTACTGGCTATTGGAATATAAACACACACTTGAATTTCAGCATTCAGATAAGAGTTTATCTCTGGTGGATTTTCTGGCTCTGTGATTTAAGTGTAAATTGTTCTGGACAGAGACTTTAACAGTAAGGAAAGGACTCTCTGAAACGCTGCCATCCTTTGTGGCCATGCTGCTCTGCACCTCAATGGTGGGCACACAGCACATGGGGTTCCCATGAATAGGCCAGGCCTCACCAAAGACCACATCATTTGGATAGAGACGGGCTCCCACAGACAGAGAAAACACCTCACGGAGCGAATCAGATAAAGAGAAAATGTTGCGTACGGCAAATCAGATTAGGGTGAGTCAGAGTTTTAACTTTTTTACTTTTCAGTTTTGCCCCCCTTCCACCCTCCTGCCTCCAACTCAGTAAAATTTACAACTGCTGCAGCTCATGTGTCTGATAATAATGCGCTCTACTGCTGTGCTGAGTTATCATCTCAGGCTTTTGTCTTCTTTGATCCGTGTGACCGTTGGGGGACCCACTTCTTCTTTTGTACAGGGTCACATCACCGGCTCCTTTTGGACGGGCCTGCCCCCGGGTGGTGACCCCTTCGTTCATCATGGTGTCACCCACACAGAGGACAAACATGAGTTAGAGCTTTCTCCCTCTCTCTTTTCTCTTCGTTCTTTCTCCCTGCCTTCCCGCTCATTCCTGTGACCATCCTTTCCTTCTTGTCCATCCAAAGGTGCTGACCTGATGCGAGCTGGGGGTCAAACACTGAACTTCAAAGATGGAGGAAGTGATATTTGGACGGAATCACACCATTCACTTGCTAACTTTAGTGGACCGAAGCTGAACTGACTTCAGCGACTTGAAATTGCCAGCCAACAAACCAGGCAACTCTCCTGATCATCCAAGTGTGCGTGAGTATGCGAACATGCCAATGACCAAGTGGAGCATGGAGGTCCGGAGCTGATTGTCCAAACGCAATTCTTGCATCTGCCTTTGTGAAACCAGGAGTTGTGGATGGACATCACGCCTCTGACCTCTGAAAATCAGCGACGGCCAGACCACCATGGACGAGATAAAACTCTGGCTTTGTGGGTGGATGAGAGAGACACTGAAAGACAAACAGAGAGAGGGAGAGAGCGAGGGAGATATTGAATTAGGAAGAGTGTGTGTTTATGCAAATGTAAAGCCTGTAAGAGTGTCTCTTGACATTTTTGGAGGTCAGCACAACTTTTATTCCAAACCAGACCAGAATGGTTTCAAGTTGGGCCTGTAAAATATTTCAGTTTAAAGCTTTTACTTAAAACAACAGAACACAGAACGTAGATGTAAAATAAACAAGAATTTCTGCTCTTCTGGTCAAGTCAGGTGTGTAGTGAAAAGCTTCAGACATTTTCCTCTTACAGAGCTGATTAACAAGACAGGCTGGTGAATAATTAATGTCATCAATGGTTTGAACAGTACTGCCAGAGAACTGAGACAGCAGGTTGACAGCAGCCAAATGGGAAGTGAAGAGGAAGTCAATTAACTTATTTGGCGATTCACACAACACAAATTGGTCGATGCCAAATTGTGAAACATAGCCCTACACATATTTCATGACAAATCAAAAGTTTTTTTCCAAAATGCGAACGGTATCGTACATTTTCTCTTTGACACCGATGTGAAAATATGAGTTTTAGCGGGATTTAACAGGCCGAGAGTTGAGTTTGACTTGATGCTTAAATACCGCTGTTAACTTCAGAGAGAGGAACAAATGACCCAACTGCCAATAGCACATATTTCTTACTTTTTTGTATATTTTTCCTGCCCATGCACTCATACAGACACCACTCTGATCAGATCAGGGGTGTCCCATTTTGGAGAGGGGGTTAGAGTCTGTCGGTGGAGCAGAGAGGGCTGCTCTCGCCGTGTTAAGTACAGTTGAATGTGTCCGGTTCACACTTCAGCACCAGCGTCTAGAGAGGGTCTAGCTAAATTTGCAGTCGAAGAGGTGAGAGTGACAGAAAAGGAGAGCGAATGAGGGGTGGGATGTGTGTGTGTGTGTGTCTGTGTGTGTGTGTGTCTGTGTCTGTGTGTGTACTTACTTACTGTGATTGCCTCTGCGTTTTTTTCCTGTGTTTGACAAAATTCAGGGGGGCCAGACTTGGAGAGAGAAAAGGGAAAATGAGAGAAAGTAAAGGATTTGAATGAGGTGGTGAGAGGGAGGGAGAGAGATGGGGAGAATGGATGAAAAAGAAGGCATAGATCTGACAGAGAGAGAGGGGACCGAGCGGAGGACAAGAGGACATTTTTGGAGGGAAAAGACCAGGCACCCTGAAATTTGTGTGGCAAAATAGTCCGCTGCTTCACAGCATGAGTGGCATGAATTGGTGATATTTATAGATTGAAGCTGCAGGAAGCAACAACTCATTCTGGGAAATATGTACAGAGAAAGAGAAAGAGAGAAAGGGAGAGAGAGAGCGGGAGAGAGAGGGTGGGAGGGAGATCAAGAGCGAGGCAGCATTAATATGCTAATGGCCTGAGTGAATGCACAACAGGCCCACTGACCAGGCTAATCACTGGTGGACACACACTGAGGCTAATCCCTCATGCAGCACTCTCTCTCTCTCTCTGTCTCTCTCTCTCACACACACACACACACACATACAGTGCAGGTTAAAATATTTGGACAGTAACACATTTTTTGTCTCTGTTGTTGTGTCTCCTGGCTTAAAATGTGTATAATTACATATAATTATATATATGCTATGCATATACAATACCCACCCATTATTTTATTGCCATTTCCTTCATTGCACCTTCTCTTTTACTTGTATTGTATTCATCTGTACTGTTGTTGCTGCTGCGATGACACGTGAAGGTTCATCTCATCTCATCTCATCTCTCATCTCATTCCAGCTCATTGGAATGAAACACTGAGTATGAGTTTGAAGAGCTGACTTTCAGGTTTAATGTGGGTGTGTTTATGTCCATATTGTGAATTATATCCCATTTTTGGTGGTTGAAAGTCACCACAATCAACCACGTTTCACTTACTGAAAACCAGACTAAATACAAAAAAAACAGAAAATGACTAAAGTGCAGAAGCATCTATCGCGCTTGTAGTATTCAGATGAACTGACTGCAAAGGATTTGCAACTGCAAGACTAATTGCATAATTCAAATTAATTTAAGCTCATGTAACATTTTCAGTTAGTTAAGTTTAAGGGGAAAGAAAATAAGACAATTCAAAATTTTGATACAGGCGTACAATACATCATGATTTATTTCAAATTCAGTGTGCAGGAGTACAGAGCAAAAATAATGTGAAAAATATGTCACTGTCCAAATAATGAGACACTTGAAGGAGAAGACATCAGATGAATTCACACTAAGCCAGTTTCAGTGACTACAAACTGTTGCTTTTATGTCTCTTACAGTTATCATATTATGTAATGTGTGTAATAATTACTATTGCTGTCATATTATATGAAAAAAATGATGCAAATAGGAAAATGCATAGTAAGGAAAATAAACTTTCAAAGCCATTTCTGGTGTTTTGGTCTGTGTTTCTTCCTCTTGCGCTAATTGATGCATCTGAACTTTTTTTGGTCCATTTTTGAGATAGTGAAAAAATAATGTTTACCCTTGAAAAGTTCTGAGGATAAAAATGCTTCACGAATTACAAACACCACTTGTAAAGTGTAACAAGGGTTGCATTGCTATATTTCTACCTAAGCTATCAGATTCATTCATGTGACTTAAAAAAAGATGAATAATAGTCTGTTTAGTGATCACTATGCCCTACTGATCGATTACGTTGCCTGTCTGTATCAACATCATAATGTAAAGGAATTTTTAAAAAAATCTTAATTGACATAATAACACTAAAAGTGAATATGACATATCTTTTGCTGCTAGCTTTATTTCACTCACTTTATACTTTCACTGTTGTGAAATACATGGGCAACAATAGTGTTTACAAAAGTTTAATGTGGAAACACACACAATGTAAAGTTAGACAGAGAAAATTAAACATCTTAAACACTTGCATGGTTATTTAGATGAAATTGCTCATTTATACTAAAAAAGTTTGAGACTACCAGAAACACAAGGATCCATATGTTTTGTGTAATGACATTTTGCCCCCCTTGAGGGTGATAAAGCATCAAAAACCTGCTGGAGCTTTCAACCACAGGTGGTGTTAACAACACCTGTCTGCACCTTCCCAAATCATGAAAAGAGTTCAGGTCAAAATACCACTTTTTCCCCTTTAATCTCGAGTAGTCATTTTTGACAGAAGGCAGGTGTGTAACCTGTAACACAAAAAAACAGAAATTCATACCTCAGTGCATATACTGCACAGACAAAAGAAAATGCTGGGTGTACACTGCAAAACAGACTTTACTCTTTTCTTGTGTTTTATTGATTATTTTATTATTTATTAGTGATGCAAATATTACAGTTGTGATAACAACACCTCAACACTCTCTGGCTAGCCTTCCTGTTAAATCATAAGTATAACTAAAGTTCATATAAAGTAGGCCCCTTGTAGCAAAATAATGACAATAATATCAAATATTTAGATGAAACACCCTCACAGGACACCTGATAGCAAGAATGAAAACATTTTGGTGATTCTTTGATAAAAACATTTGTGTCTTTTCCATGTTTCTGGGGAAACTTTTATTTTACAACCTCTCTCACAGCAACTGGTGCTGGCCACACTATCCTCCAGTATTTCTGTTCAGAATAATGCATATTTTTTTGCTACACTGTCAGCATCCTTGAATGAATACATCTCCGCTCAACTATGCTAATATACTGCTGTGGGTTTTTTTCTGCAAAGCATACAAATATCTTTCAAGTCGATGCAGCATTGTAAATACAGTAAACAATCTGCTGCCAGCTTAACAGAAATTCCTTATGGACTGCATAACATGACACAACAGGAAAACACTCTGCCCATGTAGCTGGTGGAAATAATCAGATTGAATGTATATACAGCATATGTTGCAAAAATAGTTGAAATGTGGATGCTGAGGATAGAAATAATTCTCCATCAATCCATCCATCGTCAACCGCTTATCCCGTTAGGGGTCGCGGGGGGCTGGAGCCAATCCCAGCTGGCTTTGGGCGAAGGCAGGGTTCACCCTGGACAGGTCGCCAGTCCATAACAGGGCACATAGAGACAGACAACCATTCACACTCACATCCACACCTACGGGCAATTTAGAGTCATCAATTAACCTAAACAGCATGTTTTTGGACTGTGGGAGGAAGCCGGAGTACCAGGAGAAAACCCACGCTGACACGGGGAGAACATGCAAACTCCACACAGAAGAGTCCCAAGCCGGATTTGAATCTGCGACCCTCTTGCTGTGAGGCAACAGCTCTAACCACTGCACCACGGTGCAGCCCTAGAAATAATTAATTATGTTTAAAATTGATTTCTACTGGGTATAAGACCAAACACTGTGCATTTATGTTTACAGTGAATAACGTGGATTTATTCATTTTTATTTTATTAACCCTTATTTAATTAACCAGGAAGTCCCTTGAAATGTATTTTTCTCGGGAGACCTGTCAGTTGAGGTGAACATTAACCCACATGTCATTGTATTGCACATCTGATGTCTTTCCTATATGTGACCAGTTATAAAGGATGCTGTTTCTTCCAGGAGTCAGTCTGCAGATGTCTGCTCCTCCTGCAAGCTCTGAAAAATGTCTGTGTAATTAATTTGCAAATAGAATATGAAGAGATCATAACTTACATGATTGAAGCACTGGTTTGTTTCCATTGCAGCAGGTCCACCCGTGCGCCAGTGCCCTCCAGTAACCTTTTCCACAAAAGACTAGATGAACTTGTCTTGACCCCTTGACCTCTTGCACTGGATGCGTCTCCATCCCCATCTGCACCGACATGTGAGCTGCAACATGACCACACAGCCCCTTTCCTGTCTCGGGAAAGCAGGGCTGCGGTGTTTTTCAGTGATTCTACGCCAGTGCTCGACTATGAGAGCACTAAGCCAAATCCTCCACCATCATCGTGTTTTCATCCGTACAGGGGGAGGGGAGGGTTGACTACGAGGCAAAGTGGGGGGAGAAACAGACTCACACGGGGCCTTGTCGCCACATCTTTTCATGCGAAGAAGCTGTGCCGCTAAACCGTCAGTAATCCCTATTTATTTGCACTCGGTTTATGTTTACAACATTTAGCCAGGGTGTGCGCAGAGGAATGAGATAAAGGGGAAACGACCTGTACTAAACCGGTCTGTTCTCGGCTGTCTAGCTCTCCTCCGGTGCATTCGGGCTAACTAGCTTGCTAGCTAGGTTAGGTAGCAGAACGTAGCTAGTACAGCGCTTAGCTTGTTTTGCCAAGTTACACCAGACATAGCATAATTTCACCAAAATGTAACGTTGAAGACACGTTTGTCTTAAATACCATGCTGAGATATGTAATAAAAATGTAATGTATATGCAAGGAGGGTAGCTAACACAAGCCACTGAGCTTTACGGACATTTTAAGTGTTAGTGTGATGTTAGCTAGTTGGCGAGCTATGCGGTGGCTAACGTTAGCTTGGAGGTTTGTTGCCATCTGTCTGGGCTCCATCAGTTTAGTGCAATGGGACGTTTTCTTCACTGCATTGAACCCAACGTACTTAACAGTCAGTGCCTGGTATCAATACGTTGTTTCGTCTTTATTTCATAGCCCTATGGATTTGCTCAGGTATCAGTTTAGCAGCTGAATACTTTGCAAACTCCTGTTGTATCGTTACATCAAATGCAAAAAAATGCACCAAATACACAAATAGCGTTTTATCTATTGATAAGCATACAGACAGCTCATAACATTGCATGAGACGGAGGGGTATTAGATTTGTTCTCCAGTTGTTTACCAAATGGCCGTCCTCTGTGCCACATCATTGTCTTATGCGGACTTGTGTCTTGTGTCAATTTCAGACCCGTTTTTGGTTTCCCAAAACGACTCCGGCCCGGGCCTCAGTCCGCGGTCTAGAGTTTGATAGCGGGCTGTTTGAGACGGACCCACTTCGGTGTGAAACTGCCAGCTAGTCCCTGAGCCCCATCCACCATCATGGGCGACAGTAGAGGTGAGAAAATAACTGCAATAATTTTGTTATCAGCAATGAAATAACGCAAATAGACTCTGGAAACTTATGTTATTATGCATTAGCTGCAACTATATAAATTTTAGGTTATTTACCGATTTGTTATCATGCATGTAAATCCAGGTCTATGAAAAATAAGGGTTGTGGTGAAACAAGGGTTCATCTATCTAAAAAGCTTTTTGAAACGCATGCCTTCCAGCTTGTACAGTTGACCTACATGTTCCTATGTATAATAATTTCAACAATCAGTCAGGGTCAGTCACCCAAGTTACCGTCTCCTAATTTCTCTAAAGCAAACTGTGTTTTAATACCGTATTACTATGATGGTCTTGATGATGTTTGTTACCTAAAGGTTGATGTGCTTTAGTCTAAGGAAGTTTAGAGTTCACTGTTAGGCCAGGTGCTTATTCACCTTTATCCAAAACATCACACAGTAACATGAGATCAATACACAGTATCAGTGCAACACCAGTAGCTTTTGAACCTCTATTTCTACACCAGGAAAGTAATGTAAAACCATGGCAATGCTGGTGCTGTACTCAGCTAGTGTAGCCACACATCATACTATGCACCTTGAAATACGTATTCTTCACAAGTACATATTCAGAGTGCTTGGTGACAGAGTTGGAGTTGTAACACTGTCATTACATGAATCGAGACTTGTGAGGGAAAATCTAAAGTTGAAAAATGAAATAAAATAGGTGTCCTCAGTATTTAAAAGTATAATTCCTAGTGATTGTTGATTTAATAAGTATTCATGCAGTAGTGCAAGCGCTGTCCTCCATGGGCCACAGTAGGTGATTTACACAAACATATGATCGGGTCATTTCTTTCTAGTGTGTTTAAGGCAAGAAACGTAGATTAGCTCAGACGACAACCAAGTACACAGCCCGAAGCAGTGAAAATGCAGCACACAGCAAGCTGCAGAAGAAAGCAACACCGTACAAACCACAGTATTAACAATATAAATAAATAAAAGAATTGGCATCTTAAAACCAGACCAAAGCTCCAATGGATTCAGATCACACAGCCAAAGAAAGGCTTCTGGAAACTGAAATTAATATCTTCCTCTTGATTGCAGATCAGTCAGATAGAGTAAACACACATCTGAAGTACACCTCAGGCCTGTAGTACGAAGCAAGATAAGATAAGATAAGATATTCCTTTATTTGTCCCACAGTGGGGAAATTCACACATTACAGCAGCAAGTGGATAGTGCAGTAAAAGACAAGAAGCATAGATGTAAAAACAGTATTAATACAAATAAAATAAATAAATTAGTATATACATAATAGAAAAGTAAAGCTAGAAATGTGTCCATCATATCAATGATATAATTGTACATATAAGTCCTTATTGCACTTATGTCCGGTGAGTTTGTTGTGAATGTTAATGTGTATGTGGTCTACTGGGAGCAGTGCTGGTTGTGGAGTCTAACAGCTGCAGTCAGGAAGGACCTTCTGTAACGCTCCTTCGTACACTTAGGGTGTAGCAGCCTGTCACTGAAGGAGCTCTCCAGAGCTCTGATGGTGTCTCTCATGGGGTGGGAGTCCTTCTCCATCATGGATGACAGCTTAGCCATCATCCTCCTCTCTCCCACCACCTGCACTGAGTCCAGAGAGCATCCCAGGACAGAGCTGGCTCTTTTGATAATCTTATCCAGCCTCTTCCTGTCTGCAGCTGTGATGCTGCTGCCCCAGCAAACCACTCCATAAAATATGGCTGATGCCACAACGGTGTCATAAAATGTTTTTAGTGTCCCCTGCACTCCAAAAGACCTCAGTCTCCTGAGCAGATACAGTCTGCTCTGGCCTTTCTTATGGAGTGCAGAGGAGTTTGTTGTCCAGTCCAGTTTATTGTTCAGGTGAACACCCAGGTATTTATAAGATGTCACCATCTCAATGTCTGATCCCTGGATGTTCACCGGTGTTGGAGGGGGATGAGTTTGCCTGCGGAAATCCACCACCAGCTCTTTAGTTTTCCCCGTGTTGATCTGGAGGTGGTTCCTCAGGCACCAGTCCACGAAGTCCTGGGAAAGTTCTCTGTACTCCCCATCGTCCCCATCAGTGATGAGGCCGACGATAGCAGAGTCATCAGAGAACTTCTGCAGGTGACAGGTTGGTGAGTTGTAGGAGAAGTCTGCAGTGTAGAGCGTGAAGAGGAACGGAGCCAGAACCGTTCCCTGCGGGGCCCCCACACTGCAGACCACCGTGTCGGAGGTGAAGTCCAGTGTCCTCACATACTGTGGGCGGTTTGTGAGGTAGTCCAGTATCCAGGATGTAAGATGGTGATCTACCCCTGCAGTCTCCAGTTTGTCCCCCAGAAGTGTCGGCTGGATGGTGTTGAAAGCACTGGAGAAATCAAAGAACATGATCCTCACAGTGCTCCCAGGCTTCTCCAGGTGAGACAGAGTTCGGTCCAACAGGAAGATGACGGCATTATCCACCCCAATGCCAGGTTGATAGGCAAACTGTAGTGGGTCCATGGATGGACTCACCACAGGGCGGAGATGTTGGAGGACCAGGCGCTCCAGGACCTTCATCAGGTGGGATGTTAACGCCACCGGCCTGAAGCTGCTGGGGTCCTTGGGGTGTGGGGTCTTGGGCACAGGTACCACGCAGGATGTCTTCCATAGTTGTGGTACCTTCCTCAGCTTCAGGCTCAGGTTGAATAGATGTCCAAAAGTCCCACACAGCTGGTCTGCGCAGGACTTCAGGAGCCTGGAGCTGATGCCATCTGGACCCGTAGCCTTCCTCACATTCATCTTCTTGAACTGGTTCTTCACCTGAAGTGTTGTGAAGGACAAACTGGAGCAGGGGGGCTGTGTGTCAGAGGCAGCGAAGGGGGGTGGGGGGGGGCAGAGTTGAGTAGTGGAGCAGAGGGGTGTTGTCTGAGGGACGGGCCTGCTGAGAGTAGAGCTGGAGCCGTATGAAGAGCTGTAGGTGTCGATGTCAGTGGGGGGGCTCTTGTTGAGCTGAAGGAGGAGGAGGGGGGTGCATCTGAATATATTCAGATGCCCTGAACATATTTAGGGCATCTTCTCATTATCTGTCTTAACTAACCCTAACAACGGAGATCCAGGGAAAAAGTCCTACGGCGGTGGTTATCAACTTGGTAAATCAACCCAGGGTTTCTGGCTAGACTGGCTAGACTGGCTATTAGCGTGTTCACATAAAGGGGCAGTGTTTCTAGCATATGACCAGTCACAAACATGGACTGTCAGCAGAGTGGCACATTTACAAACAAAGAGCGAACTATAATATTAGACAGATATGAAGAAGTTACACACATAATCCAGACAAAAATTAACACAGTTGAAGCTGCCAAATGTAGGAAGGACAGCTGGTGAAAGAAAAAAAAATGCAGGTGTGTGAATGCGACAATTAATTGATTTAATAATTTAACGGCCTGAAAAGTCAGATATAGTCATCTAGATAGGGGCAGTGATATTATAAAAAGCTCTCAGAGTATAATTGATGAATAGACTACACTTCATTATGCCTTTTGAAATAAATATGGCATGTGTGAGTTTTTCAGCCTTCTTTCAGCAGCTCTCTGGTGGTGTGAAACAGACTTGAGAGCAAGTAAAAAAAAATATAAAAACTAGGGCTGTCAAAATTAATGCGTTAACGATTAATTTGTAGAATAAACACAACAATGTTTTTAACGCATTAATGCATGCGCAGAATGACCCCTCGGTCGCAGGCCATATTGTTCAGAAGAAACTGTCAGCTTTGCATTCATAAATGTTAACTAGTGAGTTTGCCTTAGCTAGGCTAAAAGATGAATAGGTAAAAGGGCCACATGTAATTGTGTGATAGTGGAGTTCAAAACAGATAAAAGTTCCATTCATCTATCCTGTATTTACTAAAAAAAAAGAAAAAAAAAAGAGAGAAATGTCTAAGTTGCCAAAATTGTCTAGAATTAAGGGCATCTTTTAGTTTGATTTAAAAAATTTAGTTTTTAGGTGGTATGATTGAGCTAATATTATTTTTCAGTCTCAACATAATTTGAATTTCTCATGAATAAAAAAACAAATGATATATCTGCTTCTTGTCATTTATCTTTCTATATTAACAACAATACACAGAAAATGGGATTTTCTCTTTTAAATATTTAGGAATGTTGATTAATTGTAATTAATTCACGGCTACCCTGTGATTAATTAGATTAAACTTTTAAAACTTTTAAAATTTTTTCTGTCTTTACTTTTTTCTATTTTCTATTATGTATATACTAATTTATTTTTATTTGTATTGCTGCTGTAACGTGTAAATTTCCCCACTGTGGGACTAATAAAGGAATATCTTATCTTATCTTATCTTATCTTAAACGTTTTAATTGTGTGACAGCCCTAATGAAAACGTAATTCAAAGTGGTAAGCACCCGCAGCATACAGCCAGCTGCCCTTCCTGCCTTTTTGCAGTTTAAACTGTGATGCCTTGGATTATGACTTCATTTTTGTGTGAGATTATCGTAGGATCTGTGCACCAAGCTCTGATTGGTCAGTAGGCAGTGCTTATAGACGAGCTGATGTCTTATCAGCTTGATAAGATGGAACATGGACAAGATGCTAAATCCTCAGAGATGCTGAGAATAACTACCCCAAACCAACCAAATCTCGCCCCTTCCTAAGTCATGAGGTACTAGACTCTGAGATGTTAAAATCAAAGCACATTTTACTAGAATGCTTGAATCTCTTGATACAAAATAAAGCATACAGCTGCAAAAGACAGGCCTGCTTATTATTTGTTGAAATTGTTGTTTAACTAGGAATAGATCAATATAAATGGAAATGATTGGTCATATATCAGCTTTAATGCCAGCCCGTTGTTATTATTATTAGCAAGTATTTGGATGATAATTGAACTTTCGTTGTAGTATTAGAATATATTAAAATGATCCCTATATCACACCTGTATCACCTCAATTAATAAGCATAGTGTATTTTGCACCACATTATCTTTATTAACTGTTTGCTATTCCCTCTCTTGCTGTGTCTTGACAGATTCCCGCAGTCCAGACAGTTCGTCTGTGTCCTCCCCACCATCAGGCCAGCGCTCACCTCCACTGGTTCCCTCAGCTGCAGCTTCCATGACCTCCCTGCCTCCCATTACCACCACCGGGGTCAACAGCCCCATCAGTAGCATCGGCTCCCCTTTTTCAGTCATCAGCTCTTCATTGGGCTCGCCCTGCCTACCTGGCACACCATCGGTGGGCTACGGCCCCATTAGCAGCCCACAGGTAAGGGAGGAGTGTTGTACTTTAGGGATATAACTTTAGCATACTGTACATTTCTGACCTTGCAGTTGTTTTCCTGTTCTATCACAGGTCAGATTTTGCTTTGTTTTCAGTGTTTTAGTACAGTTTCAAGATTCGGCCTCTGTGGAGGATTTACAGTGTGAATAAGCGTTTTCTTATTTTTAAATATTTTTAGGCCAAAGAACATACAGCATATGTTGAAGTACACCTAGAAATGTGCAGTAGCACGGGCAGATGTTTAAAACAAAATTCTCTCAAAGTAGAAATGAACACCTTAAAATATATATCAGGCTAATATTTTGTGAAAATATAAAGTAATGACATATTGAAGTTGGGTTTTTGACAATTTCTGTGATTTCTGCTTGCTATAACGAAACAAAAGTGACAGTTAATATCAAATATATCACACTTTTTGAATGATTTCAATGATTCAAATCAAATCAAAATCAAATTTCAATGATGGATGTTATGGCTTATCATCCTATGGCTTTCTTTGCCATAGTATTATAACAGTTTTACTACAGATCTTTGTTACTTTGGTCTTGCCCCACTCTGTCTCTCGATGTTTACATGGTAGATGTCGTAGAGAGAAATGTAAGCAGTAAGGCGGGGCTTTGAGAAAAACAGAAAAAACAAGGGATTCATGCTTGCCTCTGACTGGAATGTTTTTGTGTGGTCTAGAAATGTCACAGTGAGGAAATTTTCCCACGAGTTAATAAATCTGTGATAACACCAGTCTTAACAATTACACTGGACATCTTACGAGACAAGATGATGCTCAGTATATGTAGAGCATTTAACATTTTTTAACATCGGATGACTGTGTCTGGCCTCTCCAGTCTACTTTTCACTGCAGTTTCCACCTTGGCACCGCTGCGCCACATACGCTGGCTGTGACCGCTCCGTCCTCCATATGGCAGTTGTTTCATTAATGCTAGGGTTCCCATGTAGCATTGAGCTTAAATCTCAAATATTGCCAAATAGATGCTTTTGCTGTTCTCTTTGACACCAAATTTTCAGTCATCATCTTGACTCTTTCACTTTCACATTGTAGCGTGTGTTGTCCCAATATGTATAGGCACAGATATATGGAAATTAACTTTAAAAAAAAAAAAAAAAAAAAAAAAAGCAAAACGATCGTTGGGGGTGATGGGCATAGATTGTATGAAATATGGACATATTATCCGTGGCATCACCAATAGGTTTCTGAAGAGTGATTGAGCCGAGGCGGGCCGAATGAAGCCTGGTTGTTGAGACTTGCCCACCTAGCTTGAAGCTACCAAGTTAGCTACGGCTAACAAGCTACCCTAAGAAGCTCTATCATGGAAAGGCTACATGCCACCTTATGTAAACAGTTAACGTTAACCCTGTGGTCTGGTTGCTCCTGGTTGCCGGTTGGTACCGGTGCTAACATATAAATAAAATAATAGTAACATTCAAAGTTCACTCACTGAAAAAAATGGAGTCCAGACTGTCAGTCAATCATTTTTTTTGTCACATGAAATTGAACAAGGTAATGTTACATTCCAACTCCAGTGAAATACAGTCCTCTCAGCTCCTTCAATTTGTGCACTGATGGTAATGTTATTCACCATAAAGCACACGCCTCCTCCTTTTTTCTTGGAGTCCAAAAAAAAAGCTGAATTGTAAGCCGCATATATATACTGTAGTTATGTATAGACTGGAGATGCATATGTTGCAATACCCATAAAAGGCCACAGAGTGGCGAAAATGTATAGCGGTCAACACTATTTTACACAAGGGCATGCTGAGATCAATAAATCAGATAAATCAACTGGTGAGGTTATTTTTATTAAATATGTTTATCAGCAGTAATGTCTGCCTTTTTCACATCTTAAATGACGGCATTGTAGTAGTTAGGAATGCTGTCTCAGGTCTCTCTCTGTCCCTCACACACTCACTAATGTTATGATCACCTGGCTGGCAGAAACTTAGCATCTCATCACCCCCAAAAATACATGAACTTCCTAGCAAACAAACACAATGTGCGACTTTGCTGTCTATCTGTCTCTCTCAACCACACACACCAACATTTGCTAATGTTAAGCACACAACCCACGCACTGACGTATTCCTACATAAATCCTTGATGACTTGGCCTGGTGGGTGGTCAACTTACAGTCCCGGTGGGCCACCAGGTTTGTAAACTTACGGAAACCTTACCGTGTTGCTGAAATATCTGCGGCTTGGTAAGTCATATTAGCGATCCAATATATTCACCATTTCCTTGAAACTGGCTTTTTGAGGTGTATGGAGAGAAACCATTTTTCCTCACAATGTACCTGGTGACTGCTCCCTCGTACAGTCTCGCCACTGTTGGTTGTCACATTTATATGTCGTTGTTGCCTTTGCGAAAGCCCTGATGATTGAGGGTTGATTGCCCTCCATTAGCAGTTTATGTCCAGCAGCTCTTCTGTTGGATGGAGAGTTTTGAGATGGGAGCAGAGATTTGTGCTCTTTCTATCTTTAGTCTTGACTTGTTTACTGCACAGCTTACAAATCACTTTGTTCATGTTCTCTGGCTCTACTTTTTAGTTTGGTTTAAAACCAAAGAATCGTCAAATAAACACGCTTGCATTGCATTTTGCTAAGAAGAGCTGACATCTTTCCTGATGGCGGTAGGATTACATGGGTAATTACATAGGCTACATGTTACTTTTTGTTTGATATGCTGCAGCAATGTGGTGACGTATAGAGAAAGCAAGAGAAAAAGAGGAGAGAGACTAAATGTAGTGCAAAATTCATATCATAGGTATTGCATAATTGAATATCATTCTGTTATTGTGGACACATGAGGAGCATTATGGTGGCCAACCAATATCACATCGCAGGATAATCTCGTCATATCGCCCAAGCCAGCATGCCATTTTTGTCAGATATGTGCATGAAACAATCTCCAAAAAGCACCAGCATCACAAACATGGCGGAGAGGACATCGAGCAGACAGCTAGCAGCTGTGATGGCACCCAACTGTCTCCTAATTATGCATACATTTAAGCCTTAATATAATTTAAACAAGTGAGTTTTATAAACAGTTATAAACCCCCGATACAGTTGTCGTGAATAACGAATTTAGCTATAGAGACCAAAACCATGTTTTGCACTAGGCTTAAACATGTTTATTTCTGCTGTAAAGTTGGGCATTTTAACAAAGGAGATTGACTAGGTTTTGGAGCCAGCCTCAAGCGGCCATTCAATGAAATGCAGCTTTTGGCACTTCCCCATTGGCTTCATTTTTCAGCCTCAGAGTTTACCAATTGCGGTTTGGCAAGTAATGTAATCATCTTGCAGATGCCATTTGGAGCACCAGGGGACACAGAGGCACATGACTTTTTCCGATTACCTGTCTCATGCACTGCTGTCAGGATATTGTGACCGTTTTATAAAATAAGAAAAAGGAGAATTATTATAAAAAAAAAACCTTGTCGTCACTGTGTTCACCCGCTCTTCTGTCATTCTTTCAGATCAACTCAACAGTGTCCATGTCAGGGCTCCATGCAGTGAGCAGCTCCGATGATGTGAAACCTCCATTGGGTTTGAAGCAGCTGTCGTCCCACAGCCCGGGGCCGATGCTTTCCCAGAAACGCCTTTGTTCCATCTGCGGAGACAGATCTTCTGGTGACTAGACACCTTAAACACAAGTCTTATTTTCAGTGCCTTGTTGGGGCCGAACAGTGTAAACACTTTAGAGGCCCTGAAAACCTTTAATATTTCAGTCTTGAAACAAATTGTTATCTCTCTTGTCTTACTTCTTTGGCTCTTTTCCTCCCTCCTTCCCAAACCCTCCAGGTAAGCACTATGGTGTCTACAGCTGTGAGGGCTGTAAAGGCTTCTTCAAGCGCACTGTACGCAAAGACTTGACCTACACTTGCCGGGACAATAAAGACTGTATGGTGGATAAGAGACAGAGGAACCGCTGCCAGTACTGCCGCTACCAGAAGTGCCTGGCCATGGGCATGAAGAGAGAAGGTGAGCAAGCAGGGGCGCTTCAGCATACCCTGTAGATGGCAGGTTCTCAGCCCCTTCTGCTCATGACCCCTAAAAATGCAGGCGTTTCACCTTCCCTTATCTTAAAGATGACTGTTTAGCTGATAGAAAGCTCTGCTGTGGTATATTTGTTAGACATGTACTTGATTTAGGCTATCAGCAACACATATTATGCGTTGTCCACACCAAGTCAGGTTCAAGAGTGTCCAGCAGTCATTGGGGATGATGTGCTGTGATGATGTTGATTGAGCTGGTCTCTGGAGCTGGAACAATTAGTTTCCTTTAACAATAGCATATGTGGTTGGTGGGACTGTGGGAATATAAAATCCTAAGTTTTGCCAACTTTGGGCTGACAAGCTCCAACAAACAAACCTACTGTTTCCCAGCTCATGGGCTACCTCATTCAAACGCAACATTTCAATGCTGAACGTATCACTAAGGGTCTCCTTTTCCAAAGGCCCTTCTTCCAGATGTGTTTGAGAAGTAGCAGTGTTCGTTTGCCCAAAACTAGGGGGCACAAGTAGTGCATCCTTCACAGCCCTCAGCGTTCTGTAATCCATTGAACATCAGTCACATTTATTGAACCTAAAAGGTATTCTCTGCCCCTTTGTGTTCTTTTTCATGCTTTCACTATGACATATTTGAGTCTTTTTGCTGTTGATCGCTATCAAAACTCTGTATTATATCCACAGCGATTCAGTGTTGTAAAACCATAAACCATGAAAAAGTCCAAAATATACGTTACACAGAGTAATGGTGTGTTTAGGCAGTCCTTTTCAACTATTGGCCTGGAAGTATCACGCAACTATGCCTTATTTACCAGGTGTACCAGGTGTCCTACATCCCTAATACATCCCATGATTTGTACCAATGAAAAAGCACAAACACATTAATCCACGCTACCACTATCACTGAATTGCCTGAGTTTACCACTCCATAATTTCATCGTATATCAATATGACAATGGTGAAGGTGATAGTGCCGATTGAACTTATATAGCTCATTTTTATTCATGTCATGCTCAAACTGCTTTATATTACTGGTAAATAGGAAGCAGACACATTCATAAACTGCAACTTATTTAAATGCAATTATATACACAAGCGTCTTAACACTGAAAATGATGTTAGATACATTTCAAGCCAGTCAGTCTGAGATCAACTGTACCTTGTACTGTACTTTCTCATATTAGATAAGTGCATTAAGACTGAATCCCCTAGCACATTACTAGGGATGCACCGATCCGACAGTCTAGATACCGATAGCGATACCTGGGCTTTGGGTATTGGCCGATACCAAGTACAGATCCAGTACTGAGTGTTTAATTAATGAGCTGTATGCCCTTCTGTGTGGAAGTGACTGGGATGATTTTTTTTATGTGTAAGGCAACATCAGGCTCGACTTAAACTTCACTTTCCTAATTTTGGAAAGCAAAATGTAAGAAATAAATGCAGAGATACTGACACATAACATCAATTTAGTGGATTGTTATTTATTTTTAAAATAATTAATCGTACACCAAGAACTTGACAAAAAAATCTTCAAAATCAACAGAAAGAAAAGTTCATGTGTAACACTTTAATGAAGCACAAAAAGGTCAAAACTTTAACAGGAATTAAAATTGCAGTATAATCCTTATAGTATATAAACATAGAATTGAATTTAATAGATCGGCCCTGTTGTCACCAATATCCAGTCCAGCTATTTGAGTCAGTAGTTGTGTCAGTGCATCCCTACACATTATGATGCTACTTTTGTTGTAGTTTGGTCATAATTCAGTTTATGTTTGATGCGTTGCTGAGGTGGGTGGTCACTGTTGTTCATAACGATCACTGTAGTCATGGAGTATTAACTTAACTCAGATGAAAGAAGAGTCTTTCTTTCTTGAGTCTCACTTTTTAACTCCACATATAATCTTAAATGAGAACTTATGCCTAATCTATAAATCATAGTAAATGCATCATTAAATGATAGTATCAGTGTTGACATTGTTCTTGTGCATTTTAACCAGAGAGCTTCAGTAATATTTGTACAATAGGGGATAGAAAGAACGAGTACAGAGTGGTTGAGAGGGAGATGGGGGTGGGTAAGCCTTGTAAACACTAACCCCCTTTCCCCCTCTCTTCCTCTTTTTGTTTCCTCTCGTTCTCTCTCTCCCCCCTCCCTCCTTCTGTAGTGGCCAAGATGAACGACAGATGTAAGGAGAAGAGGGAGGGAGGGGTGTGTGCCTGTGTTTGTATGAGTGAGCGAGAAGCAGAGAGATATTACATTGCATATCTATGAGAAGGAGCTAGTTTATAATGTGTTTTTCCATAGTTGGTTGCCAGTGCTCAGGGGTGGACCAGTGCCAGCCTTGAATCACTTCCCCATGTTTTTTTTTAACGTTTATAGATCCAGGGAAAGTTTGCTGAGTATGCACACTCCGTTTAACATCATCCTACTTTACTGTAATGCTACTTGTAGCTTATCCCACCTGGGTGCTTCCCAGTAAGGTCACAGTTACTACGGTCAGCCAAAGAGCAGGTCCACGTCTGTTCAGGAACGTCAATTAACTTATTTAAAGATACGTTGATGCTTGTAGAGGAAGAATAGATGTTCATTTTATTTCCCATCCAGAGTTTTTTTTTAGCAGTCTTGGCTTCCACAGTGGCAGCTTTCCTTCACAAACCCAGTTCTCAAAATCTGTGGCTACTGGCACGCCGTTTCTTTTCCTCTATCAAATACAGACAGCGACCAATGCCGATTGATGCTGATAGTAAGTGCTGGTGGTGCTTTGCTTGACATGAAGTGCACAATAAAATTCAAACATAAACTTTAATCTGTCGACAGACATGTTAATAATCAATAATTAACTCGTCATCAAAGAATACAAAATGTATTTTTTTCTTAGCAAAGGCTTTGTTTAAACAATTGATGTTTGGTTTCCACAGCACAACCCAGGAAAATTGTGCATTTGAATCATAAATTTAACAAATGACATCACTTAAAATCACAGCTTCTACTCAGATTTTGTTTGCTGCTATTCAGGAAATGATCAAAACAATAAACATAGATTAATTTCCAGACCCTTCAGATAAAATGTTGATGTTGTGAGACTCTTGGTTAATACAGTGCTATTTATAGGTATTTTGTCATTGACATTCTCTGTTGTATTTCACAACCATCAACTTGGAGCTCTTTGGGGATTCACATTTGTATTTGGTGAACAGGGTAGGACTCTTAGGCCCTGTTCAGATCTTTCACACGTCCTGAGTGATCCGAACACAAGTGGACAGCTCAAAGTGCGTCTGTTCATTTCAGTACATTTTATTAACATCAAAATAAAAGGTTTATTGTACCGGCGGTCCCGGGGGCCTCTATGCTGCCGGCACCACTGCCTTTGCCAGGCAACAGCAAGTAAAGAGCTTCAGACAGACAGGGATGAGAGAGAGATGAGATGATGAGAGAGCGGGCAGGTAGGCGTCAGCTTCATGCAAATCACCAGAACAAAAACACACATCTTCGACAATACGATTACAGTCTGATAGTCTGTCGATAAGTAGTATATAGATCAGATATATTTTAATAAAATGCAGTTGAACTGACAGAATACAGTAGCGCACAGAAGCTGTTTTCGTGCTGCGAAGCAGACAAGTGCTCCCCTCTACCTGTCTATTCACGAGTGCAGAGACCTGCAGATCCCAGCGGGATGTCAGTTGAGTAGGCAGACCTTAATGTGGCCCAGGATAAATTTACTCCACACTGCCAAAAGAATGTGGTCATATGTGGCCCAGACCACCACTGAATGTGGTCTGAAAGATCCAATCTCATTGCGTCTTGAGTGGTTTCACATCTGTAATTAAAGCTGTCCACTTGTGATCCGATCACTGATGATGCATGTTAATACTAGGTCTGAATAGGGCCTTAGCAGTTTTTTTATCTCCCTACTTTTAGGGCAGTAGAGCAAGACATTGATCTTAAACATACAACCAAACAAGCCACGTTTGTAGGGCCTAATGGTGGGATGCTCTCGATTCACCAAGTCAGTCACTTAACTTCAGTTTCTGTCTACTGATGTGTGTGTTTGCTTATCTGGTTATAGTTGGTCCCCTAAAATTGGGGTATTGCTCATCTGAGGTGGATCAAACACTCCATCCATATTTTGTTACAGGACAGCTTCTATAGAAGCTCAAGAAGGAAAATGCAGTATGATCGCATGGAGTTGTATTCATTGGATGTAAATGCACCTTTCTGCAGTGACCTGATTTCTTGAACTAAACAAGAAACCTTGTTTGCTTAATCTGGGTAAGGTATTTGGAGAAATTTGTTTTGAGAAGATAATTATTCCCTGAAATTGAATATGGGCAAAATGACTATTTTCAGATTACCAGTGTTACAGTTCATGGTAATTCCCTCCTTGCTGTTATGTTAAAACAGTTAGATAATAGTAATTATTTGGCTTGTGTAAGTCTTATATGGTCCATTTCTGCTTTGGTAGAGGGCCTGAAAGAAGTGTGAAAGACAGTATGAGAGACTTTATTCATGATTTATCATGAATTGCACATATCTATCTTCTTTTCTTTCCCCCTATTTTGCACATTTTGTCATGTTAATTTTGCCCATTTGCTTTTCCATGTTCTTTTTGTATGGCAACCACTTCTTGCATCAATCTTTCTCCCTCATTTCTCCTCTTGTCAACACATTTTCTGTTAATCTCCAATTCTCACTTTATCTTTCCCACTCGTCATTCCCTCTTCCACTACCTTTCGCTCACATTATTTTGCTGTTTTCTTCTTGTCTTTAATTATGTCCTACGTTCTCCACCATGGCCTGCCTACCCAAGCCCTTTGCTTCTCTATCCTTGTCCATTCCTATTCTTTTGCACCTTTCCTGCTTTCATATCATCCATCCTTCCCACTCACATTTTACCCTTTCAGCTCTTCCTACTCTTTCTCTCATCCTCCCCTTTCTTGGCCTTCATTGTTTTCTTCTGTGCTCTTCTCTGTCAACCCCAATCCCCTGTCCTGCAGCTGTCCAAGAGGAACGACAGAGGAACAAGGAGCGAGAAGGAGAGGTGGAGTCGACTAGTGCGGTGAACGAGGAGATGCCAGTGGAGAAGATTCTGGAAGCGGAGATGGCGGTGGAGCAGAAGACAGAGCTTCATGCAGATGGAAGTTCAGGTGGCAGCTCTGTGAGTAGTCAGGATGGGGGAAATCAACCACAAACTGTGTTCCTTTATGTAATATGCAAATGTTGTTGAAAAGACTGCAGGTTTATTTTAACAACATGCAGTTGGTATGAATAATACAGTGTCTCATTGTAAAGTTGTTTGATGAAATTTCTATCAATCTCCGCTGCTTTTTCCAGCCCAACGATCCTGTCACCAATATTTGTCAGGCAGCAGACAAGCAGCTCTTCACCCTGGTGGAGTGGGCTAAGAGGATCCCTCACTTCTCTGAGCTGGCCCTGGACGACCAGGTCATCCTGCTACGTGCAGGTAAGTGTGACTCATGAATCAGCAGTGATTCTGCTGATAGATTATCTCCTACAGCTCTTTGTTATGGCCACTGCCTTGTCCCCATATATTGGCCCTGTGCCTTTTTTGGCCCCATTCAGACCTGGTATTAGCATGCATGCTCAGTGATGGGATCACATGTGGACAGCTCTAAGTACAGGTGTGAACACACTCCAGACACAGTGAGATGGGATCTTTCAGACCACATTCAGAGGTGGTCTGGGTCACATATGGCGACATTCTTTCAGCAGTGTGTACGTGAATGTGTCCTGGGCCACATTGAAGGACCACCTAATCAACTGAGGTCCCCCTGGGATCCGTGGATCTCTGAGCTCCTCAGTGCTTGTCTGTTTTACAGCGTGAAAACAACTTTATTTCATTAAAATATATCTTATTTATAGGCTACATAATCTACAGACTATAAGACGAGGCACAGGAAGTGCATTATTATGACATTGTCGGACATGTGTTGGTGTTTTTGCACGGAGCTGACACCCTATCGCCTGCTCTCTGTCATCCCCAGCTGTCTGAAGCTCTGTACCCAGCTTTTGCCTGGCAAAGGCAGCGGTGTTGGCGGCATGAGGTCCCCAGGGACCATTGGTACAATAACTTTATGTTTTGATGTTCATAAAATGTACCTAAATTCACAAATATGTAGGATATTCCTGCTGACATTCATATAATATTATGTCACAATGTCTGCTGAATTGGCCCAGTGTTTACTATGCGTTTATTTTCATATTGAGCGGGGAAGTGAGATCAGATCAGGAGTCGTGGAATGCCAGGTGTGAACAGGCGTACTTAGATTTGTCCACTTTTATTCCCATCACTCGTGTGTTAATGCCAGGTTGGAAAAGGGCCTTTGTGTCACATAAATGCAGTCAAACATCAGCAAATGCCTGTTCACAGTATAAGACTTTCAAAGTAGTAAGATTGCAGATCCTCTCCCAGGTTTCCCCTCAGCCGGTGGAAAGAAATACACAATTGGCCTCATAACCTATTTCAAAACAAACAATCACATACACGTCCGAACCATAACAAGTGAACGAACCATTCAGATTTTTACCCAAACCTTTCCATCTCTAACATAGACTACAAGTCAAAGGACCTTCTCTCAAACAAATAGAAAATGAATATGCTCCAGCTTACTGGACAAATAAAATCCAACTGAAAATGAAATACATACACTTCATCTAACATGGTTTACTTTCAAGTTGTGAACTTCTGTCTTCTCGACTCTGACACTGACGAACTTCCACACTGATGACGTGTGTGTGTGTGTGTGTGTGTGTGTGTGTGTGTGTGTGTGTGTGTGTGTGTGTGTGTGTGTCGCTGTGACGTTACTGCCTGTGTCAGTCATATAATATTGTGTAAATTTGACTGATCAGCTGGTCACCGGTCATGGCTGATCAGCTGACAATCATCCGGTTTCGACTGGTGGCCAATCGATTGGTGCATCTCTAGATTACACCTTACACAATCAGATTTTTCAGGATTTAGCCTCGAGGCTTTTTTTTTCATCATAAAACTCCCAATATAGTTATAGGTAATTTGGTTTCTGTTATCTGTGTTAATGTTGGTGCACAAAACATAAGACACTGTTAGATATTTGACACATGTTTGAAAAACACTGTTATTATAATGCAAATTCAGTTTCTTTTACACCTCCAAATGTAGTTTTAAACACCTCAGAAATCAAGAATTTGCCATTAGGAAATAAAAAAACATCACAACTGACTTTTAATTCGCTAGAAATATTGAGACACAAACTCTTCAACAGGCTGGAATGAACTCCTGATTGCATCGTTCTCCCATCGCTCCATCTCTGTGAAGGATGGGATCTTATTGGCCACTGGCCTGCATGTCCACAGGAACAGTGCTCACAGTGCAGGTGTTGGAGCCATCTTTGACAGGTAATACACAGACGCATATATGCACAAATGGTATCACTCTGACAGACTTACCATATTGGTGATTTCCCCAGCATTCAGAAGTTCAGGTGGGTGACCCAACGACGTGCCACCATAAACAATAAGTGTTTTGTTTTTCAAAGGCCCTTCTACTACATTTAGAGTATATCCACTTCTACATACACGACCACCTACTTTTAGCCTAAACTGAGACCCTGAGAAGCCAGGTTAAATCCACAGTCAGCTCTTGAATTCACCTGGTAAATTCACATTAGTCCAGACAGCTAGATGAAGAAAGAAAGAGCACTTGCCTTTATGTATCCACATGAAATACTCAGGTTTAGCTAGATTAGCAGTTACCGGGGTAACAATTTAGGATACTGTGTCCTCACCTTTGGTTGGCTGCAGCTGCTGTGTTCTGCGTTGGCTGTGATTGGCTGAGAGACTTTGCTTCTTTAGTACTGCCTGATGGGTGACAGCGCATGCCAGGGAGGCTGGTGACTAATGCTTTTATAGACATGCATGCGCACACATGCAGTCAGTGGCATAGCACCTATTGCAGCATTTGATAACGAGATAATGGCTGGCCAATGTACAATACTAACGTGAATATATAATAAGACTGTCCCTTAAATACATTAATGTGATAATTACATCACATTATTGTGCAGGACGTTGGAGAGGCCATGGGTATAGTGTAAATGTGGTGTTACATTTTCTCTTCTGCTGACCAAAGAATAATTGTTTTATGATCTCATCTTGACATAAAGACTTTTTTTGCAAAATAATTACAGTCGTCACTTAAATTGTCTTTCCATGGTCATTTTATCTAAATGTACAAGATTCTGATAATTATCTTTAATTAGTAATCAAATGGCAATTACTGCCAGTCTTTATATCAGGGGTGGGGAAAAAATCACCTATGTATCAGGATTTTATCTTTTATGATTTTGTAAAAGATTTTTTTATATAATTGCTTCATTAGAGTGTGTGCAGAGTTAGAAGGAAGTTACCGCTTTTATTCTTGTATACCTTATGTGTTGCCTGTAGGTTTCTGTGTGATTAATGGCCACAAGTACACTGCCAGTCCAGAGTCATGCACATTTTTATCTAAAACAAGCTTGTTAGTTTGAGATCCTATAACACTTATTCCATAATCACTGGAAAACAATATATAAACATGGTTACAGCGAGGCTACAGCCAGCCCTCTGCATTATTGCATTGTCCATCAATTTTTACTTCAAAGGAGAAATTACATGTTTTTGATATGCCATGAAAAACCAATAATGAGATAACTTAATCCTAAATTTTTTTGAAGATGGTTCATGTGATAATGAGATGTTATTGCATTATCCAGGGATAGATTACGTCAATAGGTTTTAATACATTTTCAGTGCTTCGAGTGAGACATTTCTTCTGTCTTCTGTTCGTTATGTTATCTCCTGCTACACTCCAAATCACTAGGACTTTTATGTAAAACTACATCACTACGTGTCAGTTCACTGTTAATTACACAGCTATTGCATTGTTATAATTTTGCCCAGAAATCCAGTTAGGTTTACAGCAAGCTAAGTGGGCTTATTGCAAACAGCTCAATGATTTTCCTCTGTTACTTAATCATTTTCTCTTAGCACTGCTCTCTTCTAGCAGCAGCCTTTTATTTCAGCTTTGCATCAACATGTTTGAAGCTACTGAATCATTTTATCAAGGACAATGTGAATAGTAAAATAACAGAATATCATTTCTCTGAAGTGCATTAGAGAGATAAACTTCTTACTTGGTAGGCCCTGAAGTGCAGCAACAAAACAACAAAATATTTTTGTAAAAAACAGCTTTTAAAGAAAACACAACTACACAAGAAAAAAAAATCATAACAAATTGACAAAAGAGAAAACACAAAATTTCAGAAAACTCAACATAGTGGAAAGGGTGGGTACCTATTAACTATTAACTTCGCGGGGGACCCAAGTCCATGAGCGAAGAAAGTGTGACAGCGTGCAACAGATGCAGAAAAAGCCAAGCAAACCCTGCCTTTTTGTCTGCATACTTTTTTTAATTTCAGTATTAATTTGAGTATTAATTTACAGTCCAGTCAAAGACAAGAATGACAAAGATGATAGGAACCTCTCTCCTCTGACTCATTGTTTTCTGAAATTTGTTGAACGTTGTTAACTTCTGTTTTCTGTTTTGTTAGTTTGTGTGTTGTTAATTTGTTTTGTTAAATTTGTATTTTGCACTTTGAGTCTCTATTTTTCACACAATAGCCACAGTAAGTGAAACTTGCTTATAGACCAAGTGGAATCATTTAGTTTTCCGTCTTTATAGTTAGAAACAATGATTTCCATTATGAAAAGCAAAAAGAAGGAGACTTTAGCAGCAAAGTTAAAATGGGTTGTCGCTAATTGCTGACTTAACTGCTTCATGCAAGATTTGATTGGCTGTATTGAAATAAGGTTGCTCTCTACGTAGACTGATACTGAAACAGACAAATTAATGCAAAACTAGGAGGCACCATTATGAAACCAAGAAATGTGTATAAATTTCTCCTTTTTTTAAGGGGAACACAGGACAAGATGCAGTGTGTGTGCTGAAGCCAGGTCTGGAGTTTCATCATCTTAGGGCCACTTCATGTTTGGTGTTGGCACAAAGGCCAAATGCCAGAGCAGCAAGGACATCAAATAAAGCAATGATTTCAAGTCCACAGGAATACTGAATTTAATGCAAGGGTTAAGGATGATTTACCCACCTATCTACTATCAATGTTAAATTAAAAAAAGCTATTTATTTCACTAAATAATAAATCCTAAAATAATAAATCTCCTCCTTGAATGACTACTGAGGGGCTTAGAAGAGGAAGGTGCATTGCCCGGCTCCATCGTTTTTCAGCTTTTTCCCATGCACTAGTGTTAAAAAAGTTAACAAAATTGCAATAAATCGTAATATCGATTTGCAGTACTTGTAGAATTACAGTACTTAAAAATCGTTATACATATGGAATCAGCTCTCATGTATTGTGATAGTATCACATAGGCGTATCGTCCGAGCTCCACTGTGTAGAGTGGCCAAGATAAACTTCATCGCAGCTATAACACGCTGAGGCTGTGTCTGATGTCAAACTATCGTCATAAATAGCCCAGTTTTTGAGCAGTTCATACTCAAAGTCAAACCCACCACTAGTGATGTTCGCAGCATTTCACTTGATGTTGCCCAATAATAGTTCAGAACCTCATCAAAACACACTGATGTCAAAAAAAAAAAAACAAATGACAGGAAAGAGGCGCAGGAGGAAACAGTAAAATCAGCTGGGGCAGTGTGAGCGGGGCATCGAGACCACTGTGGTCGGTTGGCGTACGGTATTCAGAAGGACATCAAGACCAGACAGAGGGGCCACGATGTCCATGGCCACCAGTGAAATTCCCGCCCTGCCTGTAGCAAACAAAAGATGAAAGTTGATTAATCAAAATCAGTTGCACTTTAAGTTACTTTTCATGATGTATTACTTCATTGAGGAACACCTATTATAGGTTCAGGGTTAATCGTTTGTCACTTATGAACAGTTTCATGTGTACTAATGGTTTTCTGCTGTTATGCATTTGGCTCATAAGATTTATCATAACCTCCTTTCTGCTTATTTTAATACATGTGAGTATAGTTGGTGCCTTGTGTAAGACTACAGTTTATGATGTCATTAAACTGATGAAATGCTAATCAGAGGTACACATTTCGCAATATTAGTGTTTGGGTGCAGGTGCAAGATAAATCAAATGAGTCCAGACACGAGAGCTGTGAACGATGCTCATGATATATTCCAACATACTATTTTACAACAGTTCTAAACGTATCAGAAAGTAGTTTGTACCACTACAGATTTTCACCATGTGAAATCATATGTAAGCACTGACTATCTGTACAGCTGAAGGGCTCAGAAAACAGACAGAAATCTGTTATAACAATGTAACTGTGTAATGACATTGTAATAACACATTGTGATTGAATACACAGGGCGCACAATGCCGAGGTTGGGGCCATATTTGACAGGTAATTACGCCACTACACAAACACTTTTCTGAAACCCCTCCTCTTGAGACAAACAGAACCAAAGTTAAAAGTTGACGCTTACAGGCTTTTTCACAGCTTTGCAGAAGTCAGCTGGCTTTCGCATTCAGTGAACTTTAGCGGCGTAGTTAGATGGTGATGATGACAAAGAGCAGTACTGTATTTTGGATTTAAATTCAGCACCATGTTTGGTAGCCTCGTCCAGTTGCGTGCAGAATACTTCTCATCTTTTGCCCATTGACGATGCCTCTTCAAGTTCTTACCAAACCAAATGATTATTGTGCCTTGCCAGACCATCATGAGTAAATCAAAATGTGTGGGCTAGCTTTCCCTGGGCATGAATAGTTGGTCAAAATACTGTATTGCTCCTGTGCAGGACATTGTTTTATTCAGGTCACAGTGTGTTCAGATGTTTAGACGTTGAGACTTTTGGAGGTGGCGTTGGCCCTCTTCAATGATACTCTGTGTGGGGAAGTTCTCCTCTTGTAACAGTGACAGCCACTCAGAACATACCAAAAGTCATTCCTACTGTCCTGCATTTTCTCAACTTAATATGAATAAAACATATTCATTGCGCTGGGTATATATAATAAACCTAGATTGACCAATGCGCTGTACTGTGGGCTGTCTGATGGAGTAGCAAATAAACTGTCTCGTATGGCCATCACTTCTTTCGCTGGTCTGCACAGTCCTGTCCTCTTTCATACAAGTCATGTTCCCGACGTAAGAGCAGCAGTAGTTACGACAAGCCTTTTAATTCCAAACTGACATCCTGTATATTGTTACGCTACACATGCATGATGAAACATAACTCATTTGATTAAAAATGTATGGATTTGTTGGTAAGTTGGTAGGTGTCGCCTTTGTTTCTACTGGTTGCATGTATTGATCTTGAATAACGGGACCTATCTTACTTCTTTAGGATTCAAGTTGTTAAGCATTTTAAGAATGAATGGATGACATTTAAAGTATAACGTGCATCATCCAAATTCCTGATCGGTCTTTCACTCTGGCTCTTTCTTCATTCATGCATCAACACTTTACATCTCAAGTAAAAACGACTTGTCAGAAATGCTTGTGGATACAGTCGCCCTTTTAATATTTAGGATTTTGACTAAACCTGTGGCCCACCCTAACATTAGCCAGTTTTGAATCCTTGAATTATATTAAACAAGGCATTAGATGTTTCCAAAAAGTCAATGAATTTGGTATCTGTATTCCTTTCTGTAAGCGAGAACATGGATAAAATATTTGGAAAGTGAGAATGTGTATGTTATACGTATGAACCCTGAGCTCTTTCCAAGATAAAATAGTGGAAGAAGTGAAAGTCTGGAACTTAACAGAAAACTATAAAGTTTTTACTCCCAAGCCACATTTCACTGTAGCAGCAACTTGACAACGGACTGAATTATAAAGTAGAAAAAAGAAGAATAAAAAACAGGATCAGTCACAGCCAGAACGTAACATCATCTCGTAGCAGCAGTTTGCTACTATTGTCAGCCACAAGCGTGTTTTTTTTTTTTTGTTTGTTTGTTTGTTTTTTCCTGCAGAACCAGCAGTTCAGCCATGCCATAAGCAGTAGTACAAGCAAGTAGTTGAGACATAAAGACATAACACTGAGAAGTAACCATAGATCAATGTGATCATGGAGTCTGCCCCCTCTCTGTTGTTCTTACTCTCTTATTCTCTGCCAGTCGTCCTCTTGTTGTTGTTGCTTTTTCACTCTCTTTTCCTTATCTTCTCCTCTTTTTCTTTCCCTGCCTCCTCTCTCCTCCCTAATCTGGCTTTGTCTCCAATTGGGATTCCCTCTGCAAATCTCCTCCCCTCTCATCTCATCTCTGCAGGGTTTTGACAGAGCTTGTAAGCAAGATGAGAGACATGCAAATGGACAAGACTGAGCTTGGCTGCCTTCGAGCAATTATCCTCTTCAACCCAGGTATATAGACAGGCGGAAGGTTGAAAATCACAAGGAAATGAGCACGATGGACACCAAATGAATGTGGAAATTCATGTCTGTAAAATTGAAGTAATTTAAAAATGGGAAACCTGTAAAATGACATTCTCGTATAAAGATAATGTAAATGTTGTCTGTTCTCATCTGAAGATGCCAAGGGATTGTCCAACCCCAGTGAGGTGGAGCTCCTGAGGGAGCGGGTGTACGCATCTTTGGAGTCTTACTGCAAACAGAAATACCCCGATCAGCAGGGCAGGTAAGACATGGGGTTCAGTGGCAGCTGGTAACTCAAGAAATCGGGGCGAACAGTAGAAAAACCAGTGTCTGAATTAAAGTTTTCAGAATTTTTGATTCAGATTTTTTTTTTTAATTTTTATCCTGTAAATCTTTTAATCTGGAAAGCCCTGAAGTTTGACAAGTTTGTGTAAATTATGATTATTATTATTATTACTACAGCAAGTCCCCTTGGTTACTTATCTTTAATTTCTTATGTAAAACAAGAATTCAACAATAAAGCAATCACAAGAATCACTGCAGCCTCAGGAGGGATCGTAATGTGTCACAAGAGCCCCGTCTGTAAACAGCTGCCCATCTCAGAGTCCATTTCCCCCACCGGGATCCTGGTCCCAGGTGAGAACACCCACATCTCCTCGCTCCGCTGTGGGTCCAGCCCGGACAGCTGATGGCGAGGCCCAAGCAGCGAGCAGATCTGTCTCCATCCACTCCCCAGTGGGGTCCAACTCCTGCCGCTGCCACGCACCCTGGGCAGCCGTGACCCAGACTGACCCACGCCGGGATACGGTGGCGTGCAGCGGTCTGATGTGCTGCAGCACTCCCTGACTGGATCCCGGTATGAGTGATGGACTGCTGCAAAGGGTCCTTCAGGGCTGGTACAACAAGCTAACTGATGCACTGGCTAACACTAGAAGCTAGCTCCAGCCCAGTAAACAGGCCTATATAAAAAGGATTTGATTTGTTACATGTTTCAAAGTAGTTCACCATTTGCACGTCTTTCCTAATATGCTGCTGTTTGATACTGCACTGACAGTTCATCATGTATAATACAGTGGTGGAGACTGAAGATGACTTTTGGAAATCATCTTTGGAGCAACACCATGTCAATCTTGTATTTTTTGGTAACAACCCAGGGAGGATGACCTCCCTTGGAGTGTCATTTGACGTGTTTTGGCCAATCACAGATATGCATGAAAAAAATGAAATACATTGAACTGATAGAAGAGGTCCTTCCTCAATGGAGGATGGGGACCCGCTGTCCTCCTCTAACCCCCTACAATGCCCACAACCACTTCACACACAGGCTGCACTTTCCCCTCTGCCCTGCCGGTGTCACTGTTGAAGCATTTTGTTCAGGATTTAAATAAGGACTTTTTTCAAAGAAGACAGTAAAAGTATTGTATAACTGATAATAAGATTTGTAAATGGTTTATTTCAACCAATTACACTTTTTTCATATTTTGATCTTCCTCGCTCTCAGAAAATGAAGGAAGAGCGTGGCACATGCTGCTCAGACATATCAGCACAGTTAAATAATATTCAGCTCAGTAGTTTTAACATCACACTGTAGCACAAAGCAGCTGGTTGAGGGCTTGATATGATTCAGTGGTTTACGCCCAGAGCCTTGACAAAAGAAATCTGCCAAAAACATGCTTTGTGCATGTTCTGAAGTGTCAGTGATGAGTGATGGTAATTTCTCATCCTACTCTCCTTCTCATCCTTCCCTTGGCCATCCAGGTTTGCAAAGCTCCTCCTGCGGCTCCCAGCACTGCGCTCCATTGGTTTGAAGTGCCTGGAGCACCTGTTCTTCTTTAAACTGATTGGTGACACGCCCATCGACACCTTCCTGATGGAGATGCTGGAGGCGCCTCACCAGCTCACCTAGAGGAGGAGCCAGGTTCGGTCTGGTCAGGATCTGATGCACACCAGGATTACCAACACATCACCCCATGTTGGGTCGTTGGCTCCTCTCGCTGGGCCTCACTTAAGCACCTGCTGGATTTAATGTTCCAGCTTTCACACCTGTACACACACACACACACACACACACACACACACACACATATTCCATTTCGCTGGCTAATCATCTTAACACATGCAGATCTTAACATACATGAAATGACATACAACATAACTAATACACAGATAATACAGCTCTGAATGAACAGTATGCTAATACACATTCACACACACACTTTCACCATCTTTTCCCATACTCAGTTTTCCACCATAGGGGTTACAACTCAAAGAATATATCCCCTTTTTATCACACATATACAGTAAATGTCTTAATTTTAAGTTAGCCTTCAGTTTTCACATCTTCATCTCACAGTGGGTTTTTGCTTCTGAGTAACTGGTATACTCCCCCTGTTTTAACTAGGGTTAGTTAGTTACACTGCTAGCGGCACCTCTGTATATTATACCCATCACTAGTTGATTAGTTATTCACGTATGGTTTTAGCTTAAAATCAGGTGCGTTGCATTTCAATCAACTGTCCATCACCAAAACTAATTTACTTCTTATTGGTCAGGAGGTGTCCTTTAAAGGACAGGCAGACACCCTCCCAGTGAGTTCATCCAATCTCGTAAAAATGTAAACATTTAATGCTTTTTTGAATATTCATGCTGAAACTTGTATGAGTTTCTATTTTGAAGTACTGTACTCATGAAATGAGAGCTTTTTCCAAGGCATTGAAATCCAGGAAAAGGGGAGTGGGAGCACTTTGTTGAATAGACAGACTTTGTCCCTCCCACCCTGATGCGCACAGCGGGCTTTGTAAGACAAGAAGAATGACTTGAATTTTTTTTTTTTTTTTCCTAGTTTCGATTTCATCCTTTTCTCTATTTTGGCAGTTGGCATTTTAAACAGCTCGAGTCTCACAGGAAGTACAGCTTCATGCAAGACAAAATTGTAGTTGTTTGTCATCTCCCGTTCCCCAAATCCTCCCTTTGCTGGTGGTCATTTATGCACTTTTGTGAGTTGTAACTGTGTAAATGCTCCTGTTTCCTAGAAATGACCATGTATTCTCAGACACCTAAGATGACCTTGAAGGTACTATGTGTAGGGATTTCTCATTATTGCAACATTGCTGAATCAGATGTGATGATTTGTTGCAGAACTTGCTAAATAATGGGCCACTTCCTGTGCTGGTGATAACCAGGTTTGGCCAGCCTCCATCTGAGCTGTGTGGGGCACTGCTTTGCATTCAAGATGCTGCACGCTGTTGTCTCTATTAAAATGAGATGTGAAAAGTTGGATTTTTGTGCAACACAAAAAGCAGCAGCAGAGATAAGAAAACTACAGACCAGCTGATATGATTTGACAATGGCAATAATGCAACATTTCCTTTCACCTGGTCATCAGTCAAGGTCAAATTTAGCTTATCTGTGATACTTTTGCAGCCCACTGCTCATGAATGAACACATGATTGGTAAACAGTGCACCAGTGTTTGAATTACTTGTGTGTCATGTTACTGTAATGCAATAATGAAATTAGTTAGTGCTATATAATGGGAATCCTACACCTACTACCTGCAACTTTGGAAACTTAATTCAGTGTGTATTGGCTCAATGCTTGTGACTTTTGTACAGTAGATGTAAATAATACAAAAGATGAACACAGGAGTCATGCAGAAACAAGCACCTGTTCACACTCATGTGAATTATGTGGCTCCAACAAACACATTTAAAATCTCTATTTTTTGCTGTTGAATCAACATCAGACTTGCCTCCTGTGTAAGGTCGTCACCATGAAATTGTTATTGGGCCCAGGGCCGAACCACACCTCACTGCTGCTTTTGCACCAACTTCTGCCAATGTCCCCCATAGTTCTTGATAATTAATTTGCTGAATTTTGTTGACAACAGCACTTGACGTTTACTTAAATTTTTGGGCAACAGAATCTGAGCTTTGCAGTGAAAAGTCAAATACAGCTGCCACATGTTCAGGAGATACGCAGTAAACTATGAATTAAACCGTCTACACATGCTCAAAGGTGAGCGATACGGGGGTACACAAAGATTTATTACCATTTTTGATAGTATTTAAAAGAGTGTTGACATTCTGAGGTATATTTAGCCTTATTAGTCACCACATTAGAAATTAGAAACGTGCATTTTGCAGTATCATTCTACAGGGAAGAGGAACAACTGTCCTCTACCAGGTGCTAAATATGGTCCTTTAGTTTAAGACTTGCACATTTACATCAATGCAAACACAGTATGCAAGTACACAGGCAAACAGACATTCTCCACTCATTTTTGTTACTTTATTACCCCTACCTTAATTGCAGGCTCCCGACTAAGGAAAATGAACGCCAGCTAAGTGCTTGTACATTTTGGCTGTGGCTGATACGTGTTTGTACTCTATCAGACGGCGCCAGTGTCTTTCTTATTCTAAGAAAGCAGTTAGGCTGGTGGTAGCAATGAAAGGAGCTGGTGAATTTTGGGGTCCACCAGCTACTCCAGACCAGAATGAGCAATGAGCTTCCTGCCCTACATATAGTCCAAACACTTCTCAGAGAGGACCCTTGGCCTCCCCCATTTGATGTGGACTTGGAGGCTGACAGTTAGATGGCCTGTAAGACAGGTGGTTTTGTATAACATGTCAGTAAGTTGGTCTGACCTTTAGAGTTTGGTGTTTCAGTTTTTTCTCCATCCATGCATATGTACAGCCAACTCAGCAAAGTAATCTCCTGATGTCGCACATGCAGAGAAAAATCAGCCCCTCGTGCACCATTGCTGCCTCATTTACTGTAGGTGTAGTTGGCAAGGAAAAGCAAGGTTGTGGCAAACATGTGCTAGCATTCTTGTACTGTATATGATGTGGTGTGATATCAGAGACCTGAGTGAAAAGGATTTTGTGGCCATCGGACGTTGTGATCTGGATGAGAGCGTAGCTGTCCTCAGACAGTTTGGCTGTGTTGTGAGGTTGTGAGTGCAACCCAGAGAGTAGACTGACTTCAGGATGTGTGCTCATCCTCTGTCATCTCAGCAGCTGTCTCTGCAGGATTCCTCTGTCCAATGTTTAAGCTTGCTGCTACCGCATGTTAATATCTGGAGATGGGAATGGTTACACAATCAGTCGAGCGCCGGAGGAACCACTAGTTGTAAAAAACAAATACTAGTCAAATACACAGCTGACTGAAGATATTCCAGTCTTTGTTGATGATTCATCAAAAAGCAAAAATATGCAACTTGTATACTTGTATATTATGGTAAACAGTTGTGCACCATTGTGCATTGTATTTCTGCCATTTGCAAATTGTAGTTCAGTCTGTTACATAAGTTAATGTTAATTGGCAGTGAAATTGGCAGAATTCCCATCCCTCCATATATCAGCAATGCCTTTAAGTTTTGCCATTCAATATTTCTTAACATTTTGCGATGAGCTTAGGTCATTTACAGGATGATATACAGTATACACATTTTTAAAAAGCTATACAGTCAGTGCAGGCTCTGTATGCTAAGCCACTTTCAGCTTTGCTGATCAAGCAAGAGCAGGTGGTTGGGTGTTTCATTTTTTTAGTATTTGTTGTAGGGTGTGTGTGGCTACATGTGCTTTTATGCACATGTATAATGAATCTGTCTGCAGCTACGCCTTTTGACTGGCAGATACTATAGCTTTGGCGGTGATGTGCTGAGCACTGTTAAATTGGTTTGTTGAGCAAAATAATCAAAGGATGCACAGAGGAGAAGGAGCGGGAGCAGGAGGGTGATTAACTGGTGTGTTGACCTGATGCTTTATCAACACAACCCAGCCTCCTCCCTTCCTCCACTTTGCCCCGTCTCCACTGCTTTACTTTAAACTTAACAAATGCTTACTCACTCACCCATGTGGGCTGAAAACGACTGGGCTTTGCATTGGGATGGACTTGTAAAATAATCCTATGATTCTTGGACTGTTTGAAAAGGATGTGAAGCTTTTCATGGGGACGAGCATTGGAGAGCTGCAGGGAAGGGATTCCTTGCCGCGTGTCCCTCTTTGCTTACTTTACTTGACGGCAGAGCAGCGGCGATCTGCGGTCGCCATGGGAGACCGCCGGATCGCACCGCACCGCCCACAAATGTTTGTCATTGCAACCGTGTGCACTCAAGGCAGACGCATGCTGTGACCTTTTGACTGTGTAGCAGTATTGTTGTCGCCATCTTTGTTACATTTTGAAATTACTCGCTTTCTGAAAATTGATTGAAACGTTGATTAAATATGCTTTTTTTTTTTTTGATGGATCGCAGGCTGTGACTGAAGAATTGATCATTATGTATAGTTTAGATATCAGGGCGGCATTTTCACCTATTGACACAGGCCCCCTGGAGCCAAGGCCCATCCCACTATAATCAATGAGGCAGTGTGTGCTATGCAGCCTTGAAACCACCACCCTCACTGGTTTATTTATCACTGCCAAGTTGTTTGCGGATGTGGCTGTTTTTAAATGCAGGGCCACTCAGTCCCCAGTGCTTGTTTGTCATGTATGCTGTGATTGTCGCGCAGCACACTAAAGAGTGTGCGCTAACCTTGGCCTGTGTAGTGCATACTAAAGAGGGGCCCTAATAGGAATGGAATGACAGCTCGTGTGGAGAGGGGAGGACTGGTCACTGTAGAGGGAAGTAGACCAGTGTGTGACCCCCTCTTGGTGCTCTAGCTGTGCATTGGTGCTTTTTTTATAGGGCCCCCTGGGTTGCAGAACGTCTGCTTTAGTTTCCAAGACACAGGGAAATGCATATATGACTGAAATGCAAATAAGGAACGATTAAACAGGGATAGCCTAGCCCTGCTCTTCTTCAGATGCACTTGTTTGGTTGTTTGTGACTGGAAACCTGTACTACGAAGTGAACATACCCAGGGTATCTTCTCATTATCTGGCTTCACTAACTCTAACAAACGAGATCCTGCTAAATGGTCCTACAACAGTGGTTATCAGTCAGTAATCATCTGGGTATGAGCACACTCACGTAAAGGGGGTGTTACTTGCAGCGTATAACCAATCACAAACGTGGACAAGTCTACTGTCAGCAGGGTAACGCATTTTACAAACCAAGAGCAAACTATAAAATTAGACAAATATGCAGAAGTTAAACACATAATCCAGACTAAAATGAAGGCAGTAGAGTCTGCCAAATGAAGGAAGGACAGCTGGCAAAAGAAACAATGCTGATGTGTGAATGTGTAAATTAGCAGACTTTTTAATGTACTGGCCTGAAATGTCAGATATAGTGGTCTAGATGGGGCAGCAATATAAAAAGCTCTCAGAATATAATGGATTAACAGATTACGACCTTTGACAACAATATGGCCTGTATGACTATTTCTTCCTTCTGACTCCGGCCCCGTGAAACGGACTCGAGAGCAAGAAAAAAAATTAAATAGAAAACCACAATTCAAAGCAGTAATCACCCACAGCATTACCTGTCCTTCCTGCATTTGTCAGTTTAAGCTGTGCTGCCTTTGAACTTCTTTGTATTTGTGTAATATTATCATGTGATTTAGACACTGAGCTCTGATTGGTCAGTAGGTGGTGGAGCTGATCTCTGGAGCAGGTTATGTGTTCAGCATAAGTTACCACGGCGATCTACCCCAGTAAGAAGTGAACCACCATCGTAGGATGGAAAACTCAGGGTTAACCCTGAAGTTACCTCGCTAGCCCTCAATCCTGTTCCGTAGTACAGGCCTCAGGTCTAGTGCAGCCTGTTTACTGTGTTAGAGTCATTTGTGGCTGTCGCTGGATAATACCAGCAATAAAAACAAAACCTTCAAAATGTGTGGCTCTAATTGTAGACAGTGCAAAGGTCACTGTGCTCCACAGGATCTGAATGAACTTGGTGGGAGGGATCGACAGGATGTGATCACTCAGTTAAAGGTTGGAGGAAATGTGGCGGGTAGGTCAGAGAGTAGGAGGGAAGAAAAGAAGGGCAGGGACTTAACGAACTCAGATCAGGTGTTGATTTGTCGATCAAGAAGAAAAACAGAAAACCTATTTTCCGGTAGATCTAGAATCTTCCTTAATTGTTTACTCTTCACCATAAAAAAAAAATCACACACTGTTTATTTGTCTGGTTTCCTGTCTCCCTCTTCTTCAGCTATGCTATTCTTCCTATTCTTCTTTTGTTTATTACAAAGTATTAAACAAATACAAGAACTGTAAAATCAGAATGCAATCTGTCACTTATTTTTTAATTTTTCTCTCTTTCTCTTGTGTCTGTTCCTCGTCCTGTTTGTATCCTACTCCATCGTACACATGGGGCTGACTATTGTGTGCTTTGGGGATTGAAAGAAGAAAAAAAAATATGAATACTTTTTTCAGTCATTAATTCTGAATCTTGTTTCTGTTTGTTGTATCATGTCCGAGTAAAGGTTTTAATACTGTACGTGAAGTGTTCTGCATTTATTATTTAAACACACACACACATTTAAAACTCTGCAAACGTTTATTAACGTTCTAAATCATTTTAGATATTGCATGGTGTAGATGAAAATTACTTTTCAGTACAGTAGTTAAACACGCCTTAAGCACACAATAATACAGTGCACTTGTTTCCTTTAGGCTTCACATAAAACAACCACTCACTGTCCCTGAATTAGACGTTGGCTCCCACTGTGTCCTGGAGAAATGATGGCGAGCCCTTCAGTCCAGCAGGACCGCAGGGCCCTGGGTGACCGCTTGGGCCGCACTCCCATCGTTCAAACTCTAGAGGGAGCACTGACCTCTTGTCCTCATCTAAGTTTCAACGGCCCTGGTCCCCTGTAGCTCCACCTCGATTAGAGCTGCTGGGTGGTGTAATATCTCTGCACTGACCTCGCCGCCTACTTTATGCACCTTGGCCAATAAGGAAGCAGCAGAACTGAGATCAGAACATTTTTATAGGTAAATATCATCCTGCACTGGTGGTGGCTCTGTTCCCTCTGCCACATATTTAAATGTAAAGAAAGACGGGAATGTGGGTACGAGTTTGTATCCGTGTGGCCTTGTAGTTATCTGCTCACTATCCAAAGCATATGTAAATTTAAAGCCTGTCAGACCAGTTTTTATACTTCTGCTAACTGCTAGTAATTAAAGGATTTAACAATATTATAGATCATTGCTATGTAGGCATGCTGTTTGATTAACTAATGACAAATTCACATCAATGGGGTCTGAGCAGCTTATATTTGTACAGTAGCATTTATTAAGCTTTATGCCACAAAGTTGATTGTCATGTTTTAAAAGATTCATGAGCAATTTACCTTTTCACACCTCAATATTTCACCCTTTAAAATACCCCTGTATGATTTTCTTCGATCTAGTTTTGGTACAAACTACAGTTGGAATACCTGACAAAGCAGTACTTAGAGTATTATTATGTATTTCCTCTTTGGCTGGTATTTGGTTGGCCTAATGATAAGAGTTTAGAAATGTTCACGCTTGAGAAATATTTAGCTGAATTCTCCATCATTCTAACGTAGTGTGGTAAATTTGCCATAAAACATGAGTTTGACTTGAGACTAAGACAAATGAGATGAACGTTAAGCATCACTTTCCATGTTGCAGATGACTGAGGTGCTCCTGCAGTGGCAGCAGAGGGAGCCGGCACAATGAGCCTTCTGTTCAGGACCGTGGAGCACATTGCAGCCATGTCAGCAGCGTCATATTTAAAGAAGACGAATAACCAGACAGTAAGTGGCCAATTTTGATTCAAGAAACCAATGGGCAACATGATGGGTTAGAAACGAGATTTCCACCAGCTGAATACTAATATTCTGCTTAAAGGACCAGTGTGTAACAAAAAAAGGGAATATGATATTCAGAACGATGATTTCCCTAGTGTATAATCACTATAATAAGTATTGTGTTTTCGTTAGCTCAGAATGAACCATTTACATCTACAAAGGGAGGGTCCTCTTCACGGATTCCACCACCACCGTGTTTCTGCACCAGTCCAGAACAGACAAACCTGTTAACTGTTTCTGCTCTGGCCGGAGTCGACAGCGTTACTCGCTACCGTTGCTGCAGCTCTCTCTCTCTTGCTTCACTGCTCACTTCCCATGTACTTACACTCTATAATGCCGGGCACACGCTACGCCAGAATCAAGCTGATTTTGGGCTCGATTTGGGCACATTCATTATTTACAGTGGGGTATCCTGTTGTGTGGGGAACCCCGAGGACAGCCAATGATGCAGTCGTGTGTGAAGAAATGATAGCCAATAGAGAACCAAGCTGACTGAAGAAGGAAGGACGACCACCGCCATCATTTGCGACCGCAGCTAATGCATGAGCAAATTCAAAACGCAAAGCATAAAATAGTAAGACGGCGCTCAGACATGGAGGACCAACTGGTTAATTTGTGGCAACAATGTGAGTGTTTATTTAATGTGTCTCCATGACGTCATCCATCCACCCTTTGTGAATTTTCAGTACGAGGTGGTGTAAAAACTGACATTATTAATTCTTCCTTCCCGCCGTCCGCCATGATTGTGTACACTCAAGTCACGTTTGATCACGAGAGATGTTGTGAGATTTCTGTTTTATACAGTCAGGACGCTGTTGAGTAAATGAATCTCTTAGTGCGTGATGAGCTGTTTTGGCCAAACTGTTGCTCTCCACACACTAAAACGAAAATTTAACACAAGATGTCGATATGTGTGGGCTCTCTCACATTTTACACATCTTTGAAGATTTGAAGACACTTTTAGTGTGGGCCAGCCTTAGACACTGTTCTTTACATGGGCTGGCTCTAGAGAGGGCGATTCACGTTTCCACGTCGGCCACCATACATGCTTGGCTCACAGGAAAGGCTTCAGCTGGTTGTAATCTCCTCACCGCTGGACACCACCAGATCCTACGCTGGACCTTTAAAGTTTTTAAATATCCTGAGCACAGAATCACTAAAAGGTTTTGACATTTAGTGATTTAAGATAAAATCATTTAACGATAGTTTGTTGTTTCAGAGCGCCCCCTTTCAACTATATTTTGTCTTGACCTTTCTCAGGCCCTTTACCAGCTAGCTCTCTCCTCCATTTCCCGTTTTTTTCGTCTCTACATCTTTCTTTTCCTGCCTCACTTTTCCCTCCTCATTTCAATCCTGTCTAATCCTCTTGTATTCCTCCTTTCTCCTTCATTTTCTATCCTCCTCGCTCGTATTGTGATTCCCTCCATCGTGTCTGTTAACCCTTCGATCTCTTTCTCAGCGTCTTTCCTGCCCTCCTCTCGCCCCAGTCTCCTTCTGGCTCTAACTCTTCCTCTTCCTCTCTCCTGTTTCCCACCCCGACTCCCTCCCCTCTAACGTGAGGCTGAGCGCTGCAGAAAGACGTCTTTTATACAGAGGGTCAAATTCCTCTTCATTTCTGCCTCAGTCAGTTTTCACCTGGTGAATGTTGTTGCTGTGCACCGAATAAACGAGCCCTGTTTGAAGTCTCTCACCAGCAGGGCTTTGGTGGATTCTGTGTGGTGGAAATAGCCCACACATCACCTTCATGCACATGCAAACGCACACCTAAGGTGTGAAGAAGGAAGACAGACCTATATTGAGCTGGTGTACTCTCTAGACAGCTCAAATACCAAAATGGAGGGCAAGATGTCAGGTGTGTTAGCTGCTCACTGTTATTGTCTCTTCTAGGTAGGTCAGCCTACACGCTTAAATAAATACTATAATCCCCAATTTGAACTTCAGGATTACATAATTGTCCGTGCTAGAGTACTGTCATTGATTCTAACATTTAAACTCAGTCCAACCTAAAAGATTTAGTTTTTTGCATATCTGCTGTCTGCTTAAAAACAAATGCTGATGACTTTTTAAAAATAGTCCCTTTTTCTGCTTTATGGCATAATAATGACTATAGGGAGTAATTTATATTGCTGGAAACTGTACCACCAAAAAAATAAATAAATACAAAAAAATTCAGACTGCAGTCAGACAATTGCGGGTAGGCAGTATATTTTTGGCATCACTGGGTAAATATTCCATAATATCCTTTCAGTCTATTGTAGTTCAAGTGCTCTGAGAGAAAACAATCACAGGTCATTTCAGTGGGAGAGCATTCCTATTGGCTATGCTCCAGCTTGTGGGTGGTGCTTGGTATTTCCTCAGCAGATCTCAACATGGTTCCCAATATGAACACATTAATTTTTTAAATCATTACATCCTAAAAGTTGTTTAATAGCTGAATCCAGAGTTATTTTCCTTCCTCCGTTCATGTGAATGAGATCCTGACTGTGACGACAGCTCAAGCTGTGATGATCAGATGACTCGGTCATCGGGTCTCAACGTCACCCCACGACCGAGTCATCTGACTAAGCGGACGCTACTGCGCACGTCCAATGGCCCAATGGATGCGAAGACTACCGGAAGAACAGGGCGACACTGAGCAACTTTCATAGGACTAAACAGGACCCCGCCTCCAACGCTGGATCCAGTTCTCCTCATACAGCCATGGTTTTCCTCCAGTCTGTGAAATCTTGCTGATGCCATTAGGAGCAACAGAGGACACTGGAGGACACAGAGGCACATGATTTTTGTACAGATTACCTGTCTCATGTACTCTCGTCAGGATATTGTGACCATTCTATAAAAATATTTTGTTCACCGTATTTGCTCCATTTCTACCCAGTACAGCTTTAAGTCAAAAAATAAATTAGCTGTTAAAACCATCTCCTACTGGCAGCCTTACTGTATGTGTTTGTTGTGATAAATTAAAGACAACGGTTCCATGTTTACTTGCATGTCAGATTAAAGTGTCATGTCTATTGGGTGGCAAAGTGAAAACAGCTATAAGTGTGGATTTTGGCCAGATTTGAATCAACTTTACATGCAGTCGTGTCTCTGCAGTTACTGTATCTTTTTATGGCATTAAAAAATTAAAAACTGCCCACTACGTCGCACAGCTTGTTGCCTCTATGAGCTCCAGACTGTGGTGATGGGAAGAAACTTTGGAATGACTAGTGACAACATTTAGGGAAGCCAAATTACTGGTCAGCCACTGTCCCCATGTTCTTTCAGCTGTAATGATATGCTAGGGTTTGGGTATACACAGACCAAATCTGAGCCAGGGTACACTTAGATGACGGAGAGCGCCTCCTGAGCAGAGCTAAATCTGGGTGAAACTGAGACTGGGTCCCATATAAAGTATATAATTCTCCATTTGAGGGCAGCTGTTCTTGCTTTCGAATCAAGGGAATATGGAAGATACAGTATGTCAGACTAAGAGCTATGCTGAAAGAAATGTGTCAGAGAGACAGCATAATGGTGTCATTCACAACTGAGGATTTAAACCTTAAAGGAGCAGTGTGTAGGATCTGGCAGTATGTAGCGGTGAGGTTGAGACTGCAACCAACTGAAGCCTTTCCCATGTGCCAAGCATGTAGGAGAGCTAGCTGACGCTAAAACGTGAATGGCCCTCTCGAGAGCCAGTTGTAAGAGTAGCGAAGGTCATTTGGAGTAGAGCCAGTGCGTGGTGTGTATCATAGGGAAGTGAGTGGTGAAGCAAGAGACCGAGAGCAGTATCAACAGGACTAAGCCGTTCTGGGTTACTGTAGAAACATGGCGGTGCAACATGGCGGACCGCCATGTGTGGGGAGGACCGCTCCATCTGTAGATATAAACAGCTCATTCCAAAATAACAAAAACACAGTGATTCTTATTTTGAGGTGATTATACACTAAAGAAAACATACTTACTAACATTTTATTACATTTCTGCCATTAGATCCCCTTAATTGTTACATATTGGTCCTTTAATACAAAACTGTCAAATGGCTAAAATTTTCTTGTACTGTGTGGTAATTTCTGCATTTCACATTAAATGTAAACGCCTATATCATGAGCCAGATTCAAAGAAAGCATCATAAGCCCGTAGTCTATATGCCTTCCAGGTGATTGTACTCGCTGATTTTTTGTTTGATGAAAATAGAGCGCTCCAGGGACGACGTATTTTTGGTTCCCTCGACAGAAAGCCAATTGGATTGTTTCACTGGGTTTTGGATTATTGTTGAAAAAAGCTCTGTGGCCAATAAATGTTTGTAATAATTACACGTTTTGTTGAGCAAGATGATCTTCAGAAATTAACACCACTTCTATGGTTTTTGAAGTGTAAATGCAGTCGGCAGAAGTAAAAAGTCGGTGTGGTGACCTTCCTTTTTCTCATTTAGCCACTTGTTAGCAACCACCTTTTTTAAGACACATAAAGGCTTCAAAATTCATGAGTGGGACATTTGTTGATGTATTTTATGATGTAGATAAAAACATTAAAATCTCTTCAGCTTGTGTTCACCACAGATCTTATTTAAGGCATCAAACTAAACACCCATTGACTTTCAGAAGAGGAAACCAGAAGTGATGAACTGCTAACTCATTTCTGGGTTTTAGGACTCATTCTTGTAGTGCTCTATAGTATGCCGACCGACACACTTTGCATGTACACTTTAATGCACCCAAATGTTATACAAGTCTTAGAGAGTTAAATAAGAGTCTGTTGGACTAACGCTGTCCAAGTAAAAAAAAAGAAAACAAAAAAACTTACTGCATTCACAAGTCGATCTGATGACAAGTGATTTGTTTTTCAATAATGGTGCACATGCTGCGTATTTTTTACACAGATCAACCATGATACTGATTGTGAATTGAGCATTATTCAACACCTCGGCCGACATTACCGTCTTTCAGAAGCTGTAGCAGGCTCAGTTTCAAAGCTAGAGTGAATAACCTCAGGTATCCAGCCATGTCCTGTTAGCTTGTTGCGAAGGAGGCTAAATAACACCCTGAATTTAGGCTAAATTTTGGTGAGGGAAAAACTAGCATGGCCATTTTCACAGGGGTCCCTTGACATCTCATGTCAAGATATGTGAATGACAATGCCTCTATGATGGGAAAGAGGGAGTGGAAGAAGTTAAGAAAAAGTTTGTGGAGCAGCAGTTATTGTAATCATGTAAAACATACAGGAACCTCACTAATGATATATTTTGTGCATGAGCAGTGTGTATAGAAAGGGTGAAATATTTTAATTGGAAAGATTGCAAACCTCTTAATTTCACTGTATTGACAGGAGAGACTGGGCAGTGTGAGGGAGGATTAACCAGCTCTTGTCCGAGTGCCAGAAGTGAACGTGAGAGGGCCGAAATGTAGCAGTGAGGAGAAGAGGAAAAAAGGAAGAGGGAGGGTAGTATTTTCATTCTGCAGCACCACAGTTATTTATCCTGCCGTCTTGGCATTTGCATGTTTTGTTCATACAGTAATGGCCCGGATGGGACTGAGCGGAGATGAAAAGCTCTTTGATGGCTCATCAGAGGACGGACAGACTGGACTGAGCTCATGGCCATAACAGCTCAGATTGTTTTCATTGCTGGTTTTCCCTGACCTCATTAACTGGCTGCTGAGTCTGTGTACAAATACTGCAGGCTTGCATGTTCAGCCTCTTGTTTTGGAAATCAATAATGAGTTTTTCTGTCTTTCCGTGCCTGGGACAGCCATTCCCCACACAACGTCTTCCTCCCCATGCCTTCCACTTCCGTCGCTTTTAATCACCTTCGTTTCATCTCCGTTGTTCCTCTTGAGTATATTCTGTTCGATTTCCACTGTTTTAAATTTTATGTTTCTTACTTTCTGATATTTGTCTCTTAATTTTATCCAGGTAAGTTTCAGGAATCCCCTGTTGACACATTCACCCATGGAAGCTGCCCCAGCCCGGGTTATTAAATACCAACGCACAAGGCACCCTTTAACTTAATTACTTTATTACAATTGTTGCACACATGCAGGTACATACATGACACTTGACCCATGCATTTAACCCATCCTAAGCATTAGGAGCAGTGGGCTGCATTAAGAGCCCGGGGAGCAACTTGGGGTTCAGTGTCTTGCTCAAGGACACGCATGCAGAAAGTAGATGCTGGTGATCAAACCACCAAACTCAAAAAAAAAAAAAAAAAAACACCTACGCTGAGTGGGAGGGGAAGCTGGATGAACGAGACAAACAAACCAGGACTTTCACCCAGGAGGCCACCGATGTGATGGTGTTTTTGTATTCACAATGTTAAAGCTGGAGTAGGCAGGTTGGACTAAATATGATTTTAAAAAGTTATTTTTTAGTTCACTATATCCTGACAGCAGTGCATGAGATAGGTAATCTGAAAATAAATGCCTCTGTGTCCTTGAGTGTCCTTCGGTGCCCCTAATTACATCTGCAAGATTTCTCAGACTGGAGGAAAACAACCAATCAGAGCTGATCTGGAGTCTGCCGTCTCTGAGCAGCTGTCAATCACTCATGAACTGTGATCAAACAGTCAAACTAGGCAGCGCCGATCAAATATTAATCAATATTCTGTTACTGTAATGACTATTTCTCTCCTCAAATGTTTTCAGAAACATCTTGTAGTTCCTGTTTAGTTGTAAAATGAGAAAGTTTGTGACCTGGCAGCCATGTTGTCTTTAACCGCCAATAGGAAAGCTCTCTCTCTGAAATGACCTGTGATTGGCCAAAGTCTTCTGTCACAGGTTAGATTTTCTAAAGCCTGAAAACATGAGGAGGTGCAGAAGTCGAGTTTTCTCTCAGAACACTTGAATTACAACATGCTGAGAAGTTAATATTATCAGCTTCAGCTTGAGCAGTTGGAGGTCGCTCAAAGGCAGTTGCATTTGTAATGGTAGGTGCTGATCTTGCACTTTCTCCACCCAGATGTATCCTGCCCCTGTGAGTCTGGGGATTAAACTGGCAGCTGTCCAGCCACATGCCCACATCTACAACCTGTAGACCACCATTACTCAAAAGAGACAGCTTGACGATTTCAGTGGACCTGCCTGGTTTAAATCTATCTCATTGCCAGCCCGCTTGGAATACCTCGATATCATTTTGTCAATCCAGTCTTCAAGTAACTTTTGTTCTGTGAGTTTTTGTTCCTCCAAATGGCTAAAATACACTGTCCACATGAGTTTATCCAACAAGCCCAACAACCAGTAACTCCATCACCATTAAAGCAGTAGTGATTAGAAATGAAGCAAATATGATATTAAAAAAGTTAGATAAGATAAGATAAGATAAGATATTCCTTTATTTGTCCCACAGTGGAGAAATCTACACATTTAAGACAGTAGTGCGTGAGACAGATAATTTGATAAAAAAAAAAATCATGTTCCCCTGTGTTCTCCGGTGCTCCTAATGGCATCTGCAAGAGTTCACAGACCAGAGAAAAACCTCTAGTCAGAGCTGATCTGCCATCCAGCGTCTGTCTCTGAGCAGCTGTCAATCACTCATGAACTCTGATCAAACGGTCAAACTGGGCAGCACTGATCAATTATGAATCAATATTCTGCTACTGTAATGACTATTTCTCTCCTTGGATGTTCTCAAAAACATCCTGTAGTTACTGTTTAGCCGTAAAATGAGAAAGTTTGTGACCCAGCAGCCATGTTGAGATCTGTTGAAGAAATACCAAGCACCGCCCACCAGCTGGAGTACAGCCAATAGGAACACTCTCTGAAATGACCTGTGATTTTTCTAAAGCCTGAAAACAGACATGAGGAGGTGCAGAAGTCCAGTTTTCTCTCAGAACACTTGAACGACAAAATGCTGAAAGGTTATTATGGAAGTTTTCCCCAATGATGCCAAAAAAATACTTCCTACTGAAGCTTTAATTGTGTAGGCAAGCAAATGCATATGCTTGGTGATTGGATGTGTTTTATTGCAATGCTATTTTGGGGCTTGTAGTTGACTATATTTAAAATGTTATAGACAGAGTTTTTTTCAGTGAACCACAATTTTTGAACACAGTTGCTATACTAATTAGACGGGCATCGGAGAGCACAGACCTCCACGCTGGCTACACCCTTCCACTAAGTCTCATGAAAAATGGGCCAGTAGGTAATCCTACTGACAAGTGGACAAACAAACCGAACCAAAGACATCTACTGGCATCATTATAATACATGTGATAGACAGGCTCGAACACCCAATCACCCAACAATGCCTCTGGTACACTCAGTACAACCCTTTCCTCTCCTCCACCGTATTAGTTGACACCTGCCAACTTGCATCTCGTTCCATCGCTCAGCCCTCTTTAACTCACTGAACTCTGTTCATCTTCATCCCCTCAGTTTCTCATATCCCAGCTTCTCTCTGCCCCACTACTGTACCCAGAGAGAGGGCCCTGGTCTCAGTAGCTTCCTGTCTCACAAAAGACCCCTCTGTTTCCCCCCTCTGTGTTTCCTCCGCTGCCACCCCCACCCCCTTCCTCAACACCCCTGTGGTACATTCCCTCCCTCCCCTGGTGCATACCTTATTGACCTCAGCCGGCTGAGGAGTCCCTCTGTCAGTACCGGGCTCTGTGAGAGTGGAGCTGAGCCTCAGCTGATCTGTGAAAGCAGTTTTTAGTGTTTCTGTCCAGGATAAGTCAATCTAGAGAATATGGCATTCAGTATGAGTTGACATTATTATCATTACAATGCCTTGGGGAGCTGATAACAACAGGACAGACAGGACATCATTCAGCACAACATATGAATAATAAAACCAACAAAGGAACATTTTAAATGTCACATTAAAAATCACCTGCCAGCATGGAAGTATGTTGGAGAAATGACTGGTGCTGAAATCTGGGTTTAATGTGTAGAAACTGGGCATGATGAAAAAAGGTACACACAGTTTATGGAAGTGAATCCAGTGTTAGGACACACATGTGAACAGCTGCAGTATAATATTTGAGCAAATGTCTGTTTGAGGTGTTACAACATCTTAACCTGCAGGCCAGTCAGAAACAAGCCAGTGAGATAAATTTGGCTCAGATTTGACAGACTGGTTTCGAGGCTGTTGTTTTCAGTCACAGCATGCCGACAGACATGCAGCAGTATATCCATACGAATGTGTGCATCAGGTAATCTACTATTAACCTCAGGGCACCCATTATAATCTGACAGTTCTTATGTTTACATTGCTATTATCCTGATGCCGCACTGCTTACTGCTGCAGCTACAACCCCCAGTGTGCGATAATAGTTTTATTTCAGAAAACAAACATTATTTACAGATATTTGACATACAGCATTTTCACTTTCAGTGCACTGCCGAGACAAAATAAGGTATAATAACATATCTACACAGGGGATGATAGTTCAAAATTATGCAGTAAGATAAGAAAATAAAATGAAAATAATATAAAATGAAAATAAAATACAACTGAAAAAGCTAGCAAACACAAAATTAATAAAATAAAACTTACTTGAATATCAATTAATGTCACATTTTGCATAGTAAAAGATATATATGCATGATTTTGAAATATAAACAAATTCGTGGATGTTCAAAAATATAGGCTTATTAACCGTCAGTTAGCGTTCAATGAGCATTTCCTGGGTTGGGCTAATCATGACGAACAAAATTGCAGTGCCTCTCCCAGTAACATATCAGGACTAGCATCAGGTCATTCATCCAGGTGGTGTAAATCATGTTAATGTTGCTAAGATCAAATGTTCATGTATTAATGCTGGCCCATTGGTTTTCATAACAGAATTATTATTTGAGAGCTTCCTCGAAAAGCAGAGGCAAACTTGAAGGTCAGTTCCTGCGTGGAACTGAATTTCTTTTTAGTCTTCTTAATTTTTAGTCAAGTTGACGTTTTTTCCTAATAATGGATATTTCTTGATAATCATTTCCTTCTCTGTTGTGGTGTTGTATAACCGATTCGCTGCGATAGGCAGATAAAATGTAGTACTAATACCTCAGGTCATCTCAGCCTGGAAGAGATCAGTTGAGCAGCTGATGTGAAAAAGGCGTCCTGGCTCCTGGCTGCTGCTCTGGCTCCTCCACAGTTCTTTGTAATGGTCAGCTGGGCCAGGTCTAGCAAAATGTGACTCTAACGGCAAAATGACCTGCCTGACCTTCGCCTCGACCTCACAGTGACCAGCTGACTAGCCTGAGTTATGGCTGGGCTTCACTGCTCTATGTCCCTGTTACACCAACTGAATACTTTTAATGCTTCACATACTTGCTGCTTCTCTTCTTTCATCCCTTACACTGAAGCCACGAGACAGACATGCTCTCAGTCAGAAGTCCATACAGCATGTTGGGTGGACTGGAGTCAAGACACCATGTCCACTGACTCTCAGAAATAGGTGTTAATTAACCTAGTAGTATGGTGCTATACCTCCTCATAAGATATATATGTCAGTCTTCTGGTCAGATTTGCATGATTATTGTAGAAGTTGCATTAAAAGCATCCTTCCACTAGAGAGATCCAGGTGGGCTCTTCCTCGTCAGAAAACACATCTGGCACATGTACGCACAGAGATGTGATTGATAAACCTGATGATGGTGTTGGAAAAGGGCTTTTTCACCCGTTAGGTGTCCCCAAGATTCAGAGGGCTTTAAAAAATCTAGCCCATGACAGGAGACTGGCCAATCACAGTTCATTTCAGAGAGAGCGTTCCTATTGGTTGTTCATTCAACGGAGGCAGCTGTCAGTCACTCGTGAACTCCAATCAAATGGTCAGATTAGCACTACTGCTAACACTGATCAAACACAGTATGAATCAGTGTTTTCAGAAACATCTTGTAGTTACTGTTTAGCTGTAAAATGAGAAAGTTTGTTCCGGCTGGTGGGCGGTGCTTGTTATTTCCTCAACAGATCTCAACATGGCTGCCGGGTCACAAACTTTCTCATTTTACAGCTAAACAGTAACTACAAGATGTTTCTGAAAACATCTTATACGAGAAATAGTCATTACAGTAACAGAATATTGATTCATATTTGATCGGCGCTGCCTAGTTTGGCTGTTTGATTGGAGTTTGTGAGTGATTGACAGTTGCTCAGAGACGTCAAGGCTCCAGCTCGGCTCTGATTGGTTGTTTTCCTCCGGTCAGATTACGTGTCTCAAGCACTCCAATCAGGATATAGTGACTTATATAAAAATCTCAGTTTTTTTATCATATTTGCTCCAATTCTACCCACTGCAGCTTTATATGTACCACATGTTCATGCTCGTTAGCACGTGCATGTGCTAACTTGGCAACCTGTGGCACATTTGAGCAGGGGGTGGGATCAGAGAGGAGGCATTATTACAAGGGGGTGCATTCGAGGCTGTGACAGTCATGACTGACTGCTTTCACCCCTTTAATCACAGGGCCATCCCCCTCATGACGCTCTAACATGCAAATTACTTTTCAACTTTTTTTTTTGGAAGCCGAGCAATCTCTATCACATCATGTTGCTTTCCACAACCTCAGACTATTATAATTATAAATGTGGAGCTCAGATGACATTTTGGCCAGGATGGAGACACTTGGTGACACCAAGTTGCGTGGCTCAACAGGCTGATGCTGGTTGCCCAAAACTTGACCAGAGGATCTGCTGTGTCCATGCGTGATTGTGAATTGACACTGTGCTGGCTCTCTGTAGGAATATACAGTATATACTTATCTTGTGTGCATGAATTGGACAGAACATGATAAACATCAATGTACGTGTAATATTGTTCTTGAGAAACCGGGGCGTCTGGTCACCGTATACTGGTTAGCACAAGGCCGCTGCCCTGCTCTGCACTCATACTGCAGTTACAGCTGATAACGTCATCCTAACAGCAGCGCTGTCACGGAGGTGTAGTGGCCACCCTCCAGTTCCCCTCAGTTAACACTATTAGCTCTGTCAGCACTTTTTCCATTGTTTATCACTGTTAGCACTATTAGCTACTAGCCGCCAGCTCAGCCGCCACCATGTTGAGAGCCGTATGGAGGCAATAGAAACGCTCTGAATTTCAAGTTTTGGACTTTTAACGTGAGGGAATTTTTAAGAGAGCTGAAAATAATTTTGGACAAAGACTGTAACACAAAAACCTGACCGGAGCTGGCTGAGGACTCCACTGTCATCCCCATGTAATGGTGAAGGTGTAGGGGGACAAAGATGAGGATCATTAAGAAGAAGAAGAAGAAGATCTACCTTTATTAGTCCCACCGTGGGGAAATTCAATTTACACTCTGTTTAACTCATACATGGTACATGCATTCAAAGCAGAGTCAGCTGATGGTGGCGATGTGGCAGAGGGACCACAACGTCCACCTCTGAAGGATTATTTTGTTCACCAACATTTACAATCACATTGCAGGTTGTAATATTACCTTTGTCGTCAAGATGTTTTGATATATACAAGGAAGGAAAACAGATAATAACGTAATTTTAACAAATATATAACAAGGGATGCACGCTAACCAGCCATCATCTGCAACCACTTATCCCATTCAGGGGAGCCCAGCTGACACTGAGCGAAGGCGGGGTACCCTGGACAAGTCTCCAGTCTATCCCAGGGCTAGATACACGCTAACGACACAGCGCCACCTTTAAACTGAGGTAAAGGTTAGGGTTAGGGTTAGGAGGTAACCTGTCTTGTTATTTTAAGGGAAAGTCTGCTCTAAACTGTACTGTAGCCTACTGTGTTCTACTGACAGCTGTTTCAGTGACTTCATTTGTGGAAAAAATTGCGACTTTGAGGATACAAATATGTTGCGGTGTCAAAGATGCCAAGGTCCCACCCTGTGTTTTAGTCAGTAGGTCAGTTAGCGATGCTGCTGTCCATCCACCCATCCATCCACCTTTTACCTCCCCACCTCAGTGTTTGCTGGAATCTCCATGTGTAAATACTGTTTGATCCCTCCTCCCTCCCTTTTGCTCTCTCTCTCTTTCTCCATCCTTCCCTTCACCTCCATCCTCTTGCTCCTTCTTTATCAATGGCCCTCATTCATTCCCTCTCACCCTCTGCATGCCTGAGTACCCTCCACCAGCTCTCTGCCCATCCCCCTCCCTCTCTCTCTCTCTCTCTCTCTCTCTCTCTCTCTCTCTCTCTCTCTCTCTCTCTCTCTCTTCTCTCTCTCTATTCATTCCTGTGATTTTTCCTGCCGGTACCTTTCCACAGCCCTAACATCTCCTCCCAGGCAGCACTTTCCTCAAACCTTCATTCGAGTCCTATCTCTCTCTTCCATCTTTTGCTGTTTCATTATGGGACTTTTGGTATTTAGATGCATATCTAGATGTGGTTATTTCAGACTTAAGCAATATTAATTGGCATTTATGAGGGAAAAAATGATTTGGCAGTACTTATCGGCACACTTCTTACAATTCAAGGTATTTCAGTGTTGGTTAGATGTGTATCTTTTCTGCTTTTAGTGTGGTGAATTTTTGTTTTTAACAAATAAAAGTTCTGTGTATGAAACCTGCTCCTCGTGTACATGCTGAAATAATTTGACTCTGTGGCTCAGTACAGCATATTCTCCTCTTTCTGGTTCATGCCATACCACCAGTCCTTCTAATTGCCTTTTATTAGTACAGCCATTATGCACCATTTGAGGAAATTACTTTCTAACAGCGAGTAATTGTGCTAAACAGAGCAAATCTCAGAGTTCACCCCTTACTATATTTATTGTCAATGGGTAAGGAAGCGGTCTTCAAACTCCCAAAAAAGAATTGCTAAGCATTGAAATCCACTAAAGAAACACATGCACAAGAAAAATGCTAAGAATGAGGTAGAAGGGAACACACACATTGCATTTCTTAGCTTCGTTCGAATAGTAAAAGTTTAGTACAGTGTGTTCATACATAAACTCCTTAACACACTGTTATGACACGCAAACTTCAGAGCTCACCCCACACAGAAAAACACACCCACTTAGGTGTACCCTTGCTGTGCCTCCCCCCTCGCTCTGCCCCGTAGTCACCCCTTGTCCTCCCTCCTCCTCTTCTCCTGCCTATTTCGAGGTATGTGGTTAGCTGGGCGTGTTCGGTGGCCAGATTCAAAATCACTGACCCATTGTCCTTTTAAATTCCCCCTTTTTTTTTACCTGCTCTGCACACCTCTAGCAGCTTCACCAGGCCAAGCCGAGTGTGCATTCATCGCCATGGGTACACATAGTCTTTGACCCCAATGTTAGTGCCCAGAGTATCAGTCCACTCCCTTTCTCCGTTTCCTCCCAGGCAAGCCCCTGCTCTGATCTATTTCGGTGTTTTGTGGCTAGCAGGGTGTGGGTGCATTTGCAGCCCTGCCCAGTAAAATACAGACTTTTCAAGGAAGTCAGCAATATAATATGGCCGCTTTATTGTAATTACAAGGTTCTGCTTTTGGAAATAACTCACAGAGAGAGCTGCCCACAGGCACTTGCTTACTCCAAGAGCTAATGTCATCTCCTGCTATCCTTCTGCAGACATCCCTGTCTTAGCCTCATCCATTCATGAAGTCTCCCTTACTTGCACTGACCCAGATGTTGCCACACCAGGCAGCTCTATCCCCACGATGCGAGTCATACTTTGACATTGACCGGTTGAGATCCCAATGCCGTCAGGACTGGATGGAGTGTGAGAAATCAGTTTGGTGGGTGGCCACGTCTGATGGAGCTTCCCTGCAGGGAAACCTTGTGGTCTCTGGGTTCTTATAACCCTTAAATTACTGCCCAACAAATTATAAGGCTTTATTAATTCAAATATGGCTGACACAGAGGCTTAATGGCGTAATTGAAGGGTTCACATAAACCTATTTCACAGATTTTATTCTGGACTAGACAAGTGGAAGCACCTGTCTTTTGATGTCAGGATATATTCCCCTGTCATAATATCTCAGCAGCCTTACCTCTTGGTTAAGTGGTCACAAGTCTGTTTGGGGATGGTGAAGTCATGCTGCTGGTGGAGGCATACAAGCAATTCCTGTCCTTTGGAATTTGTGCTACCTCCATAATATGGATGCTCAGCAGATTGTGTGGATTATACAGTACTGTTGCTAAGGCAGGGTTACTTTATGCTACACTGTGGGCACTCGGTATGAAACACAACTGGATACTAAAACTGCACCAGACAAGATTTTAAAGTCAAATCTTACATGCTTAAATGGTGCAATGTGTAACATCTGACCCAAATTTCAGTTTGTCCTGTCTGTCCTGTCTTATAATACCACTTGTACCTCAAGAGGCGATAATGAGTCACTGTAGCGAGGTGGGCTCCTGTTCATTCCTATGAAAGTTGCTCAGAGGCACATGAAGCCAAAATGGCTCAACTACTGAGTGATAAAGAGTCCGGACCATCCGACAATCTTTCACATCTATTAGAAAGAAAGAAAAGAAAGATATTCCTTTATTAGTCCGACAGTGGGGAAATTCAGTTTTATTAGGGTCGTAGAGCAGGCGCAGTAGCATTTTCCTTTAACTCCACCTCCCAGCGCTCAGTCTGGGGCTCATTCACATGAACGGAGGAAGGAAAATAACTCTAATAATGGATGTGGTTATTTGTGCATTTTACAACTTTTAGGACCTAATGATTTAAATAAGCACTATTTAAGTGATCATACTCCGAAGTCAATTCACCAAAATAACAAATATCCAGACATATTGTGACGGACACAGAAGTTGTAGTATCACCGTTTGGCCACTACAAAAATTACCTCCAAAGCCTGGTACTCTTCCTGAGATAGTTTGTTTATTGGATCAAAGCCAAAGTGTCAGAAACGTGAAAAGGACTCGTATTTTCATTTCGTCCTACCCTCCACCAGGAGGAGGGTAAGCAGTGGCTCCAGGAAACTGACCTCCTTTTTTTAACTTTATTTTGTTTTAATTAGCTAGATAAATGACTCACCCACCCCTGGTCTTGTCTAGTTAAGTGAAAAATGGGTCCAATCAATTTTTTTTATAATTGAATTGGTTCTCAAGAACCAAGTCTTTCCATCTGTATCCATCTATGAAAGGAGAGGGTGAGCCAGAACGAGTCTTAGTGGCGATCATACCCAGCATTAAGGACTGTTGTATGGCTGTAGGAAGGCACAAAGTGGTTTGTGAACACCCGAAGATGGTCAGCATCTAGCAACTGGCCAGTTATCAGACCCCCGGTGCTGCCACTTTAGATTTAATCCAGTAAACAAACTATCAAATCATAAATGGACTATACAGCCCCTGATTAACAGCACAAAATGTGAACTATAGGCCGACACCACATGTGAAGATTATAAGATAGCAGTGTTACTTTGACCGACTCTGAGTTTCAGCAGTTTGCTGGAATTTTGGGTATTTTTACCCTGCTGTTAGTTAGTGGTTGGCTCTCTTTTAAATAACTGATGACTGTAAATTTAGATTGTATGGACCCAGTAGTGGAGGTGAAATGCAGTAGTTGGCCAGATCTTACACATTGCACTTGTAACAGTATAAAATTAATCAGATGCCACACCATATTAAACCAAACGGTGTAAGATGGTGACTCTGAGGCAGAGTACATTTTTGATCATCAGAGGTAAATCTAAAGTCTACTCTTTTGTACTGTTAGACATCCCTTCACCTGAAGCTGGTTCTTGTACTCGCTAAGGCACCTGTTGTGAACCTGCTTTAAGACAGAGACACACAACAGTCTTAGTTTGGATGTTACCGTGTTGTGATTGGCTTAATGAGAGTTGGACATAAAAACTGGCATCAACAACTCTGAAACCACGCATGCTCTTTGGTCTTTATAGGGGAAACTATGACCTCCTAAAATGATAATGATTTATTTCTAAAGCCCCACTGATCCATAAAATGAAACACTAAGTGCTTTACACAGAGTAGAAGAAAATAACTGTGACAGATTAAAAGGTTAAAAACAAAACAGGACACAGGATAAATATGAAATAGAGTACAATAAATTAAAGGAATAAGACAAGATAAAATAATTGTGAGGCAAAAACTCTTCAGGAGAAAGCAAGTTGAATAATACAGTTTCACATTGCCACCTTCAATTGAACATTAATTCATTCAAGGCATGAATAAATCATTTAATAACGGAACCAGATAAGTGATAAATGTTCATAAACCGAGCCTGAATACACACACACACACCAGTACAAGCATTCACATACACTCCATTCAGACAACTGGAAAACAAAAGCTGCAGTTATAATCCTTGAATATTGATTTCCTTTATTAAACAAACAACAGACAAGAGACATTGGTCACTTCCTGCTGGGTCTCTGATGAAACCCAAGCAACACTAATGGTGATTATAATCCTTAAACATAAATCCTTTACTTTAAGTGAATATAAACTGTACATGCACACACATGCAAAGTCTGGCACAAACACATACCACAGATGTCTCTTGGGATGTCTCTTTTTACGACATGTGGCATTTACTTTCAGAGCACAAGGAGGCCAGAACCACACGGTCTGTTCTCAAAAAAACACTTGATCCACTGTGTCCAGGAAGCCGAAGTAAAAACCCAGAGCTGCCACAGTGAGGGAGCGTTTCCTGGACTTTCTGATTTAGCACCAATAGTGAAAATAGCAGCTCGGTGAAGCTACAGTACAGTGTGCAAAAGAAGGAAAATAATTCCCAACTAGGCTTTCGGGTAAATGAAAAATTCTGGGTTTATACTCAGTTTTATTGCGTTAAATGCTACAATATTTGGTTTGATTCTTTCTGATTTCTTCCTCTCTCCTTTTTTGTTTTCCATCAAAAAGCTTGTTTGTTGCTTGTCGTGTTTTTTTATTCTTTATCTGAGAACATGAAATTCCTGATGATTCCTGATGGATAATTGCTAGATGCGGCCGCCTATTTGATGGTTTCCCAGAGTGATCACACAATGACCGCTCCTTCTCATTTCACGTACATCAAAGCTCAACTTACAGTTTCTTATGAGAAGGAACTGCAGTTTTCTTCTTTTGGCAGTCTTGCGTGCAAACTCATAGACGGCATGTTACAGTTGAACAGAGATAAAACATGGTGGCCAACATACTTTAAGCGTGTCCCTTTTCTGTAGTATTCAGTAGACATGTACACATGTACTCTGGGGTGACGCACACAAGCTTATGGTGTATACTACAGTACTATACAGTACTATAGTTCAACCAATGTAAAAGATTTAAGCTGTCAGTGGGTGAGATTATGCTGATATCTTTACATTAATATGATGCAAATGTTCAATGTATATTTACTCCAAATCTATCTTTAGTCAAGGTAGAAAATCCTGCAAAAGAGAATGTACTATGTGGTTACTAAAACTCACCACTGAAAGACCAATGAAAGTCTTAGGGAATCATTGGAACAGATTAGCTTTAAATGACTTCACCAAAAATAGCATTGGAGGTGCTCTGTATCAGAGGTTGTCAATCTTTTATCAGCCAAGGACGAGACAGTATACCTGGACCGCCCTCATGTACGTACGCCCTTTAGAATAATACATAGCTTATTTTTACACTTCTATAGTCTTAGTTATGTGAAAGAACAACACAAGAGAATAGTATTAGAAAGATAAACAGATCTGCAGATGCTAAGAGTTATAGGTTGATTAGATTAAAATGTTATCTATGAACTATTATACCAACCCAGTCAGAAAAAAATGTTGCCGTTGTACATTTCTGCAAACCATGGGACACTTTGAATGTTGATGTTTCTGAACCAGAAAAATGTTTCATAAATACGTTTCATATCAGCCCCGTATCATGCTCGCAGAAAAACACAATGCCATGTGGTTACCATTGTGAAATGATAGGTTAGGTTTAGGCAACAAGCCTAGTTGTTTAAGGTTAGAAAAAACACCATGGTTTGTTTTAAAATCATAATGCATCAACATAACGTAACAATGTAACTACCATGAATAAACAACAAGCGCTCTTAGCGGACTCTTCTTACGTAACAATACATAATAAGCATTACAAAGTTGTGTAAGAAGCATAATAGTGGTTTGTAAAACAGTGTTACTTTATGCAGTGTTACGTAAAACAGCATTACGCAAAACACTGCTGCATAAAACAGCACTGCATGATATACACCACGTAACTTGATGGTCCAACTAAACGCAAACCGGATGGAATAGCATGCCGCTGGACGATGCTGTGGTAGCCATGCTGGTTCAGTAGGCCTTCAATTTTGAATAAATCCCCAACAGTGTCACCAGCAAAGCCCCCCACACCATCACACCTCCTCCTCCAGGCTTCACGGTGGGAACCAGGCATGTAGAGTCCATCCGTTCACCTTTTCTGGTTCCACAAAGACACGGTAGTTGGAACTAAAGATCTCAAATCTGGGTTCTTTAGCCCAAACAAGTCTCTTCTGCTTGTTTCCTGTCCTTAGCAGTGGTTTCCTAGCAGCTATTCTACAATGAAGGCCTGATTCACACAGTCTCCTCTTAACAGTTGTTCTAGAGATGTGTCTGCTGCTAGAACTCTATGCGGCATTGACCTGGTCTCTAGTCTGAGCTGCTGTTAACCTGCCATTTCTGAGGCCGGTGACTCGGATGAACTGATCCTCCGCAGCAGAGGTGACTCTTGGTCTTCCTTTCCTGGGGCGGTCCTCATGTGAGTCAGTTTTTGCGACTGCACTTGGGGACACTTTCAAAGTTTTCCCAATTTTTCGGACTGACTGACCTTCATTTCTTAAAGTAATGACGGCCACTCGTTTTTCTTTACTTAGCTGCTTTTTTCTTGCCATAATACAAATTCTAACAGTCTATTCAGTAGGACTATCAGCTGTGTATCCACCTGACTTCTGCACAACACAACTGATGGTCCCAACCCCATTTATAAGGCAAGAAATCCCACTGATTAAACCTGACAGGGCACACCTGTGAAGTGAAAACCATTTCAGGTGACGACCTCTTGAAGCTCATCAAGAGGATGCAGAGTGTGTGAAGCAGTAATCAGAGCAAAAGGTGGCTACTTTGAAGAAACTACAATATAAAGCGTATTTTCAGTTGTTTCACACTTTTTTGTTGAGTACATGTTTCCACATGTGTTAATTCATAGTTTTGATGCCTTCAGTGTGAATCTGCAATGTCAATAGTCATGAAAAGAAAGAAAACTCTTTGAATGAGAAGGTGTGTCCAAACTTTTGGTCTGTGCTGTATATACATGTCCATTCCTATGTTGACACAAATATTAAATACTTGACAAATCTCCCTATAAGGTACATTTTGAAGAGATGTGTGATTAAAAATGTCATATATATATATATATATATATATATATATATATATATATATATATATATATATATATATATATATATACATATATATATATATTTCTAGCAGTACTTTCACTCTAGCGTTAAATCTGAGCCCAACCTCCAAAAGACTGATTGTATTAATGCATTAAAGAAATTAGTGGTGTTAAAGTGAATTTGCGTTAACGTGTTATTATTGCGTTAACTCTGACAGGCCTAATTATCATATTCTTTGATTTTGGCCAGTATACTGAGGCACATCTGTAATGTGCTCTGAGTCATTTCTACAGAAAACAACTTGTAAAACAACGTGTTAACACCCTGATTTTTAATGGTAGAAAACATTGTAAGATTGAAGCAATTATCTAAAATATCAAAATCTTATTTTAAATTGAAATCCTATTTTTTTTTTTTATTTTTGTTATTTATGAAACTATTTTTCAATCTTTCAGATTTTGGTTTTAGTTCTGAATGAATGAATGAATATATGAATGAATTATTTTCATGTCTGGTCATTTATATAACATATCCCTCATCGACACATTAACAACAAACTAATCATTCTAGCATGTTGACCCACCATCATCTAACAGTACAATATATGAATAAGATAAGATAAGATAAGATAAGATAAGATAAGATATTCCTTTATTAGTCCCACAGTGGAGAAATTCACATATTAACCAAACTTAAACATTATGATGGTGATCTCGTAGGAGGTCACCTTATTTTTGAGGCCCTGACTCATAATAGAAAGTTCTGATCCACGTAACATCTGTGTGTCCTGTTAGAAGGCTGTTGAGCAAGGCACCAAGCTTTATATTACTGCAAGTCAGTGTAGATAAGAGCAGAGACTTCACTCAAATATCGACTAAAAAAACACTGCACCACTTCGGCCACCAGGAGGAATGTTGCTAATTTTTCTACACAACTTTATTACCCATCTACGCATCTAACTCCACCAGACATATCACTAATATGTTTTCCTGATCATGTTGCAAGGTGTATTTGTTCAAATTTTATCCAAGTCATCTGAACTCTGAATGCAAGTCTACAGTATTTACTTAATCAAAACCAAGGGGTACCCACACTTAGTAATATATTTTTGTTACCTCAAAATCCTTAGTGATACACATGTATTTCATGTTCAGGTTAATGTTAGCATAACTACAAAAGACACTGCAGTGTTGAAACATATACGGTATATCTGAGTTTCCTTAAAAGTCTTTGTAATCTATCCATCATCAGAATATATTGTTTTTCATTTTATGTAAAGTAAAGGAAAGCCATCACTGGCTCTTATTTGCCTTTACAGTTTTTATGCTGGATGTATAAAGAGACACCTGATTTGACTGTTATGAGGCCATAGATGTGGGTCAGTAAGGGCCTACTACACCTACTACATTATAAATGTGAAAGTGAAACTTAAAGCAAAAGAAGAAACTTAAAATTTTTGGACAAAACTCAAGAATTCAAATGCTAGTTCTGATCATTTCAAATAAAAAATGTTTAATCCATTCTGGGCCGCGGCGGGACTGGAGCCAATCCCAGCAGGTCGCCAGACTATCACAGGGCCGACACATAGAGGCAGACAGCCATTCACGCTCACATTCACACCTATGGGACATTTAGAGTCAACAATGAACCTGCATGTCTTTGGACTGTGGGAGGAAACCGGAGTACCCGGAGAAAACCCACGCTAACACAAAGACAACATGCAAACTCCACACAGAGGGCCCCAAGCCGGATTGGGACCTGCGATCCTGCTGTGAGGCAACAGTGCTAACCACTGCACCACCATGTAGCCTGTCTAATAGGATAAAATGATAAATGAAGAGATGATATTTTGGACAGACGTGCAGGCATACAACTGCAAGAGAGTAATTCTTAGTCTCTATTGCTACTGAGCCCTCACAACAAACCATAGTAAGGGGAGTTATCATGGTCCTACCACAGAATGCAAACACATCCCCTCCTTTCCCCTCAGGGAATCAGACAGATGAAGGGTACTGAGAAAGAGAGTGCTATAGAGCATCAGGGGATAATTATGGTTGATTGCTGCTTTCTGGATGTGTAGTCTGCATTCAAAGAAAGTGACTAACCATGGGTTTTGAAACATTTACAAGGCAGACGCCTTGGCACAGGAGAGGGCTTTGAAATATAGGAGATGCTACTGAGTGTTTATGGCAGGTGGGGATATGAAAGCAACATTAAAATTATGAAAACAATGTTTCTTTGAAGTTACTTCTAGTTTAAAGTTTATGTCCCACTGGTTTGATATCTTCTCAGTAGCAAATAGGATCAGTGGCTTTGAGGACTAAACTTTATTTGGCAAAGAATGTGGCGTTCATGTTGTTTTGGGCTCAGGTATTCTCTTCAAAAGTGAGACATTAGCCACAAATGGCATGCATCAATCACAGGTAACCAGTGAAAGGCAGCCAGGAATGATGTGATGTGGTCACTTCTCTTGGTATGAGTTAAAAGCCTGGCAGCAGTGTTTTCAATCAACTGCAGTCTTTGGATGTTCCACCTGCTGACACCAGAATGAAGTGCATTGCAAGTCTGGAGAGAGATAAAAGCATGGATGACCTTTTCTAAGCCTGCAGAGGAAAGAAGTGACCTGATCTTGGTAAGATGTCGGCACCTGCACCACTTCAGTCACCTGAGCATCAAATGACAGATCATCCATCCATCTGCCACAGCTTATCGCGTTAGGAAGCCAATCCCATCTGGCATTGGGCGAAGGCTGGGTACACCCTGGACAGGTCGCCAGTTCATCGCAATATATAGACAGACAACCATTCACACTCACATTCACGCCTATGGGCAGTTTAGAGTCATCAATTAACCTGCATGTCCTTGGACTGTAGGAGGAAGCCGGAGAATTCGGAGAAAATCCACACTAAGACGGGGAGAACATGCAAACTCCACACAGAAGAGTCCCAAGACGGATTCAAACATGCGACCCTCTTGCTGTGAGACCACCATGCAGCCTTCAAATGACAGATCAGATTCAAAAATAACACCTAACACCCACAGTATAACAACACTGTACATCATATATCGTCAGCAGGAACAAATGGGCTATGGGCTGAGCAGCATCTGAGCATCATAAATCATGCCGTGTGCCCATCTGCTTTAAACTTACACATCATCTCTCTCTCTCTTTCACACACACACACACACACACACACACACACACACACACACTTACTGTTTTTAATGAATGTCCGTTTTGTTAGATTATTCCAAGAATCGATTGTTCACTGATGTGTTTAAAGTGTGGTAGGCGTTTTTTATATATTTTAAAGACGAATGGTCTAGGAGTGTTTTCATATTTGGTGTAAGGTGTTAAAGAGTCAATGCAGAAAAGTGGCAACAGTTAAATGTCTTTGGAGAAGCAAAATAGAAAGAGAAAAATAAGATAAAGGGTAAAAAAAAAAAAACTTCAAAGCAGAAACTGTTTGTCACTCTGAATTGCTTGAATGTGCGTGTGAATGGAAAGAATGGATTAATTTTAAATTCCATAAGATGATGAACAGTTTGCATGTTTTTAGTAAATGATGGTGGTTTAATAATGCAATCTGCTTGGTGGTGGATGAAGAACTGCTGTTTCAGAAGAAGAATAGGATAATATAGTTATAGAGAGAAAAAATAGTTATAGATTGTATGAAAGAAGTTTGTCTAAGTGAATGTGTTTTTTGTAGTAAACGTTTTAAAATAAGAAAAGTCTCCCTCTCTCTCTCTCTCCCTCTCTCTCTCTCAGCCTGATGTTGCAAAACAAGGCCACGTGAGACTGACCAATCAGAGCAAGAGGAGAGCTCAAAGGGTTGTGTGAAAGGGGCGTGGTGTTTATCGCGGACAAAACCCTGATTGGCTGGCTGAACGCTCACTCTTCTCTGCTGGCACAGCGCGGTGAGTGGTCCTGCTGTCTCATCTTCCCCTTACCTGAACAGTTCTTCGTGGTTTATAAAGCCAGTCTTTTCATGCCACGCAGCGTGTACAAGACAGTAGGAAGTTGAAAAGGTAAAGCAAACGTCTCTTCTCCCCCTCCCCCTTCTTAGATTGTTTGGAGAGAATCATAGAGAGATACAGGTTTTCACTGACTGCCGTGCGTCCTGTGATGTGCGGCAGTAGACCACTAACTCACAGATGAAAAGAAAGACGCAATTGTATGTGAGGCGACGTCTATCATTAAATACGTTCAGTTTACACTCTCAGACGCTCCTCCGTACACATAGATATACGTACGCCGAGTGCGCAATTACGCACGCCTCTCTCTCTGTCTCTCTCTCTGTCTCTCTCTCTCTCTCTCTCTCTCTCTCTCTCTCTCTCTCTCTCTCTCTCTCTCTCCCCCACACACACACACACACACACACACACACGCTCTCACTCTTTGTGGGAGTAAGTCTCTAAGTAAAGAAGGGAAGAGAGAAGGGAGAGAGAGCGTGATTCCAGGTCTCTCTCTGCTGCTCTCTCCACTTTGGGTACTCGTACCCAGTGTGACTCAATGGGGCTTTAGCACTAAGGGGTTAAACGCTAAAATAAAATTATTTATTCACCCCAAGTCCCCTTTAGTGTTTAGGTTTTGTGCATTACGACAGACAAACATAGGTAACTCATTAAGGAAAGTCTCCGGGAGAGAGGTAGAGACGTCTCCAGAGGCGTGCCTTTTTGTCTGTTGCCTCGCAGAAGGTTCAGTCGGGTCCCTCTCGTCGGCTGGCTTTCTGTGAGAGGATAACTTCCACCATATCCTACATTTACAGCTCAACCAGGCCCGCAAACTACTTCGACACTATGGATACTGGAGATTGTCCTCTCCGGAAGAAACGGAGACCATGGCGCATGGACCTCTCATCCCTCGCCTTGGTAACCGTGGCGCTCGTCGTGTGCCAAACGACCGTGGTTCGGGCAGGTAAGATGGTTTCTCTTATTAGTAGTTATGATGTTTTTGCGTTTTAAGCGAGACTCTGTCAGTTTATTTGGACTTTTTTTCTTCTTAATTCTTCACTGTCTACTTGGATTTACCGTGCGTAATAAATGTATAGCATCCATTATCGGACACTTGCGCACCTGACCTGCTTCTTTTCATTTTTCCACAGAAATGTGGTCAACAATGCGTGAACAGTAGCCTCACAACATCCAAATAGTTAATATTTTTGAGCTGCTGTTATTTTTTGCGCCGACCTGCGTACTTGCTACCGACAACTGACAGAAGATAGCTGGGAAATACGAATACATGTGTTATCCGACAATACACATGAGATTTTAGGCGCTGCGTCTGTAAAGGTCCATCCCATATTAACAGGCGAAGAAAAACATAGACGATTGTCATCTTTTCTGTTTATTTGTTTGTGCTGAAATAGTAATTTTGAGTGGATGTCTAAAATCTCTCTTGTCTTAACATACCCTGTCCGAAAATGGATGTTACGCACAATCAGTATGGTCACAGCGCAAAGACGTTATAAAAGCCTACAATTGCTTATTTTTGTAGGAAAACGTACAAACGCGTCATTATGTTGTGAATAAAACTTTTGTTGTCGCTTATTTGTTCATCATTCCCGCGGCTGTCTCTCACTCCGCGTCCATGCAGCCTGCTGGCAGGTGTCATCTAGAGTGCGAATATGTCAGGCATCCAGATGTTTGTTTGTTTTTTTGCCATTTTTCCTCTGATGTTGAATTTTCCTTTTTATCTTACTATAATCTTAATTTCGCTTCAAAGAACCCCGTTCAGTTTTGACAGGATGGTGCTCATTTTACGCATTAAATGCGACCCCCTTATCTGCAGAGGGCATGGTGTAGGACGGTGCAAAGAGCTGCTTCAGTCGCTTTTGGGGAGGTTTTGTCCACTAAACATCCCGTTTGTGATTTTTTTTCTGTAATGCAACTGAACGTTAGCCTGTAAGTAAACTGGGCTGACAGCAGGTTGGCTCAGAGTTTACCAGTTCAGCCTGTGCACCAGTCCGTCCATCACTGCCTCTGCTTGTCCAGGGAGGAGGGATCTCTGCATCAAGTTTGTAGGATGTGACAATAAGCCCATGGAAAGTTGATTTTGCGTTTTTCCTCTTGTAGAACACCATTCCACGTTTGTATTCATTTTATAACAAAGATAATAAGCTACATTCAAATCAAGATAGTGGTGTAGAAGTTAGAGAGTGATTGTGAACATTTTGCCAGTCGGGAAATGATCAGTATTATTTTTATTTATGCTTTTATATACTTTTCCTTTGCCCTCACTCCCCACATTTATCGATTAGCTGGATTAAAGGAATAATCAGAATGTGCTGCAGTTCCCCAACGGACCGCTAGTTGTCTCGAGTTATTTTTAACACAGAGTATCTATTGATTCACCTGAGTCCAGATCAGTTCAGATCAGACCTTTGATACCATGGAAATGTATAAAATTAATGCATTCATGTTTTTTCAAAGTGCAACAACACGAGTTGAAATTGTGACGTTTGATATGTTTTGAGGTGTATAATTCATCTTTTTAAATTATGAATTTGTGATTTTCGTTCGACTACAGTGAATTTGAAGCTGGTTGAGAAATAAATTCACCCTAGAATTTTCAACAGACAGATGATCACATGATCAGTGACTCCTTATTCTTTGTTTTGGGAGCTTGCAGGGACAGTTTACGGACCAGGGTTTTTTTGTAACATAAATTGCCCTCCTCCAGTGTATTCTTTGGCCCCGTTTCCAATTTCAGATTGCGAGAGGCGATTGCACCTTCCCGTCGTCTCCCGTGTGTATTTTGGAGGCGGAAGACTGAGACATTTTTGCTTTTTATGAATAGGTTATTATGCGGCGGAGCACCTCGGTCACAGGGGTTTGGGAGTGAAAGCGTTCAGTGTCTCCATGTCTATGTGCGCTTTGTACAGTTCTGTTTGTGTATATGCGTCTGTAAGCTATGGATGTTTTTCCCCATTTCAGGGTGTGGAAATGTATGCCACATCTGTGTGAATGTGCCTCTGTGTGCAACACCTCATGCAGCAGGTTGCATTTCTCATCTTAAGGGATGCTTATAGCGGCACTGTGAGTGCGCGCTAAAGAGATCTTTTGCTTGTCGAAAAAGTTTTTTAATTATCTGTGATAATGTCAGAGTGACAAACAAAAAGACTCCTTTCACCGTTTTTTTTCTTTTGCGTGCGTGCGCATATCGTCTCTGCGCGCGCAATTGACCATGCGCACATTGCCCATATGCGCTGGATCAGCGCGTGCGCGGCGCATCTGTATGCGCGTTCCTGTGCGCGCAGCGTGGTGCAGCAGCGCAGATGTTAGTGTAAACTATATAACAGCGCCCCACCCAAGCAGTGAAAGACCGATTTAGAGAAGAGAGCGGTCACAATCTTTCAAGTTTATTCTCTCTTCACTGGGAGACTGAAGACAAGAAAAAAGCAGGAGGCAAACGGAGAGCAGCGGAGTCCTAGAAAGGCATGAAAGCCGAGTTCTGTTCAAAGGAGGAGAAAATCAGAGGGCAATATTTTCTTGACATGGATGTTCCTCAACCTTATTTCAAAGCAGAGCTCCTCAAAGGGCAGTCTGTCTCAGTTTGGCTAAACATAACTTAACCCTGCTCTCTCTCTGCTGGTGAATGGAGCTACTATATGTGGTGAGGAGCAGACTTTTGACAGCTCATTCCTGTGACTATATGGAAGCGTGTGGTATTTCAAGCTTCTGTTGGTCACATGTGACCCAGCCTGGCAGCTTTAACCTTGTCCCTTTGTCATCATTTTCCCATGGGCCCTTGTGGCTCTGGCAATCCACATCATTCTCCTTCTGTAAGTTTTTTTTACCCATTGCCTGCTGTCCAGGGTAATGAGTCCACTTTGATCATTTTGCAGTGGTTAGCCTCGTCTAGTCAGACGCCTCATCGCCATCAGATGTCCCGTTGCACATACTGTATTTCTTAACAGCCATCATCATTACACAAACAGCTATGACCCGCCACAATAAGAATTTACCTTTCAGCCATCAAATCATTTGTCGGTAGTAGGAGTTGGCAGTTGACTTTGTAGCTCACATTTCCTCCGCAAAATGATCTTTGGTTGTTGCAGAAAGAACTTGTTTATCACCAAACTGACACATCAGCTCAGTCTCACAGCAGTTAGTCACAAAATTTAATGTGTTGGTTTGTGTACAGAGACACAAATTTCACATTTTTTCATGATGGTCAGCATGAACTCAATTTGTAGGTAATGTGAACCAGGAAGTATAAAGAGAGACTAACACCGCATAGGGAGGAGGTCGGTGTTTATATTACACATGAAACCACAAGTCAAAGTTGATTTATTTGTAACTCATGTAACTTATGATCTTAAGTTACACCACTTACACAGTCATTTTAACCCAAACCAAGAAGTTTTTCTACATCTTACCAAGAAATTTGTGTCACATAACTTTCGTAATCAAGTTGCAGTACTTCCGGTGTTATTTTAACCTACACCTTGATCATTTTCCTAAACCTAAATAAGTACTTTTATTTTGAAAAGCCTGCAGTGGACATTGATATGCGTGTCATGTGTTGCTGGAAAATGCATAAAAAATACGTAGTTGGAAGTCATGCTGAGCATCGCAAAAAATTGATGCCTACACAAATTGAATACATTAAATTTTGTGACTATTTCACAAACTCAGACTTACCGGACTTTTTGCCCTCAGCAGAGCCTCCCCAGCAAGTCATACTCTCATTTGCCAAGATTGCCAAACCCCAGCCATAGCTCAACCTTAAACTTAATGACTATATGCTAGACACTCTCACCATCACTCCCAGTCTCTCAGTGGTCTCAGCCACAAATATATCGCATCATTTGCATGGACAGATAAGATCCAGGCTGTGGTTATAAAGTGAAAATGAACAGAAGTCAAAAGCTGGGACACAACTTAACACTTGAGGCCTTGGTTCTAAACCATGACATCCCCTCAAGCTGGGGACTTGCAAAAAAACATTTCTCAGACAAAACCACAGACTTAAGGGAGCACAAACTAGTCCTTCCCTCTGCCTTGGTTTCATAGGTGATGATTTAGTGGTTAGTGTGTGTGGATAGTTGGACGTCGTTCCTCCGAGGCATTCTGTTTTAGCAGAAGATGTACGAGGACGGCAGGAGAGCGTGCCAGCCAGCTTTATAATGACAGGCTGCCTGTATAGGATGCTATTCCTAGTCACTGTTATTTTGCTGCTTCTAGGAAGCCAGTGAAGGAGGGTGCGGAGACCAGCCGTGTGCTTTTCCATGTAATGTTAATGTACTATCTCGTTTCCAGACATCAATATAGTCTGTCCATTTGAAAATAGGTTTAAATGTTGCTTTAAGATAGTTGTTGGACTGGGATGAGCAGAGAAGGTTAGTCCATCATACTGTATATTAGTACACAGCATAAGATTTAAAGTATAGAAAACGTGCCAAAAAGTATTTGATCACAGGAAAGTACCTCGCCTGTCTGGGAATGTGTGAAGTAGCCTAGTAACTCAGTCATTGCATCCTGCCAACCGGGCTGTGTACAATGCCCCTATTAACCACCACATCTGGATGATTCATTTTAACTGCCAAATGCAATAGAAATAAATGAATTAGCGTTGATGGCATCAGTGCAGGAACAACAACTGATATATGGTACAATTAAGGACAACAGGATTTCTAGCATTCATTGTCTGTGTAGTTTTTTGATTGTGCATCTCCCACTATCCCACCAGCTCCTCATCCAGCTAAGTTACATGTACAAACATTTGTGATGTGGGGATTTCCACGGCGATAAGATGTCACAGACAGTGATGATTATTATTATGTGATGCTGACCCACTGTTGTTACACTTGTTTTTATTCTAAGTCTGTCTTGTCACCTCTGGCTAGACTCTGAGATAAATGCAGGTATTCAGATCCCACTAGTCACTGTTATTAAATATATTTGATTTCATATAAATATACTGGTTGCACATTGCACTGCTTGTTTGACTGTTAGGATTAGACCAACAGATTGTTGGATCAAAGATAGAGATGTGTTTTTTGCACATTTTTTGTTATTATTTATAAATTATGTGTAATCTCTGAGAGCAGATTATGATCTTATTTCTTATTTTGCTGTAAAAATTATCCTATTTTGTGGAATCCCAACTATTGGCAGCTTCAAATCAATTAAATTGTCAGCAGTAAACTTTAATATGAGTTGAACCCATAGACTGTATATAGAGATGGATGACATGTCTCCTCTTCCTCCCACTGTACAAAAGTGAAGCCAAAATCTCCTGGATATGGGAGCTGCCATCTTGAGATTTTTTTCCAGGAGCTGAGCGTGGTTATAGCTTGTTAGCATGAGCCACCTAGCTGCTATGTTATGTGTTTGGTTAGAAACACATAACAACTAACTATAATATCTCATTTCTACATAGAAAGTTATGACTACATTTCTGATCAAATTCACACATGTTCTATCACACAGATGTTTCATCCCCTTCTTATAACATCAAATAAGTAACAGATACCAGACTTATCAGAAAAATTAACACTTTTTATTTTGTCCCATCCGCTAACATGGAGGGTATGAGATTTATGATACTGTAGGCAGCCACCAGTGGGCAATCGAGATAATTTGGCTTCACTTTTAGGAAGCTGTCATGTTGTTGTTTAGGGTAAAAAGAGCTTTATCTTTAACGGTATTAAATGGAGACTGTGTTTTTGTAAGGTTCTGTAAACTGGGTGCAGTCAGAGCTGAGCTGTCAGTCTGACCATTCAGCACAGATGCATCAAAAGACCTGCGGCGGGTTTCTAATTTGTGCCCTCGCTGACTGTCTGTCCTATGTGATAATATGGTACAGGCAACCACTGAATGGTCAGGGCGCTGTGGTGCCATGTAGGCCTTGTGGTGTCAGTATCTGCCCTCAGTTCCAAACTAAGACTGTGGCCTCCAGCCCTGAAACCACACGAGACTCCAGCACGATACAAGCTGGCTGCCGAGTCAGTACAGCACACACAGACTGGCACAGACCACATAATGGCACACGGGGGACAGTAGAGGACTTCATGGACATACGCTGGCAGCAGCTCCTCAATGGAGGGAATGAAGAAACCACATAAGGCTGCAACACAGTGAATACTGGCAATGAACTGTAGTGACGGATAAACCACATGGAGTGTGGGATTCAATAGGGCTGATGGCGGCAGGTGTAAAATGATAAAAGCTGTGCTCTTGTCAGCAGAAAAAAAAAGACTACTCTTGTCATAGGGATGAAATGATAAAGATTTGTACCTGAAATGCAAATCGGTTCTGGTTATCTATTAATCAGTGTTGCTAAAATATTTAACCCACTTGACCTCTGGGTTCCTGAGCAAGTCTGTTGCTTGCAAACATATGTATGTACAGTATTTATTACTGGAAATCAATTAACAGCACAAAACAATGATAAATATTGTCCAGAAGTGCTGACTTGACTATGACTTGATCTTGATCTGCTCAGGGCGCTTGTCTGGAGCAGCCCCCTCACTCTGACACCTCTCCATTACTGCATGTGTGTGTGTGTTTGTGTGCATGTACCATGTCTAAGTTAAACAGAGTGTAAATTGAATTTCCCCACTGTGGGACTAATAAAGGTAGATCTTCTTCTTCTTCAGACTGACTGGGATTATCATAAAGTGGGCATGTCTGTAAAGGGGAGACTGGTGGGGACCCAGAGAACCCATTTACATTCACACATCTGGAGGTCAGAGGTCAACGGACCCCTTTGAAAATGGCCATGTCAGTTTTCCTTGCAAAAGTTTGGAGCGTTATTTAGCCTCCTTCTTGACAAGCTACTATGACGGTTGGTACCGATGGATTCCAGGATGGATGGATGCAGGTATCTTCACTCTAGAACTGAGTCCACTACAACCTAAAAATCACAAGTTGTGCTAATGTGTTACAGAAATGAGTGGCATTAAAACAAATTTGCATTGACTTTGACAGCCCCAGAAAAAGGTTAAAGTTAGGCTATAAACAAACTAAACGACAGTCACATGACTTCACGTCAACACCACTAAACTAAAGGGGGACGAGTGTTCACCATCATTACATTTAGTAGTCTCATTTAGCCGCTTGTTAGCAACCACCTTTTTTAAGGCACATAAAAGTTTCAAAACTCATAAGTGGGATAATTTATATTGCAGGACAAAATGTGAAAATCTCTTAAACTTGAGTTAACCACAGACTTTATTTCAAGCGTCTAACTAAACATCCATTCAAAAAATCCATTGACTCCCAGACACGGAAACAGGAAGTGCTAAAATGCTAACTCATTTCCGGGTTTCACTCAGCAGCACTCTGTCTTTCACCATTAATGAAACTCCCTCATCAGCTCTTTTGTTTAGCGAAGCCACAGCACAGTTTGTGTTTGAACTGCATGCGTTGAAATATATAACTGCCTTTAACTTTCAGATTTGTTTTTGTACTTCCAACATCATTCTCCTCTTGGTCTTTAGCTCTGGACTCAAGTTTGATCATTTCCATCCTGCTATTTGAGCCTTCTGGTGTTATTGGGGGAATTCATTGAAACGTCTGTGATATCAGGATCAGGATTTACCTCCAGTACATTCATATAACACAAAGGATAGTCCTGTGTTGGTTTTTCCCTCTCAGAGACGCGAGCCACACACTGTCACCTGGCGTGACATCTACATGCAAATTAACACCACTCTGACAACCCAAACCCTCAGTTTATACCATATAAATAATGTAAAGTCTAATAACCCCCTTTTTACAGCATGGGTACTCATGATGGATTTTCTGTCTGCATACACGAGGCATTATAAATAAATCGTAACTACAGAGCACCACATTGAAAATTATAACCTGCAGCAGCTTGTATGTCTAGCCATCGTGGTCAACTGGGTGGATGATGACACAGCTGGTGAATGAGGAACAACTGGAGTTTATTTTATGCTTTTGAGTTTGATATTTAATGTTTTTTTCTTGAAATAATTCTTGCCAGGAGACTCAGATATTGAAACAGAAAACTGGTGTCCAGATTAATTTTTGTGTCTTTGTGTGTGCGTTATTCTGTGGTCAATATTGCTCGTCCCTCGTGCTCTGTGTGTCTAACAATGTGGTCGTTGTGTAAAGGTGAGAGGTGAGGGGTCAGCGTGTCAGCTGGAGTGTGTGTCTGGTATTTGGCACAGCTGTACCAAAAGAGGAAAAGACACACACACACACACACACACACACACACACACACACACAGACACACACACACACACACACACAGACAACACAGTAGACGCAAAGAGACGAAACTCTGCTGATTTTTGACGACATCCCCTAGATGGCGCTGCCACCATTTTGCACTGAAAATGCCAGCGAGTCTGTGGCCATGGATGTAGAGAGACGTCTGTAAATCAGAGGATTTTTTTTTTTTTTTTACACAAACTTAGTAGGAACACTTAAATAGTCCTCATTTAAATCATTATGTCCTAAAAGTGATAGAATGAACTAATAGCTGAATCTAGAGACTAACATGACATCAACAGAATTTAATGGAGTTGTAGCTATTCACTAACATGCAGGCAAAAACACAGGACACGGCCTCTAACTCACGGGTGTCAAACTCAGGCCCGCGGGCCAAACCTGCGCTGCAATTACATCTGGCCCACGAGATGATATCAAATACATATTTGAATGCTCTGCTAGTGTGTTGGCACATCAATGAAGACGTGCAAGTGTCCCCTCCCACATCTGTTAACATTCATTAGCAACCTCATATTACCGGTCACCACAAGAAATTCAAAGTCACCTCTCCCCAAAAATGGTCCAACGAAAGATGGACAGCAGGAACTTTGAAGACGGGTGGGAGACAGAATATTAGTTCACATATGTGAAGGACAGACCTGTCTGTCTGGTGTGAGGAGCCAACGTGGCTGGAACCAACAAAACACCACCAGTACAAGGACCTGGACATAAACCAGAAGCCCAGGTTTCCACTGTTTAACTTGAAAGGTTACAGATAGAGAGAGGCATAAGAATTAATTTATTATCATTATTTTATTCTCTTTATAATAATCCATCCATCCATCGTCAACCGCTTATCCCGTTAGGGGTCGCGGGGGGGGGCTGGAGCCAATCCCAGCTGGCATAGGGCGAAGGCGGGGTTCACCCTGGACAGGTCGCCAGTCTATCGCAGGGCACATAGAGACAGACAACATATAGACAGACAACCATTCACGCTCACATCCACACCTACGGGCAATTTAGAGTCATCAATTAACCTAAACAGCATGTCTTTGGACAGTGGGAGGAAGCCGGAGTACCCGGAGAAAACCCACACTTACACTGGGAGAACATGCAAACTCCACACAGAAGAGCCGTAAGCTGGAATCGCTAACCGTCCGACCCTCTTGCTATGAGAAGAAAGCTTTATCCACTGTATCAGCACTCTTTCTAATAATAAAGAACAACACTGCAACTCACAGTGCTTCCCAATAAAGAACATTAAAAACAACATAAGAATATTTAAAAACATGCCAAGAAAAGAGGAAAAAATAAAACAGTAGAATTTAAGTAAAACACATAAAATCAATACTGCTGCCAAGCAGTGTTAAAACTAATGAAGAGCTAATTAAAAGCTGAGGTGAACAGATCATTTATTAATTTACTTTTAAAGATATCTATTGAGTTGTCTTCCCTGATATCTAAGGGTAGTGTGTTCCAGAGTTTTAGGGGCGTCAGTAACAAATGCTGCATCCCCAGTTTTCCTTGGACCGCTGTAGGGAACCTCCAGTAGACCAGCAGCAGATGATGAAGTGTTCTTGGAGGCAGGTAGGCAGTGATGGAGCTGGTGGTGTCAGCTGGTCCTGGCCCATGAAGAGCCTTATATACGAGTAGCAGGACTTTCAGGTCAGTTCTAGATGCTACTGGAAGCCGATGTAGTGAAGCTAAAACTGGACTAATGTGCTCTCTCTTCCTGGTTCTGGTTCACAGCTGAGCAGCAGAGTTTTGAATAAGCTGAAGTCTCTCAGTGGGCCACTTAAATAAAACTAAGTAGCAAATGCTACTGTTTTTTTTTTTTAAATCTGATTTCTCATGTTCATAATATTAAGCTTTGCTTGTTCCAGATTTGATGTTTAATTTGATGTTTAAGCAAAACTTAAGTTTGTGTCCATTAGAGAAAGGAAAACATTCAGAGCTGTAGTCAGTTTTTAGACTGAGTCACACTTAGTTTACTCCTGCTCTGCCTCCACCTTCTACATCCGCGGTTGGGGCTCTAGTGGACTCCATTTTGGATCCTCGTCATGAAAACGTTTGAGATTGCTCTCAATCTCTGTGTCACTTATGCTCCTCTGGGAGCCTGCCAGGCAAAAAAATTGTAATAAATAAATAAGAAATAAGTAAGAAAATACTTATACTAATAGTATGCATATTTATAATATTTTCATTGTTCATCGGATATTTTGGTAGAGGCATTAATATGACAATAGAATAGAAATAATTTTGTTTTATTTTTGTACGGCACTTTGTAGGTGGGCGTTTTAGTTGCATCCGGTTGTTGCTTTCAGTCCAAAATGACAGAAGCGTAGCTCTGCTGCTGGGCGCTGATGTTGCAATGGAACAAACAATTGACTTTCACTTCTTAGCAATATTCTCTAGTGTCTTTTGCCTTTGATTCAGTGCATGTTGGGATAAGCTCCAGCCCACAAAATAAGTAGGGATAGAAAAGGGATGGATGGAATATATATATATATATATGGAATATGATAATTATATGCTACCTCTTAATCCTATCATTTAAAGGGCGGGTCCATCTGCGTTGTTGCCCTTTTTTCAAAGGAAACGCTCACTCAGCTGCAAAAAGCAGTAACGTAGGTTGCCAAAGTAAGCTAATCAATAAGGTAATGAACAATGGGAACTCTGGTTTTGCTGAGTTAACTGAGCTAAGTTTGGAAATAACTGAAAGGGTTAAACTGGATTTTTTGAAGCTGGTTGTATGTGTACACCTGTGCTTCTGCAGGAGTTTGTTTGTGTTATTGCATGACTTTCATATCCGAACTAACGTGGCATCAACAGCAGTACATTGTTTAGCTTCCTTGCTGACACTCCTGTCTGCACATCGCCATCTAAGTTACTGTATGTAACATTAATACACTGACTATACCAATGCAATGTATATATACTGTATATGTAGCAGCAACATGACATAACGTTTTTAGAGAAATAGCATTTTGATGCTATAACAGTCATACTTTGACCAAAAAGTGAATATTCAGAATGGAATATATAAGGAACACCACTGGGAAGCTACCGAACGATATAAAAGCATTAAAAATCGAAATAAGAATAAAATAATCCCGTCCTTTAATAATATGGGATTATTTAACGTTTCATGTTGGCTTCATGAGAAACCCAACAAGCTGAATCCCTTTACTGTGGAAACTCTGCAGACCAGTGAATCTAATTCTGATGTGTCGTGTCCATAGAGGGTCTAATCCGTGTGTCCTGCTACAGAAGAGGTGTGTGTGTGTGTGTGTGTGTGTGTGTGTGTGTGTGTGTGTGTGTGTGTGTGTGTGAGGTATGCGTGTAAGTGTGTGTGTGTGTGTGTGTGTGTGTGTGTGTGTGTGTGTGTGTGTGTGTGTGTTACTGTTAGCTGACAGAATGTACAGACTCTGCTTAATAGTTACTTCAGTGAGCATTAGCGTTGGTGATCTGTCCCTCCTGTGAGCATGGCTGTTTGCACCGCAGGCATCATGTGGTTCCTACCAGCCTTCCACAGACTGTCTACTTCATACTGTGTTAACAGTGTCACCAAGTGAATTAAATCTGTTTCAGCTCCATCTAGTGGCAACTGAGGTGGACCACAGCAATGCAAACTGCTGGAAACTTGTCAGTTTTAGCAGCACACCCCATTTCACAGTGTGAATGCCAACCTGGGTATCGCATGTGTTTTAAATCCAGCTGTAATAAGCTGGTGGTCTGCATGTATAGTTAGTGGTGGATGTGTGGAACTGAGTGGGTTAAAGTAGCCTGTGACAGTGACAGGATTGTCTCAGCCTGGGGCACCTGTGTTCACCCCATAGTTCAGTGCTCCATTCAGATGATTTTCACTCCTTTGTATACTGTATTACTTCAATGAAAAGATTAAACGCTTGATTTGAATTAGAATATATTACTTAATAAATGATTTGGAGTTCAGTAAAATCAAGTCTGGATTTTCTAAATATCTGATGTGTTGGTATTTTGGAGATACTATATGTTATAACATTACTTAGCTTTTAAGCACTGCAAAAATGTTTTTAAATGTTCAAATTATACCGACACAATTTCCGACTTTGTTATGCATGTACACCTAATCTCACAATCCTGTGTTCAGTGGTAAAACCTTTAGTTTGGTTTAGCTGTTTTCACTGTTAAAATAAATGTAAATGTTATTCCAATCTTTATATACATACAGGTATTTTTAGGAGCAGTGAGCTACTGTAAAGCACCCAGGGAGCAACTTGGGGTTCAGTGTCTCGCTCAAGGATACTTCTACATACAGACAATAGAAACCAGGGATCAAACCTCCCACCCACTCATCTACAGTCACCCCACACCTGAAACAAACAAAATTTGTAGTGCTACTTCTGTATCTGGTCTTAGTCGACTGAGATTTCTTTAGTCGATTAGTCATTTTTTTATGCTTTTTTCATGCTGAATGACTACTGTTCAAGAAACTTATGAGCACATCTCTGGTAAACACAAGATTTAAAGTGGTGCTTTTGAGTGGAGAGACAGTTTACAGATCTGTTGATTAAATTAACTGAGTTAAGTCTTATGAGTGTTGAGCTAAAAATGGAAGAAGGTTCAAGAAAGGAAAGACCAGATAGATTATACAAGATTCTACCCAGCATTAGAACAATTTTTGGTTCAGTTAAGTCAGATTAGTGGCACCAGGTAGATGAGTTTTAGTCATTGAGGCGCTCTATTCATTTTCAGTGTTATATGTACAGAAAATGGTCTTTTGCATCTTAGCCAGTGCAGCTGTCAGTAGGGATAACTGTACCGGCTACTGTAATCTTGACCTACAGTGCTGGTAGTAACTGCCATCACGTGCCAGGGAGCCCAGTTTCCTGTCTTAATGACAGCAGCGTAATTGGCCCAACGTTTACATCAATAGGCTGCAACCATCTGTGAGCACTTGCGGTAAGAGAGGTCGCTGGAGTGGGAAGAGGGAGAAGAAAGAAAGTAAAGAGAGAGCGTTTGTTCCCCCTGGCTTTCTGTTTTTCTACCTTGTCTAGTTTCATATTTGCCACCCCTCGTCTCATGAGGTGTGTCCATGTGGTTGTCCCTGCCTGGGCTGTGTGTGAGTGTGTACCTCTGTGGCCCCTGTGTGTTATTTTTGTGGGTGGCGTTTTTGTCGTGATTGTGGTCCTCCAGGCAGGAAGGGCCCCTGGCTGCAGATGTGAGCTGGGCGGGCAGCGGGAAACAAAGCGGCACATTGTACTGGATGTTCTGGGGGAGCGCGGGCTGCAATCTGATCCAGTATCCTGCCATCACAGAACCATGCTGTCTACTGTCACTGCCTGACCCCCCAAAACGCACACACACACACACACACACACACACACACACACACACACACACACACACACACACACACACCCTCGACTTCTTTCTCATTCCCAGAGTTCCTGTGCAGACCTGCAAAAGTCTTATTTAAATTTAAATGAGGAACCATGCATTTCTGTTTTCATCCCTCTCAATGTTCATTTCTCTCTCTCTCTCTCTCTCTCTCTCTCTCTCTCTCTCTCTCCTCACTTTCACTTTCACTTACTAATCTCTGTTCATTTCTGCCTTCCAGCAGCTGTTTTAAGGAAGTCTCTGTTTTGGATGGTTAATGTAGCATCACAGTACCACTCAGTACCTCTCGTTTTCCCTCCTTCTCAGATATTGCTTATACATCTCTCTCTTCCTCACTCCATCTCTTCCTCTTCCTCCCCCCTCAACTTCCTCTTTCTCTTTTTGGTGTAGAGTGACATTAATGGGCTGTGGTCTAGACATCCAACAGCAATATTAACGCACCATTTGCTCTGTCAGAATACATATTACCATCTGGGTGTCACTTAAACACTAGTGCCGCTGATGGGATCAGTGGGATTTTTAGGACAAACACTAGGAAACCATCATAAGTGGCTGCTGGATTTATAATGCAGTGTTACAGTATGGCCACATTCATACATCTCAGTAAGTGATACAAGCCTTTGACTGTGACTCTATTTGTGTGATAAGAGTCGACAGATTCATGTTAATGTACGTTTGTCAGCTTTCATTTAGTTTCTGATGGACAGATATGCGTCCTGGTGTATTACTGACACTCAGGTGTTGAATAAGGGTGGTGTATAAAGCAGCATCATTCTGTGGCTTCGCCCTCTTCAGCTCCTCCTACAGTATGTATTTATTATGCCGTGTTGTTATGCTCTGTTAATGATTACATCATTACCTTATAAATCTGATGCCTTTTAAAGTGCCTGGAAATGATGTTTATTTTTCATCATATTGTTATTTTAAAAAGATAACATTATATATATATAGTACATTATTGCTAACATAGGGACCCATGACGATATTGTAACTGTCTATGGTACACTTCAGCATAACATCGGATTTGGGTTCTCAGGCTGCAAAATATATTTAAAGGTGCTCTACACCACATTCATTAATATAGCAGTAAACAGCTATTGTCTGTGTAAAGATAGAGAGGAGTAATGTCTACCTGAGTAGAAAATGAAGTCGCTCTCCCTCTGTGTGTGTTGTAGCCATAGCTTCTCTGTGCTTTGTTGACATAGCCAGGCTGGCTGTGCAGGTTTAGTTTTAGTGCATGTGAGGCTGGCTTATTATCGTGCCCCACTGGCTCATGGCCGTCGCTCTGCACTGCTCTCGTAGGGTCATTACTGCTGATATCGCCGTCCCAACCGGCAGTGTCATTGTGGAAGTGTAGTGCCCACCCTCCCACCTCAACACTGTTATCACTGTTAGCTGCTAGCCACCAGCTCAGCCATGTTGAGAGCCGTGTAGAGACAATAGATATGCTCTCAATTTCAGATTCAGCACCTTTAAAGTATACTCAACAAGAATTTGTGTCATGCTTATTTGTCATTCGATGACACCTGACAGCAGGTTACACAGCTGCTTGGCTACATGGGAGGTGTTGCATCAAAGGGATATATAATATCAAATCATCTCAATAAGCATGATTTGGACATGCATAAAGCAACATACAGCAGGAGTGAACAACACTAATATGTAATGGGATGGTTCAAGTCAACTTGTGTGAGAAATTAGACTTTCACCCTTTTTAAGGTTTGGGGTTTTTTAAACACCTGTGTGATGAAATAAGTGCTGACATGAAAGTCAAACTAACCGCAAATCAGTTCATTCAAGATGTTTGATGTTACTCATCAGGACATAGAGAAAACTGTGCACTGAACATCAAGTAGTAAAATATGTATTTGCATATAGCCTGACCATGTCCCTCTGTAGTATTGCTGCCAGGGCGGCCAAAGTTAATGCAATAATAATGCATTAATGCAAATTCATTTTAATGCCATTTTGTCAGACTACCTTGTGGTGAAGGAGGTTAAATAATGCTGCAGATCTATGCTAAATTTTGGAGAGGAAAATCTGTCATGGCCATTTTCAAGGGGTCCCTTGACCTCTGACCTCCAGATGTGTGGATGTAAATGGGTTCTCTGGGTCCCCACCAGTCTCCCCTTTACAGACATGCCCACTTTATGATGATCTCAGTCAGTCTGGATCAAGTCATAGTCAAGTCAGCACTCTGACACACTGACAGCTGACCTGTTGGGCTGCAGTTTATCATGTTATGATTTCAGCATATTTTTATACCAAATGCAGAACCTGTGAGGGTTTCTGGACAATATTTGTCATTGTTTTGAGTTGTTCATTGATTTTCAATAATAAATATACACATACATTTGCATAAAGCAGCATATTTGTCCACTCAAATGCTGATTAGATTATTAAATACATGAATCTCCCCATAAGGTACATTTTGAACAGATAAAAAATGTATAATTAATCATGGACATTCATGCAATTAATAGCAGTTAAATATTTTAACTGACTGACAGCCCTAATTGTTACTTTGGATTTTCATTTGCTGTTGAGCTCATGTAGGGAAATTCATTACAACATAAGAAATGTGGTTGCTTTTAACCAACTTGTCTTACAGTATGTCAGTCACTGTATCGGGGATGATCATAAAGGGAATCAAACCCTAAATTCCCTAAGTCAGAGTGATGCTTTTCAAACTGAAATATACAGACTGAAGTAGTGCCTTTGAGCAATGTGAGAAGGCCAAACCACAGTGCAGACTGAGGGTGGAGAAACAGACTGGTTGACCTCAGCATGTGAAAGTGGAGACTGGATATGAGACTGGTGGTACAGTCAGTGTGTGTGTGTGTGTGTGTGTGTGTGTGTGGGTGTGCGTGCGTGTGTGTGTGTGTGTGTGTGTGTGTGTGTGTGTGTGTGTGTGTGTGTGTGTGTGTGTGTGTGAGACAAACATTAATTTGACTCACATCAGCAGCCACTTGTTTAAGCTGCTTGATAAATGTGAGCAGAATAGAGGAGCTGTCTCCACTCTGATTTAAACTGAGCTTTAGTCATCCTGCCCTGCAGTGGTTCACATATGCAGATTTGGACTCTGGCCCATTTGCTCTGACACAGTGCCTCCTTTCTTACATTATACTTAAATGTATAGTGGTAGCCATTGTGGACATCCCCTGTACCTGCTCCTGTATCGCATTAGTGCTGCAAGAACATTCAAGATTACTTGCAAGATTAACGTTTTTGATCCTCAGGGCCAAGTTAGGTCTCTGCAGCTGCAAAGAATGGCTGCAGTGAAAGATAAAACCATCGTCTGTTTTGGATTGGGCAGCATTGTGGAAGTAGAGCTTTAGAAAGGTCTTGACCTTTCCAGTGATTTCCACACAGCCTGCAGGATGATGGGCCTTCTGAAAAGTTGTTGGAGAAAATACTGAATATATTTAATGGAGACATCATTTTTAGGTCCATACTTGTATTTTGGGTTTCTACTAGAAAATGTTAAATGCTTTAATGTTAAAATACATTATTTTTCTCACTCTGTCAGAATATACCTGTATTCACCCTGTCAGAAACGTTTCGTTTTAGCGCCTGTCTCTTTAAGAACCGCTCCTGACGAAGCCCAGTCTGCTCTGATTGGCTTGTGAGAAAAATATGGTGCACCTTTGCACCTTTGTGGGCGGTATATTCTAATGAGAATTATAATATATATCTGACATAGGAAGGGGAGCCAAATCTGAACAGCTTATTAAATCATATGTCTTCTCATCTAGGCAGCCCACAAAAAAAAATAATCACAGTTTGTGGGTTGGTAGGTAGGTAGTCAAATTTATGTGCACAGGCACTGAAATAGTGAGTTTTTCATGATATGTCCCCTTTCAGCCTGCTGTAATGTAATCAATACATTGTCTTTTTATGTTTGTGAAAATATACACTAGTCGAGGGATTTATTTCCATCAGTGTATGTATAGCAGATATACTGCACGCCTCTAAATCCAAAGAAGTAATGATGATTTTCTTCCTCTCTTTCCTCAGACCCAGTGGATGTGCTGCGAGCTCTGCAGGTTCCCTCTCTTCCCGAGGGCGTGAAGAAAGTCCCAGGCTTCTGCACATCCCGTCGCTCCGGCAGCCCCGACCACGCTTACCGCATCACCAAGAAGGCCCAGATCTCCGCCCCCACCAAGCAGCTCTTCTCAGGTACGCTTCAGCTAGGACGATCTATTGGCAGAAACGGAATAGATATTAATAAGTATGTTTTCTTTAGTGTATAATCATCTGATAATAAGAGTCGTGTTTCGTCAGCTTTGATTGGGCTGACGAAACATATCGAAATCATATGTATACTGTATATATCATATATATAACATACATTATATGTTTCAACAGTAGCCCAGAATTGACAAACCAAACACTTTTCCTGCTTGGGCCGGAGTCAATAGTTACTCGCTCACAGTGCCACTGCTCTCTCTCTCTCTTGCTTCACCACTCACTTCCCTCGTACACACACGTTCTATGCACTGGCTACCAAATGACCTACGCTACTCTATACTACTATACTACTACTACAACAAACGGTTCTAAAGAGGGCCATTTGCGTTTTCCTGTCGGAGAGACTTCAGTTGGTTGCGATCTCCTCACCTCACCGCTTGATTACGCCAGATCCTACACACTGGACCATTACGAAAAAAGAGAACAAATGGTAGCCTATGCATCGTAGTATACTATGTAAGGGATAATGTACAGTGAGCCGGTCATTGTGAAAGAAACCCCAGACAGGGTGTCTCATCGCTGAGGGGGTTTCTTTCACAACAATGACCGGCTAGCTGTCCATTATCCTGCTTATTACATAGCCACTTACTTAAGAAATCAATAATTTGACACAAAAACAGTCCTCTAGAGTCCAACATCAGAACGTCGCCCCTAGCAACGGTCTGTTATACTTAGCAACGGTCTGTTATACTTAGCAACGGTCTACTATAAAAAAATAACAGACTCTAGAATGCCACGATTCACCAATCAGAATCAAGTATTCAACAAAGCCGTGTAATAACATGAAATTAAAACAGGTTATTGAAATTTAGTAACTGGTTTTCCCTCCCTTCCCGTGATCACATAGTATGTTGATTCTTCCATATCAATTTTGTCAAAGTGAATATAGAAGTTATGTTAGTGTGTCAAATATGAGTATATGTACAGTATGACAGTTTTATCTTGTTCCTGCCACAAAAAGTTATTTTTGCTCAGAAACACTGAGCATGTATGTATTTTCAGACTTGTTAATGTTCCTGTGTCATACGTAACACCAGTACCACAGTACACTTGAGGATGGGTTTAATATTTAACATATTTACTGTGGATTCCAGAGTGCAGAAACCAATAATTAGAATTACAGCACGCTGTTTATGTTTGGATGTAATTAAAACTGAGCTGTCTGGAGTTTAGTGAGGCTGTGGTGCCCCTTGTTAGATTGCTCATGGTTGTAAGGTCTAATTATGTGTTGCAGTTACACTGTGTGGCCTGAGAGCCACAACAAATAAAAGAAAGAACGCTGTCTGACACCCTGGAGTAAGGAGCGAAAAAGATAAAGTAGCACTGTGGTTGTTATGAAATCCTCAAAAGTCACCTTCAATTCATTTTTCTGAGGTTTAGCTGCCTTCCTTCACCAGCTCCACCCACCTGTTATTATATGTCCTCATCATCTATGCCAGCTTCACCTAGGACTAACTCTGACTCAGATCCTCTTACTTTAAATACTTTAAACTCACCACTAATGTCTTTTTCACCTTTTCTTCTCCAGTTGTCCTCCTGCACCACTTCCCCTTACCAAAAACAAGTTTAGTTAAGTGTGCTATTAGTATACTTCTTTTAAACTTAAAATAAGAGAGTATGCTTTCAGTTTACTTTTATGTACTTATCAGAGATACTGTATACATAACAAAATTTTACTTTAAGATAAGATAAGAAAAGATAAGATAAGATAAGATAAGATGAACCTTTATTAATCCCTGGAGGAAAATTACAAAGTTTCATCACAAAATGTCAAGTCAAATAGCAACAAGAGCAAGTCTGTTTATGTAATACATAAATCATCTATCAAGCACTATAAGAAAACTATAGTTGTGCACTCCTAGATTACTATGCCTACATTTAAAGTACTCTTAAAAGTTTACTTTTATAAACTGAAAAGTAAGCCAATTTAGTCCCACAAAGTACTGTGGTAGGCAGATGCTCCTACTAGTGTACTACTAGTACACTGCTAATTCTATATTTACAAGTATACTTAGGAAATACAGTATACTTGAACTTTACTTAAGTTTAAGAAGAAGAAGATAGTCCTTTATTAGTCCCACGAGGGGAAATTCAATTTTTTCACTCTGTTGTTAACTTATACACAGTACATGCAGACCCAAACACACACATGCACAAACATGCATCAATGGAGAGATGTCAGAGTGATGGGGCTGCTCCTGACAAGCGCCCCGAGCAGTTGGGGGTTTGGTGCCTTGCTCAGGGGCACCTCGGCAGTGCCCAAGAGGTAAACTGGCACCTCTCCAGCTACCAGTTCACACTCAGTTCTTGGTCCATGGCGGGACTTGAACCGGTGACCCTCCGGTTCCCAAGCCAACTCCCTACAGACAGAGCTACTGCCGCCCCCATACTTATTACTTCATAATAATAACTTGAGGCATACTACTCTTCATCAGGGTCTCCATTCTTGTGTCTTTCTAGCCCAGCCACAACTTGTTCATCTGTCCTACTTGAAACCTTTTGCTCTCTCTTTGTTCAGCTCCCTCTCCTGCCTCCTTTCTTTATCATGATCAATAAATGCTCTGGTGCAAGCTCCAGGTCAACTTACAGTACAGATCTCCTTTAGGTTCATTGTCCATTAATAGAATAGAGTGGTGCGTCTCTGTCCTAAACTATGCACATGCCAGTCTAGTAATGACCCATGTTTATCATCTAACCCTTTCTGTCTTTCACTCTCTCTCCTCCCATCCCTCCCTTCCCTCATCAATAGGTCGATTCCCAGAGAACTTCTCCATCATGGCTCTGGTTAAAGCCCAGGCTGGTCTCCAGGCCTTCCTCCTCTCCATCTACAGCGAGCAGGGAATCCAGCAGCTGGGCATCGAAATGGGACGCTCACCCGTTTTCCTGTACGAGGACCAGAACGGCAAGCCAGCTCCTGAAGACTACCCGCTGTTCAGAGGCGTCAACCTGGCTGATGGCAAGTCAGTAACCGGAAACTACCAGTTTGTGACTGGTTCAGATGACACATTGGGGTGATGTGGGTGTGAGTGGTTGGGAGTAGTATGTTTGAGTGTTGGTTGAAATATATATGTGATTCTAGGGTTAGTCTGACACCTTTTTAATCAGGCCTGTAGTCACAGTACACATTTATTCGCCTTCGGCTCCTCCTCGTCTCTAGGTGGCATCGCATCGCTATCTCTGTTTCAAAGAAAAATGTGACACTGCTGCTGGACTGCAAGAAGAAGATGACCCGCGCTCTGCCTCGTGGCAACAACGCAGAGGTCGACACCAACGGCATCACAGTGTTCGGAGCCCGTCTGCTGGATGAGGAGGTTTTCCAGGTGAGTTTTTCAAGTGCAAGTAACAAGCTGTGTGGTTTTTGGTTCAATGGCTGATTACTGCTTGAGTGATTGTGAGCAACTGCAAAGTTTGAACCGGCAGATCATGTATTTATTAATGTTTTGGTAAAGCTTTTCATAAGGTTAGAGCTGTGGGTCAGGTAACAAAGTTCTAGTCATAAAAGGCAGTATTAAAGCTGCGTTGGGTAGATATGAACTAATATGATTTGAAAAAATATTTTTAGTGCATGAGACCAGTAAGCTGAAAAAAAATCATGTGCTTCTGCGTCCTCAGTCCTCCGGTGTCCTCATGGCACCTGCAAGATTTCACAGACTGGAGGAAAACAACCAATCAGAGCTGATCTCGGAAGCACTGATCAAATATGAATCAATATTCTGTTACTGTATTGGCTATTTATTCTCCTCAAATGTTTTCAGAAACATTTAGTATTTCCTGTTTAGCTGTAAAATGAGAAAGTTTGGCAGCCATGTTGAGATCTGGTGAGGAAATACCAAGCACCGCCCACCAGCTGAAGCAAACTTTCTCATTTTACAGCTAAACAGTAACTACAAGATGTTTCTGAACACATTTGAGGAAAGAAATAGTCATTACAATACCAAAAAATTTTGATTCATATCTGATCAGCGCTGTCCAGTTGAATGAACAGCCAATAGGAAACCTAAAAAGGAACTCTCTCTCTGAAATGGCCTGTGATTGGCCAAAGTCTCCCATCACAAGCTAGATTTTTGAGAGCCAGAAAACAGTCATGAGGAGGGAAGAAGTCGAGTTTTCTCTCAGAGCACTTGAACTACAATATGCTGAAAGGTTATTATGGGATTTCTCCCCTAAGATACATGCAGTCTAACCTGCATATATATATATATATATATATATATATATATATATATATATATATATATATATATATATATATATATATATATATATATATATATATATATATATATATATATATATACATATATATATACATACATATATATATATACATACATATATATATACATACATATATATATATACATATATATATATATTTTAATTAATGCAGACAAGTGATACAAGTCATGTCTCAAGTCTTTAACTTTCAAGTCAAAGTCGAATTTCAGTTCTGTCAAGTCGTCAGGTTGCAGGTCATCAAACAGTGACTCGAGTCCACATCTCCGGATGCAGCTGTGCAGCTTTTTGTTGATTTGTGTTATTGTTTTCCTACAGGGAGACATCCAGCAGCTACTGATCGCCTCCAACCCCCAGGCTGCCTATGACTTCTGTGAACACTACAGCCCTGACTGTGACTCCCCACTGCCCAAGACTCAGGCTCAGGACCCCAACACATACGTGAGTAACACCACCACAACACAAGTTCATCCACAGACATAGCTGCTCCTCCACCACATATGAAACTTGTATCAAGCAATTAATCTTTTAGTGAGAAATTATCTTGAAAACCTCCCAACAGGGTACAGCATCTAGCCTTTATGTTTCACCCACACTCTTCCACCTTTTATGTGGGATGAGTTCGCACAAATCCCATTGCACTCCAGAGACTACTGAGTAGCATCGATTACAGGGCGGATAACCTTCGACTGTACGCTAACACAACTCATTCATAAAGTTGTAGGCTCATCTGTAGCTCCGATAAAGTATGCCCAAACAGAATCTGTGGACTTTGTTTTCCTTTTCTGTAACGCTTTTTAAATGATGGTTATGTTTATCCTACGGACTGGAAATGGACTGAAGCACCTTTTTACATGGATAGAGTTGAGAGCGTTCATCCAGCTTTAATCGTGCCTGTCACTTAAGGCTACAGTGGGTAGAAATGGAGCAAATATGACTTTAAAAAGTTACCGTATTTTGAAAAAACAGTCACTATATTCTGACAGTAGTGCAAGGGACAGGTAATCTGAAATAAATCCTGTGCCTCTGTGTCCTCCGGTGTCCTCCGGCACTCCTAATGGCATCTGTAAGATGTCAGAGGAAAACAACCAATCAGAGCCGAACTGAAGCCTGTCATCTATGAGCAGGTCAAACTAGGCAGCGCTGATCAAATATGAATCAATATTCTGTTACTGTAATGACTATTTCTCTCCTCAAATGTTTTCAGAAACATCTTGTAGTTAATGTTTAGCTGTAAAATGAGAAAGTGAGATTTGTACCGCCCCACCAGCTGCAGCACAGCCAATAGGAACGCTCAGTAGGAAGACTCTCGCACTTAAATGACCTGGGATTGATCAAAGTCTCCCGTCGTGGGCTAGATTTTTTCAAACCTGAAAACAGAGCCACGAGGAGGTACAGAAGACTAGTTTTTATATATATATATATATATATATATATATATATATATATATATATATATATATATATATATATATATATATATATATATATTCTGAAAGGTTATTATTTGCCCAATTATGCCAAAAAATACACTGCCTACTGCAGGTGTAACAGATACTTCTCCCAGTTTCCTTTCTCAAGGGAGTTATAAAATCAGCTCTTTTAATCACTGATTCGTCAACATAAAGCAGTTTCTCTCTGAATAAATAAAGTTTCACTTATCTTTCCAAAGACAGAGAAAGAAATTTAGTCTGTGAAAGTATGAGTTGTGTTAAGAAAGCTACACTATGAAAATATGATCTGAGAAACAAAGGTCACACTTAAACGCACCAGTCCTCTGTAAATTAAAGGAAAGTCCTCAGGTCCAGTTTGGGTCATCTGATAATGTCATCAAAGTGCTGCTCTCCCTCTCTGTCTTCCTCATGCATCCCTGTCATCAGCAACAGTTTGTATCCATCCACTTTCCCCATCACCTCCTCTGTCTGTATGTCCCTGAGGTAATTCAAGAAAAGCACAGGCATTGTCAAAACATGCCTTTCCATGACAACACCTCTAAAAGCTGGCATATTTCCATCATTTCACACACTTTGCATTGGAGAAACACACATTTGAATTGTTACAGCAGGGGATTAGTTGTCCCTTTTTTCTGCTATGGATCACAGAAAGGTAGAGGAAAGAGGATGATACAAGCCAACGGGTCTTTCCCCGGTTTCTATCCCATGGACTGAAAGAAAGAGAACTTGTTCAGTGCATAAAACATGCAAATGAAGTTAAATTCTGATTGGTTTTCGGGTTAAAACGAGATATCTAAGCATTTGGCATGAAGATGGCTTAAGGTGGAGCCTCATTGCTTACTGAGACTGGTTGTGCACATTGCATACATTATAAGTTTTGCCTCCCTTTTTCTCTCGAAAACACACTCTTTGGGAGCTGACATCTCCCTGACACCAGCTGCGCCACAGAGCTAAAGAGCAAGCGATTTCCATCCACATTCAAAGTACATGACCGTTGTTTGATAAGTCTGCATGCCGGATCAATCAATATAATAATTGTATCAGTCACTGTACAGAGCTCCAACACTTCCACGTCCCAAACCCTGTCATGTTGATGCTGTTGAAATGACTGCTTTCTGAATGAATATAAATCAATGTGGTTTTATTCATTGGCTTCACCCATTGCTCTATTTTTTTTTTTTTTATCTTTGCTGTTTTCTCATTCATCAAGGTAATTTCTGTATTTTAATTATCAGCACCTTTAAACCAGCAGCACAGACGCCTTCTGATGAATGGAAAAATAAAAGCTTGTGTTATTATCTCCTTTGCTGTCTCTCGCTGTCTGTCACCATGTTTTATTTTTCCCCAATTGCTGCTTCACCCCTTTTCTACCACTATTTATCCCACTGCAAACCCTCAATCACCTCCCCTTGGATATCTATGCTCCCCCTCTTTATGCATTCCCCTCCTTCCATTCCTCTTGCTTTCATGTCCCCTCTGCCAACCCATCCCTTCCTCCACCCTTCCCATTTTTCAATCCTTCCCCATCTCTCTCAGTACTTTGATGAGGAGCAGGATGACCATGAATACCCCTATTATTATGAGGAAACAACAGGCATTCCCTCCTCCTCTGCGGCCCCCAATCAACAGGTAAAGAGGGAGCACGAGAGAGGGAAACCACGAGCGGGGTTTGTGGAAGGGAAGGGGAATGAGAGAGAGAGGTATTGAAGCGATAACAGGTTTAGCTTGCTAAATATTTGAATGTCAACTAAATTTACGTTGCACATTCTATATAATATTTGTCTGCAAAACTACATTTTCACTTGTAACATTCCACATGCCTCTCTCATCCCTCATCACTCCATACCTCCTTTGTTTTATTCATTTCATCTTTTCTTTAATCCACATTGACACGTCCACCTCGTTTCCACCGTCTCCGTCACACAGGATTACTTTTGCTCCTTGTGATTTTTTTGTCCTCATGTCATTTACATGTTGTCGTATATGTATGTGTGTTCAGATGTGGCCAAGTGGGGGCACTGGAGTGGTGTAGATGCAGCTGTGTTGTTGTACACACATGTAAACATGTTTTTCTCACATTCCTCTCCATTCAGTTGTCCAGTCTTCACTCCTTCATATATCCTGTTTGAGGAGAGCACATTCATGTTTAGAAAGTTTCACAAGTTTCTCAGCGCATAGTGAACTCAAAAAAAGATGAAAGTTAAATCAAAAAGTGGAAAAAGCAAATAAACTAATATGGTAAATTTGTTAATCGTATAACTTGAATTATTTTTTGAGACTGTTTAGAAAGGTTACTTAAAATCACGTCTGATTTTAATTTGTGGATCTGCTGACATTACCATATCAAACCAGTGGATTACATCATAATTGGGTGTTTTGTCTATTTGTTATTCGTTGCAGCTGATGGAAACTAATCAGCATTTCTATTTGGAGACATTTGAAAAGTTTAAAATTTAAAATTTGCTTGACAGTTGAGGAAACACTGCTATTGTCTTTTATGATAAACTCCACCCATTCACTTCACAGCTGATCACAAAAAACACAGCTAGACTTTCAGTAGTATTTGACCAAAGCATGTGTCTATATCATCTTGTTACGTGCATGATTTCTTAATTGTCTTGGAAAAATTCACCGCATGTGCCTACTGTACTTCTAGGTCATCCGTTTCCATACCAATTTTCCAGCCAACACGGGGACATCAAAGCACATGTTTTTTTCTTGATATATGCATTTATGGTTGTACATCTGACCACCGTATGGCATACATGACATACAGTACATGTATACCATAGTCTGTCTCCTTTAAGTCTGTATTGCATATCTGAGGAGTTTATATCCACAGTGATGGCCTGTTTTTCCTTCACACCCTGTTACTTTAATTTTTGTTTGTTAATTTGCATGTAATTAAATTATATCAGCATGAGAAGTAAGAGTAAATCATGTACTGTTGTTTTCATTTTGTGGTTTTATGTGACTAACATGCATTTGCATGCACGCCTATCATCCATTCTCCTTCTTTTGTGTGGCTAAACAGCAGTAACCTCCTCTGTAGTTGGATTGCTCAGTGCATTATATACTGTGTGTGTGTGTGTGTGTGTGTGTGTGTGTGTGTGTGTGTGTGTGTGTGTGTGTGTGTGTGTGTGTGTGTTCAACACCAGCTTCACCTGACCAGTCACACTCTCAGTGCCTCTGCCAAACCACAGGCTCCAGTTCATATTAGCGCAAAGATGCTGCTTTGTCATTTAATATTGGGAATGGCATTACTGGAGAGATCAGCAAAACGTCTCAATAACTTGAATCAAAGACACAAAAATTCTCAAAATGTAGATCCTGAATTTGTTTAACACTTGAATTTTTTCAGTTGTATTTTTGCTTACTGTTTAAAAATGTGTATTAATCCGCTGCTGTATCCAGTAATGCCTGTACAGTCTCAGTAAATCATCCAAGCCTCGGCCATCTTTATGTCATTGTTTCTCAAATCAGCCACTCTTGTCTTTCTCTCTCCTTCTGTCCAACCCTTGTTTGTGCTTTCCACCCCCCTCCCAACCCTTCCACGTATCTTCCTCCATTCTCTTTTTGTCAATTTGCACTTTTACACACTAAACACCATCTCAACTAAACAATAATCACGGATATTAGAAGAACGGAAATGGAAATGGAAAAGCAGCCCCCACTAAATCCACACCCGTCAAACCAAAACCCACTCCTAAGCCATCCAAGACTGGATCATACAAACTTGTAGTCAAGGCGCCTATGCCCACCAAAGCTCCCAAGTCTTCTGCAGCCAAGCCATCCAAAGCAAAGCCCACTGCAGTAGAGATCCTCTTGTCTAAGATCAAACCAACAGCAGCAGCTAAATCTAAGCCCACAGCTGCCCCAGCTAAGAACGGTAACGGTAAACCAGCTGCTGAGAAGAAAGCAAAAGGTGCAGCCAACAGCAACAGCAATGGAAAAGCAGCTGTAACAAAAACGAACAGCAATGGCAAAGCTGCAGCTGATGCCAAACCTACAGCTCAGGCCAAGGTGAATGGCAAGGTTGTAGCTGAGAAGAAAGTCAATGGTAATGGAAATGGAAAAACCCCAGCAGAAAAGAAAACCAATGGAAATGGAAAAATCACTGTTGTGTCAAAAGCCACTGTTGTGTCTAAGACAAATGGAAATGGAAATGGCAAAGCTGCAACAGAGAAGAAAGCCAATGGAAATGGAAAAACTTCCATTGAGGTTAAAGAGGTTAAAGTCAAAGTTGATGGCAAAGCTGAGAATAAAGTCAATGGTGAGGCTAAGGCTAATGGCAATGGCAAAGTTATTACTGTGGTAGAAAAGAAAGCCGTTAGTAATGGTGCTGCAAATCAAAATTCAAAAATTGAAACCACTACAAAAGCAAAGACTGAGAAAGTTGTTAAAGTAGAAAAGATAGAAAAGACTGTGGTCACTGCAGCTAAATCAGCTGCCAAAGTAGAAGCTACTAAGGCACCTAAACCCACAAAAGCATCAAAACCTGAACCTACAAAAACAGCAAAGGCTGTGGCCACCAAAGCTCCAGCAGCAAAAACGCAAGTAAAAACAGAAGTCAAAGAGGTCACCAAAGTTAAAACTGTGGTCACCAAAGTCCCTCTGGTGAAATCAACGGTGAGCAAAGTTTTGAAGAATACGGTCGAGAAGGTTTCCATCCCGAAGAAAGTAGTTCCAACATCTGCCCCTGTCGGGCCCACTCCACCCAGACCCACGAAATCCAAGGTGGTTTTGGACATTAATGTCAAATCCCAGCACAAGCCATTCCCACCCTTTGGCAAGACTGTGCTGAGTGGAACTGCAGTCCCAGCGAAGAAAATTACCAACGGTTATCAACAGGTACAACAAGAGGGCCCATGTTTGGGTCAGAACGTCCAGAGTCGTATGTCCCATCTGTCCCATCTGATTGCCAGGTCTTTCCACCATCCAGGGTCTGCAACAACTTATTTTTGTGAAGAGTAATGTTTGGATTTTTTCCCTCTTTTATCAGTAGTTTTATCTGACAATAGGTGGCTTGCAGTGCAAATTTTGAGGTAAATCCTCGATGGTGGACAATCTGCTCTTCAGAATGGAAGCTGGTTCATACTAAACTGGGTGCCTTCTCCTCTGTTTGTATATCATATGGTCTTTACAATCACCCCAACTTCTCCATATGATATGATACAGTGGTGCACATTGAAGCATGGCTACTTGTACAGTTTCATTGTTCACTTCACTTCATACTCCTACCTTCACGCTGAAACTGGATCTCAGAACCTGAATACGCTCCGGCACTCCGTCTCTTTCTTTTCGGGGGAAACCATTAATGTACCGGTGAAATGAATGAGCATGGATTTCTATGGCAAAAAAAACTAAACCTGAGAAAACACAAATACTATCATATTGTATACACAAGCAACACAACAAACCTTCTCTGTCTCTCCACCTCTCTCTCTCTCTCTCTCTCTTTTTGAAGTACCTGTGTTTTCTCTCTTACACCTGTCTCCCCCTGTCTCTGGCCATGTTTTGTATCACATATGAATAAAGCAGCCTCACAGAAACTAAAAAGCAAGCTTTAATGTGCTTTCATTAGAAGTTAAATTCAATGTGTATCCTCCTATGAAGCTGACTTGCTCAAAGGCTTAAGGTTTAATTGAATCAGCTGAATTATGTTCTGTGAGGCTGCTGATTTGGGTCGTCTCTCTGTTTTCTGGTCTCGGGTGAAACTAGACATCCCAAAGCATCAGGTTATGATGTTTTCAACTGAAGGGATGGATAGAGGCTCTCAATCCTGCTTCCAGTAAGAGCGGACTTCACCCTTTCATGAATATTGGCTTTAAAAAACAAACCAAAAAAAATGTTCAACTATACAATAAAATGAAATCTCAGCAAAGTAGTCTCAATGGCTCCCTAAATCTTGCACATGGCAAAATTTATAGCCATTGAGATTCTGAAACTACCTGAAATTTCTTTTGTAAAATGGATCTTTGCAATTTTAAAAATGTGAGTTGCCAGTGAAGATATTCCTTGCCTCTGGCAACCGCAGTTTTATGACATGATCCATTTTATCCACTCTTAACTCATCGTCACTTACAAGCAGACTTTGAACTAACCACACTTTTCCATTAAAATCTGCTTACTTCCTCCCTGCTGCCCAATTCCTGTCAACTTGACCAATCAGGATGTAGACACTGAATATTCCGAGGCTGGCCACACCCCTACAGAGACTGATTATTACTATGAGGAGACGGTGCCCGAGGGTGAGGTGATTGGACAAGAAGAGATCCCTGTACAGGTAAAAATAAAAAATACACACTGTTCAGTGACACAGCTCAAGAACAGATATACAGAAAATCCTTATAATGTAATATCTAAAAATCTTCCAATTACCATACTGTGGCAAAACCAAGAATAAATCATTGCCTCAATACGAGAAATCTCCATCAGCAAAGGAAGAAGACAGTGTAATACCTGCGTGGTGGTGAGCCCAGTCTTTGTAGTTTAACCAAGTAGTACTCTTTAAACTTTCTAACCACACATCAATGTTTTGTTGGCGCCGATGCCACGTGACAAGACATAAGAAAAAATCTTTTTCAAAGAGAATGCACCACATTCATCTGCTTGTATCATCAAACATTTTTACGTGGCTCCCTTTTTCCCGCTAACATCAAGATTCCTGTTCTCATCTCAAGGCCCTTCGTCAATCAGGTTGTGATCTTGACACAAGAACAAAAATCTTGAGAAAAAGGGATCCGCATAGGAATATTTGATATGCAATTTTAACCACAGCAACAAAGGGAGATGAATATAATGCATTCTGGTTTGAGAAAAAACCTAACTGAACTAAAGAGTCCAGTAGCTGCCGTGGCTTATTTTACAGCCCTGAACTATCAGAATTTGAGAGCGAGTCTCTCACAGTTCTGATCCGTTTCTCACAGTTCACTTATTTTGGCAATAATCCATATTGTTATCATCACCATTTTATCTGTATTAGCTGACTTTGATGACTGTTTTGTTTTTCAGTTTTGATGCTAACAATGCTTTGTTAAAGTTTTGGAAATGTGTCAGATCTATATGGTATATTCTAGGAACAAATGTACATATTTACCTATACCTGTGTTATTCACTATTTGCCGTGCTAGTGCTTCAGATGTATTCACGGTACAGCATACTGGATTCATGTTTGTTTCTAAAAGATCAATGGTAAGTGAAATAGAAAATAACATAGTTTTTGCTTTGCATAGCATAGCAGCACTAGCTTGTTTTCACAAAGTGATTCATATCAGTTCTGTGTGTTTAGGGACTAGATAAGCATGACCTTGAGATTAAAAGTGTGTTTTTTCTCTCTTTTTTTTTCCAACGAAACATTTACGATGTCAGATAATATACTGAGGTAAATTTGGAGATTTGGTTTCAGGTCATCACACACAAGCTGATGAGGATATGCTTTGGTGGAAACACTTAATATTATAAAGTCAACAATAGATGATTAACAGAAGATGTAAAGTCGCAGGGTAAACCTGCTAATCCATAATTCACCTGAACAAATCAGACTGAGATCACGGCATGAAGGACTGATACCTCAGTCCGCCCGATGACTTTTTGTTTTTTGTCCGTATGTCAGTGTTTTTTGCAAAAGGTAAGACTCACTTCTTTCTATATATGCCCCCCTTCTCCACTCCCCCTCATTCTATAACTCTGTTTCTTTTATTAACATTTTCCCATCATACACACCTCGACCTCTTCCTTCCTTCTTCCTCTTCTATCTGTGCTTGACTCATCCTCTCGCGCCCCTCTATCTATCCTGTTGCGGTTCTGATAAATCCAACCCAGCCCCAGGTGGAGACCACGTTGGTGGGAGAGGAGGTAGATGCCACCAAGGCAGGCGGTGTGGGCGAGGAGGCCTTCACTGAGGAGTATGTGACTGGGGACGTGGGCCTTAAGGAATACGACTATTCCTACAGGGACTACAATGAGCCCATGCTGGAGACCGGAGAGGTCGATGCCGACATGGGCCCCGCCCTGTCCGCTGTGACAGATGAGGGAGGCGTAAGTTGTTTTGCTTCAGAGGCAAAAACACAAAATCAGTTTCAACCAGCTCTGAATCCTAGTCTTTGTCAAACTGTATTCAGTGTCCTCTTAAATGACTTGTTTGAGTTTGCCTTCTCTCAAAGGCCATTATGGAGAGGTGTGATCTATTTATTTATGTGTTTGTTTTTTACCATTTTGGGACCGTCTTACCCATGGTGGCTAATGTGAATGGACTTGATGCTGAAAGACTAGGATGGAGACATAATTGTGAATAAATGTGTAAACTTTAGGACCAGCTACAACTCTAAAATGAACCTTCAGTCTGTATTCTTGTTGAGATATTGGTTGTGAACACCTGTTTCCCACCTGAAGTGCGGTGAAAGTAAATTCAAAATGGCCACTGAGTAATACTTATTCAGGCAAGCTCAATCAATCACAGAGACACCTGTATTTGAATGCATTTCAAATAGATCACATCATGGTTGAAATGGGTTTTATTCTATACAGTGTATAGTGAGAAACTCAGGACCCCAGGAAGAATAGCTATTACCACGGTAGAAGCTATTGGGGGTCTTAATTAGAGATGATAACTTGAACTATCACATACACCACATAAAGAGGCATTTGGAAGTGCAGCAGTGAGCGACTGCTGCATTCTTTTGCTTGAATGCCATTTATCTCGGTGTATGGCTTCATTTAGAGCTGCTAAGCCCAGCCGATTCTCTCTACAAGTAATGGACCAACAGTTTGGAGAACCATTGAATCATCGGTATTTGGATGAAAGCTTAAGCCTTTATCACAAGCAAAACAGGTTTTCATTTTATCATTCTGTTTCCTAGCATAATAGTGTTTCACATAATGTGGCAAACTGTCTTTATGTACGGCTGTTGCCTAAATGCACGCAGCCAGATTTTTTGTTTTCGATGGGTGACTGTGAGTACTGACTCCGCTGTGTTGCTGGCTACATGTGTGTTTTCCTCAGGCTGCTGTCAGAGGCCAGAAAGGAGAGAAAGGAGACCCTGCTGTCCTGGAGCCTGTGAGTTACTGTCTTTAAACAGCTTTACTTGAGCAGGTGTATATAAAACTGGCTTGTTCTGTGATGGAAAGGAAACGCTTCCCCCAGTCAGTTCTCCAAAGAGCACCAGGGTTTGATCCAGTAACCTTCCAGTCACAAGCTTGCTTTTATATCTCAAATCCAAGATAGATTTGCCACATCAATTTGAGGGTGTGATTATCCACTTATTCACCTTTCAGAATAATACTTTGGCAGAAGAACCATACCTCTCCTATTAAGTCAGGACATGCTGTATCTGCTGGTTACCTACACTGGGGATTTTCTGTCCTATAGAAAACATTCATTCATCAATTTCGGTCCCAAAATGCTGAAATAACTTATTTAATTTCAAATGCAGCCGAATGATTTTCGTGAAGAAAACTGTGGTAGTTAAGGTGCATCACAAAACAAAATTGATCTGATTAAGGAGTAATGTTGTGTTTTTTCAGGGTACACCATTGTTTGTTAATTTGTCAGGTTTTGTTCTCCTGTGTAACATTTTTAACTTTATTTTGACTCCGGTGGGCGGCCGTGGCTCGGAGGGTAGAGCAGGTCCTCCACCAATCCGAAGGTCGGTGGTTCGATCCCCTGCTGCTCCGGTCACATGTCGATGTGTCCTTGGGCAAGACACTTAAATCCCAAAGCCATAGCCATCGATGAATGATTATTTAGTTCCTGATGGGCAAAGTTGGCACCTTAGCAACCTCTGCCATCAGTGTATGAATGTGTGTGTGAATGGGTGAATGTGACATGGGACATTGTAGTCCCTGTAGGAAGCGCTTTGAGTGGTCAGAAGACGAGAAAAGCACTATATGAATGCAAGTCCATTCACCATTTACCATTTGACTCCTGCAGGGTATGTTGATTGAAGGGCCTCCAGGACCTGAGGGACCTGCTGTAAGTAAATGATCTTTATTGCCTTGTTTCTGTCTGAAAGACAAGTTACTGACCTCTAAATATTAAATTAATAATCCTGCAGTTTGCTCGTCTAGATTAGTGTTCTCTTAGCTATGGATTATTGTTAGTAGTGTAATTAGCTTGTTGCCAGTATTAGGTAGTACCTTAGCTAGTACATTTCTGTAGTGCAAGGTTGTGACAATTAATATTGTTTGATGTTTAGGATATTCCTGAGCTACATGTGCACCTGACACTAACATAGAAAATGACATAGCTCATTGAGTCTGTAATCAGAACATTTAAGCACCTTTTCCCTCTTCTTTCAGGGTCCTACTGGGCCCCCCGGCTCCTCTGGACCTCCTGGTTCTGTCGGTGATCCTGGCGAGAGGGTGAGTGCTTTGCCTTATCTGAAGAAGTGCAGGTTTTGAAGAGACATCAGTGCTGAATCTGAGACAAAAGAAGCGTATTTCACGTCCACTCTCGCCTTGAACCTGCCAGCTCACCCCTCCCTCTCTCCATCCCGCAGGGCCCTCCTGGTAAGGCTGGTCTTCCTGGAGCCGACGGAATCCCTGGACCTCCTGGAACCTCAGTCATGCTGCCTGTGAGTCCCCCTTAACTTCTGATCCTTTATTAGAGGTTCCTGGCTCCAAAAGTGAGTCAGTCCCCACAGAACCCATCTCAACTGCAGGGACTTTCCCCTGGAACCAGAAACCCCTCTTTCGTTTTGACCACAGGGGTCAGGAGCTACATTAAGTTCCTGGGACATTTTTACCCTCCAAAAAGGCCCTGGTCGGTGTGTAGTCCTTTTTGAAAGTCCTGGAGCATTCGGGTGGAGTTTGTAGGGATGACTCTCGCTGATTGGTCAAACACACATTGCTTCAACTATACCACTTCATTCATAAAACAGCGAAGTACTGTAGTGTTGATGTCTGACCATTTCATAATGAAATGGTGGGAGCTTTTCTCTTTGTTTCATAACGTTAAAAGTAAAGTTAGGCTTTGCTGTCAGCTGTGTTAAAATACCCAACTTTACAGCACAAATAAGCATGTTTATAGACTGGTACAAAAACATGTTTTGGTCTCTAGAACTAATTTCCCCATTCATGAACACTATGGGTGACATCGCAGAGACTACATCCATGTTTTATAAGTCTTTGTGTTTGCTCCAACATGAGGATTTTTAACACATGTATTCTGTATAGCTCTGTATGTTCAGTACAAATACCTGTTATAATGGCTTGGTGCTGACTTTTCTTTAAATATTTGGATATTGGCCACTCAAAGACCAAATAACTGTAGCAGTGATCAGTGAGAACCTCATATACCTCATATTTTGATCTGTTTGTTCATTAGCTCAGTTAAGTGTTCTGCAGCATTTTTGCTGATGAACTACAGTATATTCATTTTTCCAACAGCTGCCTCCTACATATCATTAGGTACTCACAAATGTGTTTTCTCCTCTTTTTGCAGTTCCGTTTTGGTCAGAGTGGAGGCGATAAGGGTCCGGTTGTTTCTGCACAGGAAGCCCAGGCAGCAGCCATCTTGTCTCAGGCCAGGGTAAGTCATCATTTTTACTGCACATTTCCACTGTGCAGGTAGTTTGCCTCAAGGCTCATATCCGTGGAGTAATGACGCTTTGGAGATGTTTAACAACGTGCATGCACATATGACTTGGTAGACATTAGCCTTTCTTTTCTAGTGATTTTAAAAAAGGCCCTTCCCTTACTGAAGTCAGTATGAGAAGATATAATACAGAACTAAAGATAATACACATAAAAAAACACAGCATATAATACAATCACAGTTGAGAAAATCTACATAACATCTTAATTTATACTTTGATTTTGGATATTTGGCTGATGTTTTCATCCAGGGAGATTTAGTTTTTCCTTTTCTTCATACATCACCAACATTACAAGCAGCCATGTGCCTCCTTGATCATTGATGTTGAGATGTTGTTGTCTCCAGATGGCTCTAAAAGGACCTCCTGGACCAATGGGATTCACTGGACGCCCTGGACCCCTGGTATGTTTGCTGTCATTTGGACCATATCAAGATATATCATATCAAGAGTTTGTTGCTGTCATTGCTAATTATTGGTTTCACAATCTAGCTGATTCTGCACCCTTAGGTGTTACCTTAGGATTTCCATCTCATAATGGATCTCTCATAAACACTTTTTCTTTTTTTTGTCTCAATTGCAAAAACATTCAATTTTCAGCAATTTTCATTTTTCTTTTTTCATCATTAAAGCAGCAGTGGGTAGAAAGGTAATAAATATTATTAAAAGTTAATTAAGTTATTAAAGTTATTTTTGTAAGACAGTCACTATATCCTGACAATAGTGCATGAGACAGGTAATCTGAAAAAAACTCATTCGCCTCTGTGGCCTCCTAACAGCATCTGCAGGATTTCACAGACTGGAGGAAAACAGCCAGTCAGAGCTGATCTGGAGTCTGCCGTCCTGCTGCCATCTATGAGATGTCAATCACTCGAAAGCTCCAACTAGGCAGCGCTGATCAAATATCAATATTCTGTTACTGTAATGTCTATTTCTCTCCTCAAATGTTTCTTGCAGTTACTGATTAGCTGTAAAATAAGAGTTTGCGTCCTGGCAGTCATGTTGAGATCAGTTGAGGAAATACCAAGCACCGCCCACAAGCTGGAGCACAGCCAATAGGAGCACTCAATAAGGATGCTCTCTCACTCTCTCTCTGATATGACCTGTGATTGGTCAAAGTCTCCCGTCCCGGCTAGATTTTCTAAAGCCTGAAAACAGAGCCATGAAGAGGTGCAGAAGTCTAGTTTTCTACTACACTTCAATTACAATATGCTGAAAGGTTATGATGGAGTTTTTGCCCAATTATTCCAAAAATATACTGCCATTTTAAAGGGGCAAATATGATAGTTTTGGTGATGATGATGATGATGATGATGATGATGATGATGAGGATGATGATGTGTCTGTTTCAGGGAAATCCAGGTAGTAATGGTCTGAAGGGAGAGAGTGGAGACCCCGGTCCTCAGGTAAAAACACTGAACCTGAACTCTGACCTCACATCAAAGTCAAATCATTTTAAAAAGTTTGCATGTCACGATTAACCCTTCCTCTTACAGTACAGTATTGTGGATATTATTGAACTCAGCTCAGATCTATGACAAAAAAAATATCACAAATATCTTATCCATTTTTCAGGGCCCCAGGGGACCCCAGGGTATGATGGGACCTTCAGGCAAAGCAGGAAGGAGAGTAAGTATGAAAAATGGCCGGCTTGCCTCATCTATGCCGACAAGTGGCGTAACCGTGTCTCATGTACAGAAACACTTTAAACCCGTTCTCCGTCTGCTTGTCTGCTAATAGGGCCGTGCTGGTGCTGATGGTGCCAGGGGAATGCCAGGCGAGACTGGAGTTAAGGTAATCTCTCTCTGGTGTCATTCCTTTAGAGACATCTGACATGTGATTATCTCTCTTTGTTTGTAGCTGACAGTTTTGAAGTGCTGGAACAGATCCCCCTACATGACAAAATGAAATACTGGTGTCATTTAAGTGTCATTTACACAGACATAACTGTGATGTTGCCTCATAATTAACCCTATATCCCTCCTGAGTCTTTGGATGTGTGTAGTTGTTCGTTAGTTAGGTTTTGTAGTGAAATTACAATTGTACAACCTTGTAGGCTACACAGGAATGTGGTTAAACCACCTCTTACTTGGTCTTACTGGGACAATAAAGTTCATTTAAACATCTAATGCCTCTGATGTCCCAAAACCACAACTAAAAATTCAAACTCACTATTAATTCAATTCCACTTGTGATGCATTCCTACTGCAATGAAGTATTAATACCTCATATGTTTGTTTGTCTCTCTCAGGGTGACCGTGGTTTTGATGGCCTTCCTGGTTTGCCTGGTGACAAAGGTCACAGGGTGAGTCTAAAGCAATTTACAATTAAATCACTGTAGACCAGCGCCTTGCATGGCAGCTTCACCACCATCGGTGTGTCAGTCCTTTGTGCAAGTTATAAATCTATGGTCCCGACCATGACTCTGAAACATCAGCAGCCTAACGGGGCTGTGTATTGATAAATCCTTGGCGCTGTCTATGGTGCTGAAGTAGCAGACAGGTTCGTAATTGTGTCTTTTTGAGTCCCGCCCTTCTGTCAGTCCCCCGCCCTGTTCAAAATGAACAAATGTCCTACTGGTAGTAGTAGCGTAATAGTGGGAGTAGTAAACAATACTGATTGTTCTGATTGCATGTTTATCAAATTTATCACTTGAATATCTGTTTGTAAGCAAAGCTAAACCTTTTTCTGATTTATTCCTCACTTCTCAATTCTTTCGTCTCCCCAGGGTGACTCAGGATTGATGGGACCCCCAGGCCCTCAAGGAGAGGACGGAGAGAGGGTATGAAGATATGAGAAAAGAATCTGAAATGATGCCAGGCACTACTCAGAACATCCATCATGACCATAACTGTTAATAATCACCACCTTCCCATCTTCATTGCATGTTGTTTCTGTGTGTGTTTCCAGGGAGACGACGGAGACGTTGGACCTAGGGGTCTCCCAGGTGAACCAGTGAGTGTTTCCATGACAACACAATCTGGTTTTAAATCTCTCCCTCTTGTCTATTTGTATGTCACTTAGGCCCACTATGCTCTATCTCTGTGATAAACATCATCCCAAAATACATGTCTGTGTATCCATCTGTAGCACTACTGTTACCTTCACACCTGCTGGTTGTCACCGTGGCAACAGTTCCTGAAATAGTTGTAGTTCTTCCCTTTAATTATGTGTAGGGCAGTGATGGAGAGGTAGAAGATCCAGCCAAGTGATGTATGGTACAGTGGTTTCTACAAAAAAAAAAAATACCATCTGCAGACTAACTAAACAGTCAGACTACAGAGTCTACTGCCAGCTTTAGTTTACTACTAAGATACATGACAAACTAACCTAAACAGTCAGATTACAGAGTCTACTGCCAGCTTTAGTTTACTACTAAGATACCTGACAAACTAACCTAAACAGTCAGACTACAGAGCCTACTGCCAGCTTTAGTTTACTACTAAGATACATGATAAACTAACTAAACAGTCAGACTACAGAGTCTACTGCCAGCTTTAGTTTACTACTAAGATACATGATAAACTAACTAAACAGTCAGACTACAGAGCCTACTGCCAGCTTTAGTTTACTACTAAGATACATGACAAACTAACCTAAACAGTCAGACTACAGAGTCTACTGCCAGCTTTAGTTTACTACTAAGATACCTGACAAACTAACCTAAACAGTCAGACTACAGAGCCTACTGCCAGCTTTAGTTTACTACTAAGATACATGATAAACTAACTAAACAGTCAGACTACAGAGTCTACTGCCAGCTTTAGTTTACTACTAAGATACATGACAAACTAACTAAACAGTCAGACTACAGAGCCTACTGCCAGCTTTAGTTTACTACTAAGATACATGACAAACTAACCTTAACAGTCAGACTACAGAGTCTACTGCCAGCTTTAGTTTACTACTAAGATACATGACAAACTAACTAAACAGTCAGACTACAGAGTCTACTGCCAGCTTTAGTTTACTACTAAGATACATGACAAACTAACCTAACAGTCAGACTACAGAGTCTACTGCCAGCTTTAGTTTACTACTAAGATACATGACAAACTAACCTAAACAGACTACAGAGTCTACTGCCAGCTTTAGTTTACTACTAAGATACATGACAAACTAACTAAACAGTCAGACTACAGAGCCAACTGCCAGCTTTAGTTTACTACTAAGATACATGACAAACTAACCTTAACAGTCAGACTACAGAGCCTACTGCCAGCTTTAGTTTACTACTAAGATACATGACAAACTAACTAAACAGTCAGACTACAGAGCCTACTGCCAGCTTTAGTTTACTACTAAGATACATGACAAACTAACTAAACAGTCAGACTACAGAGCCTACTGCCAGCTTTAGTTTACTACTAAGATACATGACAAACTAACCTAAACAGGCTACAGAGTCTACTGCCAGCTTTAGTTTACTACTAAGATACGTGACAAACTAACCTAAACAGTCAGACTACAGAGTCTACTGCCAGCTTTAGTTTACTACTAAGATACCTGACAAACTAACCTAAACAGTCAGACTACAGAGCCTACTGCCAGCTTTAGTTTACTACTAAGATACATGATAAACTAACTAAACAGTCAGACTACAGAGTCTACTGCCAGCTTTAGTTTACTACTAAGATACATGACAAACTAACTAAACAGTCAGACTACAGAGCCTACTGCCAGCTTTAGTTTACTACTAAGATACATGACAAACTAACCTTAACAGTCAGACTACAGAGTCTACTGCCAGCTTTAGTTTACTACTAAGATACATGACAAACTAACTAAACAGTCAGACTACAGAGTCTACTGCCAGCTTTAGTGTACTACTAAGATACATGACAAACTAACCTAACAGTCAGACTACAGAGCCTACTGCCAGCTTTAGTTTACTACTAAGATACATGACAAACTAACCTTAACAGTCAGACTACAGAGCCTACTGCCAGCTTTAGTTTACTACTAAGATACATGACAAACTAACTAAACAGTCAGACTACAGAGCCTACTGCCAGCTTTAGTTTACTACTAAGATACATGACAAACTAACTAAACAGTCAGACTACAGAGCCTACTGCCAGCTTTAGTTTACTACTAAGATACATGACAAACTAACCTAAACAGGCTACAGAGTCTACTGCCAGCTTTAGTTTACTACTAAGATACGTGACAAACTAACCTAACAGTCAGACTACAGAGCCTACTGCCAGCTTTAGTTTACTACTAAGATACATGACAAACTAACCTAAACAGGCTACAGAGTCTACTGCCAGCTTTAGTTTACTACTAAGATACATGACAAACTAACCTAACAGTCAGACTACAGAGTCTACTGCCAGCTTTACTTTCAGCTTGTGTAGCTGAGGGTGATGTTGCTCCTAAACATTATGAGGATAATATATTAATAACATGGAAGCTCTGTAGTTCAGACCCTTGTCAATATCAGCGCCTCACAGCTTCACTGCTACTGTTCCTCTCTTCACAATAAAGTTCCCGAACACAACCACTGCAGTTGTGTAAACACATGAGCTGTGGTTGAGAGACCCTCACCAAAACCGAGCCAATCACAATGCATGTGTTACACCCCATACCCCTGTCTGCCCGTGTCCTAGCCTCTTCCCATAGGCCATGACAATAAACGCAATGAAAGAGATTCACAGTCGGCCTCATACATACACATACATACACAACCCGAAACGTGACTAGCGAACCGATCGTTTTTACCCAAACCGTTCCATCCCTAATGTATATATATGTGTGTGTATTTAAGACAAGAGGGCTACTGGTTCTAAAGTCACTAAGCGTTGCTGTTTGTGGGCACACACACACTGAGGGACAAAGAAAACACAGCTTGTCAGCTCTTCATATCCACCCACAATGCATCAACATGAGGACAAAACCAGAATAACTGCATCATATTCTCACCATTACAAAAACATCTTTGATCATTATCTAAACCCCATCTGAAAAGAGTTTGTCTTTGTTGAAAGGATCTTATAACACCTGTTTAAATGAAAATGAGTCCTGGCATCAAAGACACAAATTTCAATTAAATCATATTCTATAAAACAAAGTGATGATACTCAGATTGATCTTATTATTTTAAAGCCCATTCTGTATTTTCAAATGATTTTCCTTTGGCCATTTTAACCCTTGTTTGTTTATGTGTATGACACAGCAGTTAGAAATTGCACAACTACATATTCATTTGACAGTTTGTCCTGATGCTAATGTTGCTGCTGTAGCTGTTTGTTGACCTTTGACCTCCCATTAATATTCATCTACATTATTATTTATTCTAGAATCCAGTTTATAAGGCTGATTGAATCTGTCATTTACCACTTTGATTATGTGTGTGTGTGTGTGTGTGTGTGTGTGTGTGTGTGTGTGTGTGTGTGTGTGTGTGTGTGTGTGTGTGTGTGCGTGCATGTTTAGGGACCACGTGGTTTGCTCGGACCCAAAGGACCTCCTGGAATCGCTGGACCTCCTGTGAGTAAAACCAGTTTCAAGCCTCGTTGTGCTGCTGTTATTTTGGCTGCATTGTTTTGTGCCTCTGTGGCCAGCGAACACCCAGAGCCCCTCCTGCAACAACATCCTGTGAGCTGACATAAGGACGGGGATATCCAGTAACATAAAAATTCCACATTCACCTCAGATCAATGCCAAAACACCCAGTATCACCCAGGATTTAGACAGCCAGGTCCCACGTCTCCATTTGGCGCTCATGTATGTCGATGTACCAGAGTTGTTTGTCTGCAGTGGTTGAAGTCTGCCCTTAATTCAATTTAGCGTAGCACTCTGATAACATTGTCTGAATCACAATGGATAGTTGTTTGAAAAGGATGAAAATAGATGCAGCAGAACCACAGACATCTTTTTTATTCCACATATTCTACTTCCTTGTCAAAGCCTTGTGTCCACAATCCCCACAATGCAACTTGACCGCTGACAGTTGGGTCAGAGAGGTCGGTCAGGTGCATTATGCTCGTTGTAGCTAATGTAGGTTTGAGTCGCCAGCCTCAGAGCAGAGACGAAGAGGAAGCTACAGAGGTCTGCTAACCTCGTTCAGGTTTTTACTTTTCCAACTTCTTCAGCCCCGGCCAACACTGACTCAGGTGACTTGAAGACATTTATCAGACTTCACAGCTGCCTCAGGAGCTACAAAAGGCTTTTGCAAGACACTAGCCTACAGGAAAAAATGGATATTTTGCTTCCATAACGCCTTTTTTCAGACTAGTGGAAAGAAAACATCCAAAATACACATTTGTGTTTATGTTCCTACACTTTGTCTATTTGTATCTGTAGATTTCCTCTAAATTCGCCTGAAGTTATCATTAGATTATGTCTCATTTGAATGTACTGGGGCTGTCAGTTGATTCAGTTATTTAATCACAATTAATCACAAAGTAATCATTCATTTTTTATCTGTTCAAAATGAACTTTAAATGGAGATTTGTCAAGTATCTAATCCTCTTATCAACATGGGAGTGGACAAATATGCTGCTTTATGCAATTGTATGTATATATTTATTATTGGAAATCAATTAACAACACAAAACAATGACAGATATTGTCTAGAAACCCTCACAGGTTCTGCATTTAGCTTAAAAAATATGCTCAAATCATAACATGGCAAACTGTTATTATCTATATACTGTATAGTGTCCACTCTGACAGCTCTAGGCTACCAAAAATTATTGTCTTAATGTTAGTAATCAACTGGGGAAGTTCCATGATGATATCTGTTACGTTTTTTTTACTCTATTCACCTGTAGCGTAAAATGTACAGAATTATACCGTCCATATTTTTAAAGACTGAGTGGCATTGAGCAAGGCACTAGCAAGGATAGTTCCAGTTCCCACTGCAGGCATTGGATAGAAACCTTATTGAGTTAGCTGTATTATTATTATTATTATTATTATTATTATTATTGATTCAGATTTCATCCTCTTTTCTTCTCAGGGTGTTCGAGGGAATGACGGGCCCCACGGTCCCAAGGGAAACCTGGTCAGTGTCACTATAGCAGATGATTAATATTAGTGCCCGTTACAGTATCACTGAACTTTTATTAGGAGTAATTCAAAGATAGGATTCTTCCTCGTCTGTCCTTCACTACGTCATCGCCTCATCTCATCTCTGTCTCAGGGTCCCCAAGGAGAGCCAGGACCTCCAGGTCAGCAGGGAACCCCAGGAACTCAGGTGAGACAGGGGCAGCTGCCCACTATTATTATTATTATTATTATTATTATTATTATTATTATTATTATTTTCACTGAGTACCTGTGTGCTAAAGGCATGCATACATGCTCACAAAATTAAAGGACAGTGTTATGTTGAGATTGGGTATTCATCCACTCATCCATTACTGTTTTTGTGCAGGGAATGGCAGGACCGCAGGGAGCCATCGGACCCCCAGGAGAGAAAGTAAGAAACCAAAAATATGAAAAGTTACAAACATACTGCAAGTTAACCTGTTCAGGGAAATACTGTATATTCAGCAGCAACAGTACAATAGAACGACCAAGAGGAACTTTTACTCATTAGAGATACAAATGAAGAAAAGCTAAATGTCCAGAAACTCAAGCAGATTTAACCCTTCGAGGTGTTTTGGATATCCAGTATGGCAGCGTTTGCACAGCGGTCTTCATCCTCATTTTGTTGTATTTCTTGTATTGAAAAAAAAAGGTATTAGAGTGACATATAATACAGTAAAGGATATTCCAGAAATAAAAACGATGTGCTTTTTTATGGGCTTGGAAAGACAGAGTTACTTTGTAGCTGTGAATATTCATTATATTTCCAAAGTATTTTTGAAGTATTTTTGTCATATTTTTAGAATATATATATATATATATAAAATTTTGAATTTCTCCACTGTGAGACTAATAAAGGAATATCTTATCTTATCTTAAATTGATAAATAAATGTATTATATGATAATCCTTTTATTCAAATTATGATCAGATGTAGTTTTACTTAAAACATTAGATTAGATTAGATTAGATTAGATTAGATTAGATTAGAAAAGATTAGATTAGATTAGATTAGATTAGATTAGATTAGATTAGAAAAGATTAGATTAGATTAGATTAGTAGATTAGAAAATATTAGATTAGATTAGATTAGATTAGAAAAGATTAGATTAGATTAGATTAGAAAAGATTATATTAGATTAGATTAGAAAATATTAGATTAGATTAGATTAGATTAGAAAAGATTAGATTAGATTAGATTAGATTAGATTAGAAAAGATTAGATTAGATTAGATTAGAAAAGATAAGATTAGATGAGATTAGATTAGAAAATATTAGATTAGATTAGATTAGAATAGATTAGATTAGATTAGATTAGATTAGATTAGAAAAGATTAGATTAGATTAGATTAGAATAGATTAGATTATTTTATATTAGATTAGAATACTTTAGATTAGAATAGATTAGATTATTTTAGATTAGATTAGATCAGAATTGATCAGAATAGATTAGATTAGATTAGATTAGATTAGATTAGATCAGAATAGATTAGATTAAATTAGATTCGATTAAATTAGATTAGATTATATTAGATTAGATTATTTTAGATTAGATTAGATTTGATTATTTTAGATTAGATTAGATCAGAATTGATCAGAATAGATTAGATTAGAATAGATCAGAATAGATTAGATTAAATTAGATTCGATTAAATTAGATTAGATTATATTAGATTAGATAATTTTAGATTAGATTAGATTTGATGTAACGTGACGTGGAACATAGCATCTTATCATTCTGGATTTCACATTCTGGATTTACTTTGTCCCCCCCCAGCTTCATGCATCCCGTAAGTGTGGTTTCAGTTCCACCAGATAATTTGTCATATGATTTATCAGTGATTTGCAGATTTAGAAGAAATTTAGAGGAAAAGCAGAAGAACGCAGACAATGTTGCATTCGTGTGCTGCTCAGATAGTCCCGTTTCCCGAGCTGGGAAGTCCTTCGTCCTACCTGGTGTGTTCATGAGCTTTAAGTCGTATGAAAGAGAAACATAATAGATGTACAAACAAACAAACAGACGTACTGAACTGAAACCACAACCTCCGTCCTTGGCGGAGGTAACTAACAGTTGTTGATGTATGTATCCATTTGTTGGCGTTAGTGGGTGAAAACTTCAGCTTCAGCTTGATTGCTACAGTTTTTAGCACCAGTTGTGGTGTTTTATGGCAGTTTTCAAACAGTTGCAGGTGAAGAAGAAGAAGAAGAAGAAGAAGATAGTCCTTTATTAGTCCCACGAGGGGAAATTCTATTTTTTCACTCTGTTGTTAACTTATACACGGTACATGCAGACCCGAACACACACATGCACAAACATGCAACAATGGAGAGATGTCAGAGTGATGGGGTTCCCCTGCAAGCCCCCAGCAGTTGGGGGTTTGGTGCCTTGCTCAGGGGCACCTCGGCAGTGCCCAAGAGGTAAACTGGCACCTCTCCAGCTACCAGTTCACACTCAGTTCTTGGTCCATGTGGGGACTTGAACCGGTGACCCTCCGGTTCCCAAGCCAACTCCCTACAGACTGAGCTACTGCCGCCCCCAAAACACGTAATGGCCCGTTCAGGGATCGAACCCGTGACCTTGGCGTTATTAGCACCACTCTCTAACCAACTGAGCTAACCGTGCAGTACCACCACTCGCTGGACTCTCACTCATGACCATCTTGTCTTCTCCTCCAGGGTCCCACAGGAAAACCAGGTCTGCCAGGAATGCCTGGAGCCGACGGCCCTCCTGTATGTTTGTGTTTATTTGATTAAAACTAAACTAAGTTGAATCTACCAGCTCTGAATGTCCTTCCTGAGGCTTGAGCTCTCTGTCTTCCCTTCTCAGGGTCACCCAGGAAAGGAGGGGCCTTCCGGTACCAAAGGAAACCAGGTGCGTGTCCATCACACCACGTGCCTTCATCTAACAAACTCATTTCACCAAGAGTTTGATTAAAATGTACATTTACTGTACAGTCTTTGTGATTGTAGCTGAGCACGTAAAATTGACACCTAACATATTTATTTTAAATATTTATTGTGTTAACTCGGCCTTCTTTCTTTGACCTTCTCCAGGGTCCCAACGGTCCCCAGGGAGCCATTGGCTATCCCGGCCCTCGTGGCGTCAAGGTCAGTACGGTTATTTTTTTCAGTTAAGCAAACGTGTTTGCTGATTGTGAGGTTATTTTTCACAGTTTAAATTGCTTTTTACTGTTTGTAGTTTTTTTTATAGCATGTGCAAATAAACCGAACCAACACCAGACTTAAATATTCCTCATAGGGCTGTCAAAGTTAATGCAGTAATAACATGTTGATGCAAATTCATTTTCACTCCACCAATTCCTTTAATGTATTATCTCAAGAAGGCTCAGTTTTAAAGCTAGAGTGAAGATATAAGAAATATACAGAGGGAATCGTAGGAGGAATCCACTAATACCAACCACGTCATACTAGCTTGTTGCGAAAGAGGTTAAATAGCACTCGAGATTATGCTACATTTTGGTGAAAAATACTGTTATGGCCATTTCAAAGGGGCTCTTTGACCTCTGACCTCCAGATATGTGAATGTAAATGGGTTCTCTGGGTTCCCACCAGTCTCCCCTTTACAGACATGATATGATAATCAGTCAGTTTGGATCAAGTCAGCATATTGAACATGCAATGTTGTAATTGCAGGGAGTTCAAGGAATCCGCGGACTGAAGGGCCACAAGGGAGAGAAGGTAAGTGATTCATTACAGTTTAATTCTTCCACTACCTCACAATGACATAGTGTACATTTTAGCAATATGTTAAAAAAACAGGCCATGTTCATGTCTTTGAGTTCAAATCAGGTTGATATAGTCTTTTGCTGAATATGTGCTGTATGTTTCTGTCTTTCTAGGGAGAAGATGGTTTCCCTGGAATTAAAGGAGACTTTGGTGCCAAGGGAGAGAGGGTAAGATAGATGAATGGATCACTAATAGAAAGACTGATGGTTGAACGAAGGACTGATTGATTGACTTATTTTGCTTTGTCTCCTGCTGCCAGGGTGAGATTGGAGTGTCAGGGCCCAGAGGAGAGGATGGTCCAGAGGGGCCAAAGGGTCGCGTCGGACCTCCCGGTGAGCTCGGACCACTTGGACTAGTTGGAGAGAAGGTACAACCAGTTCAATCAGGACACAATTACATGATTGTCTCTTCACGTGAGATAGGTTACTGACGTTCTTAGGAGCATCATTTCCTGCTTTAAGTATTATTCATATTAATCACTGAAACTGGATTCAGGTTTTTGATTTGCCAATGCAGATATGTCTGCACAAAATTATCAAGATATTCCCATTTGCTTAAAATTAGGGTAAGGCCTCTTTTTTGACAACATATTTGGTATGAAATATCACTGTGCTGCTCTCTTGTGGCTTTACAGGTATGTGCCTGTAGTGAAACGTGACATTTATAATATTCAGAATTATATAATTATATTGCAGGTATATTTAAATTAAATATGGTCATTTCATTTTCATTTAAGGCTTTAATTTTTCTCTCTTCATATTATGACATAAACTTGTGAATTTGAGAAAATCATCATTGGCAGACTTTGTAACAGAGTATGATTTGTTTTGTAGCAGCTTGCTGTGACCCATTCAAGTTATAGGACCGTGATTAATGGTGTCATCATGTCATTTCAGGGTAAACTTGGTGTACCTGGACTTCCTGGATATCCAGGAAGACAAGGACTTAAGGTAAGAGGAACACACATGCTATCATCCTTGCTGACTTATCCATTCATCCTGGTGGCTGACAGGCCTCTGTATGGTGAGAAACGGCGGTGATGTTGAGATGTTGATTTGTTTTTCAGGGATCTCTTGGATTCCCAGGATTCCCTGGCTCAAACGGCGAGAAGGGAACAAGGGTGAGTCGACAGATCCTGTTGAAGAATCAGACCATTCAGCTTTTTAAGGCTTTTAATTATTAGCGATTATTTCAAGTGATTATCTCTCCACAGATACTGATTGTTCCTGTAGATTAAGGCCTATAGTCAGTAATGTATGGGTTCACGTCTGTCTGACTGAGGCTGCAATTATTTTCTTGGTTTGTTTGTTTTTCAGGGTCTTGGTGGCAAATCAGGGCCCAGAGGACAAAGAGGACCAACGGTACATTTCACATTTATTCGTTCTTTCAGTCAGTTTGTAAAAGCTATTCTGCTCAGGAGATGAAAACTGTGAAAGAAGTAAAGAAAGAGTAACTTAGCCAAGTTTCACTGCCCTCTCTGGATGAGCGATTCAAGCCTTCACCTCTGATAACACCCAGCATCACTGCTAGGTGAGGTTGGTTGTGGTCAGAGGTGTGATTTGTTGCACATGTGACCACATCCAACAGTGAGTCGCAGCGTCACGTCGTACACCGGGACATGCACAAACAAGATCTTCAGGGAGCGTTCGTTATTCACAGCCACGGTTCTCAAACGTTTTGGGGTCAGCGGAGAAGATTTTCCCTACTAACTTTGAAAAATATCGATATTCAAAATTGACACAAACAACAACAGGGCGCAAAATTTTAGATTTTTGTTAAAAGATAAATAGCTGTGTGAGTGTGTGTGTGTGTGTGTGTGTGTGTGTGTGTGTGTGTGTGTGTGTGTGTGTGTGTGTGTGTGTGTATAGGCACTAAAAGAGAGCAGAAAGCACAGCTGGTACCCGTGTATCAATATTTTGGAAAAATGAGTATTGAAACAGTTTCAAATATTCAGTATCAATGTGTAGAGACACTGATAGTTTTGACAGCATCAATAACCACTTACATACTGTATTTATAAACAGACAGTGATATTATTCAAATTGCATTTGAACATTTATAGCCTACATGTAATGTTAAAACCTACCACCTTTCAATAAGTGCTTCAAGTTAAAAATAGGAACTTATTACTGTGTCATATCAGAGTTATTGGCCCATTGGCTAACCTGAGTGGGAGCATTGGACACAATATGCTTGTTTTATTGGTGCAAATTGTCCCAATCTGTAGATCTGCTCTTTTAATGATACAGCACAATTTTATAATTATATAACAAACCCTGTGACAGAGCACCAGGGGGTCCGCCACTAATAAAACATCATGGAAATCACAGATAGCATCACCTTTTCATTGTTTCTCTCTAACTGTGCTCACTGTTTGTGTCCATCAGGGCCCCAGAGGGCAGAGAGGACCGAGGGGCGCGACTGGTAAACCAGGAGCAAAGGTTTGTCTACGCAATAAATTTATCTGGACTGTACTACTGAGAAACTGTGTCCTCATACGTGCTTAGCGAGTGCTATTATGTTGATTGTGATGATTGTTATTGTTGTTGATATGTAGATTTGTGGTACTTCATTTTACAGATCCACAAATTTCATTATTAGGTAATAGTTAGCAAGTAACCTATTTGACATTTCTTTGGAATAACTGCCAAATTACCCCAATATTTACCTCAAAATTTATTGAAAATTATTTTATTATAAACACAGTTTAATAATTATATGCTAAAATAGCATGTAATGGTTAAAATGGGGCCCTTAGGTTTGAGAAGCAGCTGCCTTCAACAGAGGTGGAAAACCAAAACAACTAAGAAACACTTCTGATCAGGCACAAATCTCTCCATTGTCACTTATTGTCAACACAAATGTCACCTGTAGCAATGTCATGATTCAGGGAGTTGTTGTTTTAAGAAATTGTATTTGCTAATATAGATAGTAATAGTTATTTGCAAGTTATTATCTATTTATCGGCAGACATGAAAATAATGCATATCAATTAAGACTGTATTCTTTATTAAATAAATTACCAGCTGTAGGGAGCGAAAAGAGCGAAATATAAGTAATTTTCAATCAATTTTGAGAAGTGTAAAGTGAAGCAGATTTATTTTTTATTCAATAGTTCACAACAGTCTCACAATCTGAATTTGACACCCAGCAGTTTATATAAAGACATGGCCAAGATTTATGAGATTTTGGGCAAAATGCCTCAATTCATCCATCAGTTTTCTATTTTATCTATACATTCACATATTTCTTTAGATCTTTACCTCAAAATAACCTGGCTATAAAAAGAGATCAAAGAACAATAGTCTGTGATCCAAAACTTCATTCGTCATTACTGTGCTGTTGTTTTGTTGCCTGTTATAGGGAACTTCAGGAAGTGATGGCCCTCCTGGTCCTCCTGGCGAGAGGGTGAGCGCTTCATTTTCATTACAGAAAATGTCCTGCTGTGTGGCGCTTTATCACAGTTTATATTCAAATATATGCCTCTTTTTTAAGATTCTTGTAAGACACTGAATGGCTCTGTTGGGTCTTCTTATATGCTCTTATTATATCATATGTTGTTCTCTTACCAGGGATTGCCCGGACCTCAGGGAGCCAATGGTTTCCCCGGACCAAAGGGACCTCCTGTAAGGAAACCTTTGATACTACTTTCTTATAGAGTGATTGTAGATAAGGTGGTACCACGTGGCAGTTCAGACGGAGTAGTGTTAAGAGAAGTGTAGTATATTGTTCCTCCATGGTCTTGGGTTTGATGTTCCCTCGTAAGGTGGAGATTGAATTGATGTATGATGGTTGCTTGATCCTAACAGGGACCACCAGGAAAGGACGGGCTGCCTGGACACCCTGGGCAGAGAGGAGAAGTAGTAAGTTGTATTTATGTATTCACTACTCTTACAGATGGTTCATGTGTTTACAGTTTGAGACTTTTACACTGATTCCACCTGATGAAGGTTGAACGTTGGGTGCAGGAGTTTTCTCCTTTTTATTCATGGATGCAGTCACAGATAGTTTCTTATAGAAATGAACTGAATTTCTCTCCATCAGGGTTTCCAAGGTAAAATGGGTCCACCTGGGCCTCCTGGAGTCGTTGGGCCTCAGGTGAGTTTTCTCATTGCTCATTACATTTTTCTCATTACTGCTGATTACAGTAAATCACATCAGTTTCTATAAAAACACAACTTACCTTTTCTTATCTGTTCTTCATTCTCTTCTCCCGCGGTGCATCTTCTCCATCCTCATCCTCCCAGGGTCCATCAGGAGAGACCGGCCCCATGGGCGAGCGCGGCCACCCTGGACCCCCAGGTCCACCTGGAGAGCAGGGACTTTCTGGTCCATCAGGGAAGGAGGGCACCAAGGGAGACCCTGGACCCCCGGGAGGCCCTGGTAAAGATGGACCCTCAGGACTGAGAGGTTTCCCTGGAGAGAGAGGACTGCCTGGAACCCCTGTGAGTATAACCAAGAGAAATACTGCATATAGATCATCAGACTTACATTGATCAGTTTGATGGCAGTAAATGACTTCTGGATAAATGTGTCTATCAGTGAGGTGAAAGATTACTGATTAATGTTTTTTTGTCTTTTCTTCCAGGGAGGTGGAGGACTGAAGGGAAGTGAAGGACCTGCCGGACCTCCTGGACCCGCTGTATGTTTAAATCTATATAAAAATATAGATTTTTCATAATATCCCAACCCCACTTAGGGAATGATCTTTTATATATATATATTTCAATGTGAAATGTGGTTAGAAAATTGTGTCAGTCAGTATTAACAGTAATAGTGTCTCAGTCCATCCACTTTAAGAAAGAAGTATTCACTTAATGAATACCTGCTGTAATTGGTGCTGTCGTCATGATATTGTACCTTTCTAGGGGTCTCCTGGTGAGAGGGGACAAGCTGGTACCGCTGGACCTGTTGGACCTCCTGGCAGACCAGGCCCTCAGGGGCCTCCTGGACCCGCTGGAGAGAAAGGCGTTCCTGTGAGTATTCTGGCATTTTTTTATCCAGCGTGCAGTAGTGCATTTGATTCAACATTTGGAGAAAGATTAAACCATTGATTCTCCTCTTTGTTCTCTTTCTCCCTTTAAGGGTGAGAAAGGCCCTATCGGCCCGGCTGGTCGCGATGGAGTGCAGGGTCCCGTGGGTCTGCCTGGCCCTGCCGGATCACCTGGAGTACCCGGAGAGGACGGAGACAAGGCCAGTAACTCTTCATAGCAATGTGTCCTTTTAAAAACCACCTCAGTTACCATATTTATCCATCCCACTCTTACCAGGGGGGACGATCATTCATTTCAGTGTCTTGGCTATAATGTGATGTTTCTTTGTCGCATGCAGGGTGAGGTTGGAGAGCATGGTCAGAAGGGTGCCAAGGGAGCAAAGGGAGAGCATGTGAGTGATGCCGCCATGCATCAAGCCCTAAGATTCCTTTCTGATTGTAAATGATCAGGATTTATTTGTATAATTGAAAATATCATATCCCTATTGTTTTGCTCATTGTTTAAATGCTTGTTTTTTGTTTGTTGGTAGGGTCCTCCTGGTCCACCCGGGCCAATGGGTCCTGTTGGTCAGCCTGGTCCAGCTGTAAGTACAAACTTTGAGTCTGCAGTGCCATTTGTTTGTACTTGAGATTGTATGAACTTGCAGTTTGCTTCATTTGGTGCCAGCTGAGTTTCTAGGTGGCATTTTTTAGCAAAATGGAAAAACAAAACTATATGGACGCTACAGCGCCAATCATTACTGAACATTCAATCACTACCATGAATGGATGGAGACGGTGTTTTCATCATAATGTCCCTATCTCTTATGTCTTTATTCCTGTTTTCCTTCCTCTGTGGTGCAGGGTGCTGATGGAGAGCTTGGTCCAAGGGGCCAGCAGGGGCCTTTTGGTGCTAAAGGTGACGAAGGAACCAGAGGATTCCCAGGAGCCCCAGGACCCATCGGACTGCAGGTAAAATGAAAGCCACAATATTCACTTCAGATATTGATTCACTCGAATGTTTATTTGAGTGTTTTATTCAAACTAGTGCAGTGCCTGTTGGGAATGGGCTGACTGCACGGCTTCTGGTATTGCTGCTTGTTCTGAGCTAGACTCTTGTGCTAAGTACTAAGCTGAACTAAATCTTTGTGTAACGTTTCCCTCCGTCCTGCAGGGACTGCCCGGACCACCAGGTGAGAAGGGAGAAACAGGAGACGTTGGACCTCTGGTGAGTTTTAAAAAAATACATGTGATCAGTCATAATGACTGCTTCAGTGACTTATTTTATCACAATAAACTCATAAATGATGATAAAAGTGTGAGCCTCTTTATGATTCCAGGGTCCTCCAGGTCCTCCTGGACCCCGTGGCCCTGCTGGACCCAACGGTGCTGATGTGAGTGTTCACAGTTCTTATGTATAAAATGACAGCGATATGTTATGTACATGGGTTACGCTACAATGAGCTGTTAATGTACTATTGAAACATTGTCAGCTGTTGCATGTTAAATATGAGACGAAATGTGATTGCTCCAAAAACAGCGAAAGTCTTTTGGAGAGCACACAAACCACGAGCCATGGTTTGTTTATTAGTATTGTTATGTGTTAAAAGGTAAAGCAGCTCTTCTTTTAATAACCATTTTATGTGAATTATTGAATCGTTTCGTCTGAATTATGTGTGTGTTTTTCAGGGTCCTCAAGGTCCTCCTGGTGGTTTGGGTAATCCTGGACCTATTGGAGAGAAGGTGACGAGATAAAGTTTTTTCCTAATACTGCAAGAGTGCAATGATGTCCAAAGAAATGCAAGCTGAACTCATTTCAACTCGTCCTGAAGAATTAAACTAAATATTGTTTGTGCCACAGGGCGAGCCTGGTGAGAGTGGACCTCCTGGAATCCTTGGGGAGCCAGGAAAGAAGGTGAGTGTCTGAGCGTCTGACGCGAACCCACTGCAGGTTACGATGTCGTCCCTTTACTGACGGGTTAATGGCATCCATGAGTTCACAAAGAGTCGTGTGCTCCTGCTGGCAGGGTCCTCGTGGAGAGCGCGGAGAGAAGGGAGAAGCCGGACAACCTGGAACTGCTGGACCTCCTGGAGGACGGGGAGGACCTGGAGATGATGGACCCAAAGGAAACCCTGTATGACGCCCATAATGAAGTGCACACAAACAAACACACACTCAAAGACAGCGATGCAGAGATCAATGACTTTAGACTTTCTCTTCAGATTTTCTGTTGCCATAAATTCACACAACATTTTGACGTCTACTGTTTAACTTCGGAGTTTGTTTTTGTCTCTAACTTCAGGGTCCTGTTGGTTTCCCTGGTGATCCTGGTCCCCCTGGTGAGGTTGGACCCAGAGTGAGTACCATTTATGAAAAATACATGTCAGCATTTTATTTAACCACTATATCAATAACATATTCTGTTAAAGCTACGTTGTGTGTGGCTACACAGCTGCAGGCAGTTCAGTTCACTTCAGCTTGGTCCATACACACACTGTCTGAGCTTTTTACTTAAAGGTTCCATGTTATGCTCATTTTCAGGGCCATACTTCAGGGCCATTGAGCTGCAAAGCAACAGTTCGAGTTCATGTTCACTACCTGTCGGCTGATGCTCATGGCTTCGTCCGACATTGCATGCTATGCACTACATACTCAATAGGTGTACTACTGTTCAAATACTTTTGTGTGAATAAACAGTCGTATATATCTTTTCGGACACACTGAACTATAATTTACATCGTTCCTGAGAGCCTCCTTGCTGGTTGGAGACATGTTTCCATGGCAACCTGCGCCAACTTCATGTGACTAAAATGACAGTTTCTGAGAATCAAATCGAAATTAATTTAAAATATATATTACGCTGAGCAAAGCAAAATCTTATACTTACACATGAAATGAAGCAGTTACAGAGCTGTCCGTCAAGACGTCATGACTGACATGCAGTGTGGGATATTTATTTAGTGTCCAGCGTTGCATACTGTAATATTTCACTAGAAACAGACTATGCAATTTGCGTACTATTGGTTCCATACTAAGGTTTCAGGCATACTAATATCTCAAATACTGTTTTAACATATGAAATAGCATGTTAGTATGGTATTTCAGATGCAACCATTCACATACACTACAACCGTAAAGAAACTAGGACACGTGTATATATACATATCTATGTATATACTATATATTAGATTTGAGAAATCCTGATGGCTTGTTGCAAAGGCACAGTTTCTGAATACAGCTTCTGTGTTTTCCTCTATGGATTGAGCAGTTCACAGTTTATATAGCGCTTAAAGGAACAATATGTAGCACTGATAGCTAGCGTTTTAAAATGAGTACTGCGGTCCAAATTCAAAACACTGGTGCCGTAGCTCGTCTGCTCCTCCAGTGTGACTGATAGCAGTTAGAGCATGTTTGCGCAATTTGAGGGTTACCATCTAGACATGACCACGTTGGCCTCTGGCCTGTAGTAGTTGCAAATTTCAAAGGGGAACATACTGGCTGTAGCATTGTTGTCGGAGAAGCCAGTATTTAAATTCCTTAATCTCTGATGACATATCTTGGTCAGTTTATGATTTATTACAGTAAATATATTACATATTGGTCCTTTGAACCTGCTTCATAATATAAAAGACATGAAAATCTCACTTTTTGCAATATGGGACCTTTAAAGGACCAGTGTGTAGGATTTAGTGGCATCCAGCGGTGAGGTGACAGATTCGGCTCACTCCTCCCTTATCAAGTGTGTTGGAGCACTACGGTGGCCTTCAGGTAACATAAAAACACAAAAGGCTCTCTCCAGAGCCACTGTTTGGTTTGTCCTTTCTGGGCTACTGGAGATTCATGAAGAGGACCGACTCCCTATGTAGACACGAATGGCTCATCCTAAGCTAACAAAAACACAGTGACTCTTAGTTTCAGGTTATAATACACTAACTCCTACATGTTGGACCTTTAGAAGAAAAAACACTAATCCTGATCTGCTTTACTTCAGGGTCAAGACGGCGCCAAGGGAGAGAGAGGAGAGGATGGTGAACCAGGAGAATCTGTAAGTCACCAGTGCAGATATGTGAGTGAGGTGTTGTAAAGCGATGTAATGAGTGCTCTCAATCTGCTCTTCCTGCCTCCCACTACAGGGCTCCCCTGGACCTCCTGGTGAGAACGGACCTCCTGGCCCCCTAGGAAAGAGGGTGAGGTCACCATCCTCATTTGGCAGGCACCTGTTCCTACCAGGGAGGGTTTTGTTTTGAGCGTTAAAAGGAGAAGAAAGATTTTACCTACAAGTAACGAAAACTGCCCCGTCTACCTCTCGATCTGAAATCACAGTTCTCCAGCAAATTTCATAAAACACGATAATACACTCAAGCTGGAATCTCATCAAAAGTGATCCTACTCTTAGGGAAGTTTTTCCTGCTCCTCCTAAGATTAGGCCCCTACATTACAGGACGGGTTAGTGCCTTGCCATCTCCCTTCCGATAATAACAACAAAAACTTCACCGACCATGGAGGGGTACTTATAAATGTGGGCTTTGCAACCAGACTCAAAACATTCGTTAACTGTAACTCTGCATTTGTTGTAATATTTGTTGGTTGCTTTGACATAGGCCGGACAAAGAGAGAGTCTCATTTAGATTAACAGCCTTATGGTTAAAGGCCTAAAAACCATCAGAAAGAACATTTGGGGTGGTGATAGACTGTAATCATTATTGCAGAGAGAAACATTTCTATACACAAAAAGCAGACCACAGTTTACGTAAATAAAGTAAATGAGGAAATGCTTTAATGTAGTTGTTCTGATGCATGTGGTGCCGTTGCTATCGATGGTTATATCTTGCTAATAGATTTTTATTTTTGCTTGTTGCCCTTTCATCCATATTTTTTTATTTATTTACATTTTTGATTACATCTTATTATCCCTTTCTTTCTACATTTTTCTACTTTTTATAGAGCCATCTAATGGTCGTACTGTGCACCTGTGAATTTATTGGCTTTTTGTTCCGGTGTTTACGATCATCTTATATATATACAATATACAATCTGCTAAAAAAAAAAAACAATGGCCCAATTTTAAAGTCCACACTCACAGACGTTGAGGTTCGTTCCCGCAAAGTCTCCCTCTGTCAAATCATCAAGTCCTTGAGGGCTCTCTCGCAGACATTTTAAGCCCTTTATGAACACTTTCCATAAGTCCGCATTTGTGCAGACTTGAAGGCCTGAGGGAATTACCCACAATTCATAGCACTGAGACCTTAAACACATCGTTACCAGGGGAAAAAAGATAAACAAAGAAGACGGCACAATGTTGTTCAGCATATTTAAATTTACACAGAGACATTAACTTTAAGGATTTAAGATGGTAGCCTACATTTAAAAAGACACAAAATCAAGCATTACTAATAATAATAATAACTTTATTTATATAGCACCTTTCAAAACAACATTACAAAGTGGTTTATAATAAAAGCATGATAAAAGTAATAAACATTCACAACTTATCATCTAAACAAAATCAAATCATATGAATACAAGATAAAATAATAGTTACAGTTATGCACCGTCAGTTAAGAACAAGCCATAATTTAAAAGTGAGTCTTACGAGGAGATTTAAAGGCCCGGGCAGCAAAAGCCTGGTCACCGTCGTTGACACGTTTATATTTTAGTAAAGCCCTGCCAGAGGATCTCTAGCATCAGTCTGGCTCATAGAGAGTCAGCAGATCACAGATACAGGCAGGAGCCAGCCCATTCAAGGCTTTAAAAACAAGCAGTAACATCTTAAAATCAATTCAAAAACTCACAGATCACCAGTGAAGGGCAGCAAGGATTGGTGTGATGTAGTCGATTCTCTTAGTACGTGTTACATTAGACTATATTACACACTTTTAATTTTGCTTAATGAAGTTTGAATGAAGTTCATAGATGAAGTAAATAGACTTTTTGACAGTTACTGCTCATCTCATAAGGCTGGAGTCTGGAAGACTTTCATATCAGACAAATGCAAAATAAAAACCCACAATTGGCATCATCACAGCTGTTTGTGCCAAGACACGTGGGTTGTTACCAGCTCTGTCTTAACATGTACAAGCATGACTTTGTTTTTTTCACCATGAAATAGCCGTCTGATTACAGGCTTTTTAGCAACTTGCTAGAAGTCTTCTTTCTTTCACTTACAAGTACTGTAACAGTGGTATGGTGTATTCAGTGTGGATTCTCCCCAGTGTTCAGACTGGCCTTTATTTAACACACAGCTCAGTGACATAAAATGATCTAGTTTAGTGACTGTGTTTCTTGCTATAGCGGTGAAGAAATTATGATATTTGATGACAGAATATATGATATGCACTATTATGTTTTATTTGCCAGGGCCCTGCTGGAACAAGAGGACCAGAGGGACGTCAAGGAGAGAAGGGAACTAAGGTGAGTCCTGAGCTTTTTGGTTCATATTTCAGCTAAACTCACTGAAAACAGTTAAAAAGTTGTATGAATATAAATTCATATCAGATCACTGTCTCACCTGGTGAATATCCACTGATGGATAAATCAATAATGCTGCAACCTGAGAATGTATTTCTCTTTCTCTGTGATGTTTTTTACACAAAGTTTTAGCGGGTAACTATTCAGCCTACGTAATGCATTGAACAAACATTTAAAAACATATTGATCATGTTTCTCATCATCATCATTTACAGGGAGACCCAGGTGCTGTCGGCCCTCCAGGAAAAACCGGACCCGTCGGGCCCCAGGGTCAACCAGGAAAACCAGGAACAGAAGGCCTCAGAGGGCTCCCGGGATCAGTGGTCAGTACAGACTTGGGTTTATTTTTGTATTTGTTATTGTGACCAATAGACAATACAATATTTGTCAAGTAACAAGTTATGTGTATACATCACCTGTCGGATGGACGCCTACTAAATTTGTTTCGTACCGTGTTTCAGGGTGAGCAAGGATCTCCTGGACCTGCTGGACAGAAAGGACCGCCAGGACCTATTGTGAGATCACAAAGCATTTTTCTTGCTAGTCTGCACTGTGGCAAACTCTGTGAAACAAGTTTCGATCAAACAGTCTTTCCTCCTCCATCTCTCCCATCCTCTTCTCATCTCTTCCACCACCTCCTCACTGTCTTCCTCTTTTTCTCCTCCTGCAGGGACCTCCTGGTTTGCTTGGTCTGCGTGGAGACCCCGGTGCCAAGGGAGAGAAGGGACACCCAGGTCTTATTGGTCTCATTGGACCCCCAGGAGAGCAGGGAGAGAAGGGAGACAGAGGTCTGCCTGGGCCTCAGGGATCCGCGGGACCAAAAGGAGAGTCTGTAAGTCTGACCAACCATTATTCACATTTATTTTGATAATAATGTAAAGTATTCTCATGTTAATGTCTTGTGTTTCTTTACAGGGAATGTCTGGAGGTACCGGACCCATCGGCCCTGCTGGACCTCCTGGTCTGCCTGTGAGTGCCTGTACTGCTTATCCCATGATCCCACTTTCTTCGTCCTCTTATCTCAGTTCATGTTATTCAGTACTATAGTGATTAGTGAAATAACGATCACTATCATTAAACTAAAGCCTCATATCTTTTACAGGGTCCTCAAGGTGTCAAAGGCGCTAAAGGCTCTTCTGTAAGTATACTTAAAGAGTGTGAATGAAATGCATCAACTTAGATCTGATGCAGTAATGGTTCTTGAATCGGTCCTCTCCATGCTGTGTTTAGGGAGGAGCTGGTCCAAAGGGAGAAAAAGGTGTACAAGGACCTCCTGGACCTCCAGTAAGTACTTTACTATCATTTAAATTCTGCTCACTTCATTGCACCTCACTGTTGATTTATTAACATATCAACTTGTTGTCCAGGGCCCACCAGGCGAGGTCATTCAGCCCCTGCCCATCCAGAGGAGTCCCAAGTCCAAGCGTTCCATCGACGCCAGCCAGCTGCTCCCCGAGACTGACATGCCTGCATCTGATGCCACTGGCACTGAGTTCCTGATGGGCAGTGAGGGCATGGAGGAGATCTTCGGCTCTCTCAACTCGCTGCGACAGGAGATAGAGACCATGCGTTTCCCTCTTGGCACCCAGGACAGCCCTGCCCGCACCTGCCAAGACCTGCACCTCAGCCAGCCAGACCTCAAAGACGGTAAGGGAGTTGACTAGGGCTGTCAAAGTTAATGCATTAATAAAGTCAAAATCATTTTAACGCCACTAATTTCTCTAATGCGTTAATGCAAATGATCTTTTGGAGGCTGTAGCGGAGTGAGGACAGTGGTATGGTATGAACATAGAAAACCTATGAAATCCATCGATACCAACCAGGTCACCCTAGCTTGTCATGACAGGTTAAATAACGCTCCAAAATAGCACTATATTTTTGGCGAGGGAAAACTGGGGTCCCTTGACCTCTGACCTCAGGATAGGTGAATGTAAATGGGTTCTCTGGGTAACTACGAGTCTTTCCATTACAGACATGCCCACTTTATGATAATCCCAGTCAGTTTGGATCAAGTCATAGTCAAGTCAGCACTCTGACACACTGACAGCTGTTGTTGCCTGTTGGGCTGCAGTTTGCCATGTTATGATTTGAGCATATTTTTTATGTGAAATGCAGAACCTGTAAAGGTTTCTGGACAATATTTGTCAATGTTTTGTGTTGTTAACTGATTTCCAATAATAAATATATTCATACATTTGCAGAGAGCAGCTTTGTCCACTCCTATGCTGATAAGAGTATTACATACTTGATAAATCTCCCTTTAAGATACATTTTAAACAGAGAAAAAATATTGGATTAATTTGTGATTAATCATAAGTAACTATTGCCAATCAATCAATTAATTGCAATTAAATATTTTAATCAATTGACAGCCCTAGAATAAACTCAAAAATGTAGCTCAGAGGAACAGTCCCTCTGTCAAGATCTGATGTGGTGTCATTGTTATGTCAACATGTGGATGATGCTCAACAACATTGAATAATTAATTCAAGTTTTAACGTTTTTTTTTCCACCTTTGTCTCTCTGTCGCCCTCTGCAGGAGAGTACTGGATTGACCCTAACCAGGGCTGCTCCAGAGACTCCTTTAAGGTCTTCTGTAATTTCACCAGCGGAGCTGAGACGTGCCTGTACCCCAGCAAGAGCATCAACACGGTCAGTCCATTCAACCAGCAACACTGTAAATTATCCTTAAAATCCTTCTGTTATAGGTATATAATAAAATAATATAATAGAAATAAATCTATCTAAATAAATCGCCTAAATGTCTGCGTGTAAGTTAAGAAAAAGGGTTCAAGAATGATGCATTTGATGGCAGCACAGTGGTGCAGTGGTTGGCACTGTCATCTCACAGCAAGAGGGTTGCCGGTTCAACCCCACAGCCACGGCCCAGAGACATTCGAAGGTGCGAATGGTTGCCTGTCTCTATGTGTCAGTCCTGTGATAGTCTAGAGGCCTATACGAGGTGTATCCTGCCTTCGGCTTCAGCCCCCCTGCGACCTTGAATGGGATAAGAAGAAGAAGAAGAAGATCTACCTTTATTAGTCCCACAATGGGGAAATTCAATTTACACTCTGTTTAACTCATACATGGTACATGCAGACCTGAAACACACATACATGCATTAATGGAGAGATGTCAGAGTGAGGGGGCTGCTCCTGACAAGCGCCCCGAGCAGTTGGGGGTTTGGTGCCTTGCTCAGGGGCACCTCGGCAGTGCCCAAGAGGTAAACTGGCACCTCTCCAGCTACCAGTTCACACTCAGTTTTTGGTCCATGTCGGGACTTGAACCGGTGACCCTCCGGTTCCCAAGCCAACTCCCTACAGACTGAGCTACTGCCGCCCCCCCCATAAGCAATTGCAGATAATGGATGATGCATTTGGGTGTTAAAAAAAAACAAAGGTGGAAATGCTAGTCAGTCTTGGTGGAGGTTTGCAGTCTCTGATCACCCACTTTATAGAAACTAATTTCCCAGTTGCATCTGTATATTATTTTCTTACATTTGTTATAAACAAGAAGATCTCAGTGCTACAGTGGCTCCATGTTGGTGTAAAATAGTCTGATTTTCCCACAGAAGCTGTATTGATGTATTTGTGCAAAAATTAACATATCATGTGATGTGGATAATTCTTGTGGCAGGTGAAGATGAGCTCCTGGGACAATGAGACTCCAGGATCCTGGTACAGTCAGTTTGCCACTGGCAGTAAGGTTAGTAACCCGGGGTGTGAAGCAGTTGTTTTTAGTTAATAGTTTAGTTCTCAGCCTTATTTAATTACCATCTATTTTCTCCACTCATTTTCCCTTCTCGCCCCTCTTTGTGCATTCCCTCATTTTGCTCTTCCACCTTTTCTTCCCAACTACCTTCATCCTCCCTGTAAATCCCGTTCTGTCCTCATCTTGCTAGTTCTCCTATGTGGACTCTGCCGGTGAGCCTGTGGGCGTGGTCCAACTGGGCTTCCTGCGTCTCCTGAGCATCCAGGCCCGCCAGACCCTCACTTACCACTGCCACCGCTCAGTGGCCTGGGCCGACCAAAGCGCCAAGAACAACTACAACAGGGCGCTGCACCTCCAGGGTGCCAACGAAGAGATGCTGAGCTACGAGACCAACCCTTACATCAAAGCCTTGGTCGATGGCTGCTCTGTGAGTTTACACACATTATTGAGTCTTTGTCAGTGTGTCTGGTATTGACCCCATGCTGCACTACGATGGTAGTAATCATCTTTATTCATTCTTTACAAGCACTAGAAGTCATAATCTAGCCAACATCTAGCCAGTAAGTTCTGCCTCTCTCTCTAAGTGACGTCCCTCATGATCGCACCTCAATGTTGTGTTTCAACAGGAAATACAGTACATCACATTAACATCATGACTCTGTTTCATGGGGATCTTTAAGGTTATGAATTTCATATGGTTCCCCACCCTCCTCTACAACCATGATATTTGCCGATTAACATTTGAGAGGGAATATGTTGTCTGCTTGCACTCTGACGTCACATGTTATGAAGTACACTTACTTAACCCCCTTAACCCACGAGATCCCTCGACTAATTTTACTGAGGCTGTAGCAGGTTCGGCTTTAGGGTTACAGTGAAGCTACAGATATGAAATGAAACTAGAAAACCAGGCTAAAAAACACTCCAAATTTAGGATAAATTTTGGCAAGAAAACTGTCATGGTCATTTTCAAAGGGGTCCCTTGACCTCTGACCTCAAGATATGTGAATGAAAATGGGCTCTATGGGTACCCACCAGTCTCCCCTTTACAGGCATGCCCATTATGATTATAATAATCACACACAGTGTTGAGTAAAATCCAGTTTTTGAATGCAATATAAAATTATATGAATTATGTGGGGGCTGCACGGTGGTGCAGTGGTTAGCGCTGTCGCCTCACAGCAAGAGGGTCGCAGGTTCGAATCCGGGCTTGGGACTCTTCTGTGTGGAGTTTGCATGTTCTCCCCGTGTAAGAGTGGGTTTTCTCTGGGTTCTCCGGCTTCCTCCCACAGTCCAAAGACATGCTGTTTAGGTTAATTGATGACTCTAAATTGCCCGTAGGTGTGGATGTGAGCGTGAATGGTTGTCTGTCTGTATGTTGTTTGTCTCTATGTGCTCTGCGATGGACTGGTGACCTGTCCAGGGTGAACCCCGCCTTCACCCAATGCCAGCTGGGATCGGCTCCAGCCCCCCCGCGACCCCTAACGGGATAAGCGGTTGACGATGGATGGATGGATGGATGGATGGATAAATTATGTGTTTCTGCATACTGGGGTCCCTAAACAGCCTTGGATTTCCATACGTTGGATATCAATCTGAAGTTGAGACTCTTGTGGATCACTTGAGCTCAACTGTATTCTTGTGTAATTATGTTGTCAGTCATTGTAGTGAGCCCACTTTTTGAGACTTTACCTCACTGTATAAAATGACCTTTGGTGACCTCTAGGATAATCACAGCCTCATGAAACGTTACAGCCACAAACTAGAGACCTGGAGCATTCAGAGGATGGATGGCTTCCCTCAGTAGACTGACAGTAAGGGGGTTTCTGAGCAGTTTACACACGTGCTCGCCATCCATTCACCAAAAAATGCAATTCTTGCAGAAATCTCATATGTCAAAATTTTTTGATCCCAAATCACAGCATGTTTTTTCTATGGTGTTCCTCAAGGTCTTGGTGTCTTAATGTGGGATTTTGGAGGGATTATTGATTATTTTTTCAATTCTTAAGTTGTAAAAATATGGTGACATTTAGCACTAAATCTGTGAAACAAATGGTATCAACCAAAAATTGCTACAACAACTTATGAGGCACAATAGAGCATGGAGATGACCATGATTATAATAATATTATTTATTATATCCTAATGGTCTGAGCCCTTATAAAGTTGCTGTTTCTTTCAATTAATTGCTTAATTCTGATTGACTAGAACAACTTAATACAGTGCAGAGCAGCATCTCAGATTAATCTTTTAATTAATAAATCAGGTTCCCAGCTTTCAGACGATGTACACCACTTCTATGTGACATCTACTGCTGACCCGCTTTCTCCATCTAGGTACCCCCCTAAAAAAAGAGGGTTAAAGTACACAAAATATAAGACAAAGTAATGCTGTCTCTGCTTTTGCTGCAAATCACAGGCAAAACCACACAACATAAAAACGCAACCTAAAAAGCCCACCGCGTGCTCCAAAGCTGTGCTGTTGTCACTGAAAACTACCTTTTTATTTTTTACCAGTGTTGTTGACATTCAGAGGATGTAATGAAGCATTTAACTTGCTTAAGTCTCTTTTGATCTAACGTCTATTGGATATTACGTCTTGAAATAGGATGCCACACAGGAAGACATGTTTTCACTTGTTTTGAATGAGAAAGATAAATAAGAATCCGTTGTGATCCTCAAGCACCACGCCACCTCATCTAAAGATCATCATTTATGAACTCTCCTAAATATAAAAATTAAAATGATGCAATCTTATTTTTTTCCCCAATCATGCCACATGTAAATATGACTATGTCTGTTTCTCTGTCTGTCTGCAGTATCGTAAGGGCTTTGACAGGACAGTGCTGGAGATCAACACACCACAGGTGGAGCATCTTCCTCTGCTGGATATCAAGGTGTCAGACTTTGGGGAGAGCAACCAGCAGTTTGGTTTTGAAGTGGGACCTGTCTGTTTCCAAGGCTAAAAACACACACATCCACGCAGCATGCAAAGAACAACACGTGCAAATACTCACGCACACACACATGCACTTAGAGACACACTTATATAATAAACATACACGCCCAGTAATTTGTAAATTAACTTGTAAATGATATGAAACACACACACACACACACACACACTTACACATGCAGATGCTGTTGTGAGACAAACACGCACTCGAGCTCAAGTACGTGCCTGGGGAAAGCAACATCCTCCCAACAATTAATGGACGTCAAAAAAAGTAAAGAGGAGAGAAATTACAAAAAAAGAAAAAAAAAACGTGTGGAGAGGAGACCATCGTCTGGGTGCAAGACGGCGAGAAAGGAAGAAAAAACAGGAGAGAGGGTTTTCTTTACCAGCAGCGAAAGGACCCGGCCTGGGGAAGAGAGCAAGCCGGGAACCCGAGGCCTGATGCCCCGGTCTCTGATCCCCCTCTCACTCTTCTCTCCTCCCTGCTGTCTCTCTTTTTTCCACTCACCTCACCTGCTCTACCTCCCCCCTCTTCCTCCCAACAAAGGGTCACACTTGGACATCATATTTCCATTTCTTTAACCCAGGCGAGCAACATGGTTGACGGTCTCTCTTCTATGACTGGCGCGAGGTGCGAGAGGCTCCTGTGTGGCTGTCTGCATCTATGGTGGCGGGAACCGTTAAAATTGTGGTTCATTGTTTTGAGGTTTGGTCCTTTAGTTATTCAGATAAATTTGCAAATTTGAATCAACTTTTTATGTTTTGCACTTCTTGTGCTCATGAACCAAAATCAAAATGACGACATAAGGAAGGCTAACTCTTCTGGTCATCTAGTTCTGTAGGAAATGAATGAAAGTCCAGTGACTTGTCAGTCATGTCGCTCACATTGAAAACACAGAGCTCTCAGCACAGAGCTCTCAGCTGGGTCCTTCTTGTCCTGTTTAGGCTGCCACCTTGTAGCTTTATTTAAAAAGTCTAAAAATGTGCTCAAATTGATAAAAAAAAAAAACCTTTCTGGTGTCATGCAACAAGGTTAATGGAGTCCAGTGTGACACAGGATTTATTCTCCTCTTTAAACTGGACAGTCTTCCCTCAGCCCTGAGAGCAGCAGACACTCTGAACTGTTCATTTAATGTCGAACAAAACCTCCTGCATGCAAGACAGAAGATCCTCGATCGGTGAATTTAAAAGCCATTGTTTCTGTAAACTCTGCTGAACTTGACGCTATTATACTTGCATGTTACTGGTGCCTTTTAAAAGGGCTGATTCGTCACTAGATTATGGATCAGGCTACCAGGGTCACTACCACACACACCAGTCCAGTATTTGCTGAGTCACTTTCTGGGTACTTTGATTTTCCATCCAGAGTACGTTTTGCATCCAAGCACAAAACATCATCAGGTTTTAAATATGTATATGAGATTCAAAGTTCCCTCCTTTTTTCATACAGCGGTGAATAAAATGCATGCTTTACTGAAAGAAACCGTGTGTGGCAAGGTGCTAATTATACCAAAGCATAAAAGTTTTAGTATTCACTTTGTGTCCTTCATTTTCTTTAGTCTCTTTTACAATTTCATGGAGCTTTTTACTGGGGAAAATGTGCATTACATTCCATTTGTACAGAAATAGTGATATTCTAATGTATTTATTTAAAACAAACAGGGTGCTTTGAGATTAAAAAAAAAATACACAGACCACCAAATATTCCAGTCAAATGTGGTGTATTTCATTTGTATTTATTTCCTGTAGCTGACACTTGAACATCAAGTGAAGCGAGTGACTCACATGTTAAACTCACTGCCAGCCTGAGTTATGGTGCTTCAGTTCCTGCCCTGTCCAAACTCCTTCTGTAGAACCAAAGAATCTGTGGCCATATTTTATTGTAATATCCCTTTTTAATGTTTTCAACAACTGTACTGTGCTGTTAAATTTTGCTTCCTCTGTAATGATTAAATGGTGACTCTCCAGTTCTGTCACATTTCTTTGTCGTAGCTACTGTTTGACTTGGCGTATATTGGTTTCAGGCTCAGGTTAATGCTTCACTGGGCTTTGTGAGGCATCACAGAAATACAGTTTACTGAAGCAGCCCCTGCATTGATCTATACTGAGGCGTTAACGATAATGACACAATCCTCTGACCTCTTCATTTTCTGTCTGAGACTTACAGCAGGTAGGAGAAAGGTTGAGAGGGAGGAGACAGCTCTGTCAGCCACCATGGGATTAAAGTGATTAAACTATGATTATTGTTTGTAAGTATATGTGGCTATGGGGTGATATCATACTGGGGGTCTGGTTTATTTGTTTGTCTTTTTTTATTATTTTGTTTTTACTATAGCAGGGAAACGGGGCAGGATGGCCAAAATTTAAACATTTCAAAATCTGACCTTGAGATTCTCCAGAGAGAATGACCTCAAATATTTTTGTTTTTATTGTGTTGAAGACAAACATTTCAACATGAAAACTATGGTGCTGAAAAGAGAAAAAAAGTATTATTTTATAATGTGTGTAAGTAATTTTTTTTAAATTTATTGTTTCTGTAATATATAATCTTTAAAAAGAGCTGCTTGACTCTTGTTTTTCTTCCAAACCCCTGTCATCAGTAGTTCTCGCTGCTGTTTCTTGGTGGATCATAGGTCGGGTTTTTGAGAGTCAAACACATCTTGTTTATGGGTGTTAAAGGAACAGTGTGTAACATTTCAGGGGATCTACTGGCAGACTGACTGGCGCTGTCCGGTATACCAGGATTTAGCCAAGACATTACAGCTCCCATTAACCTGGAGGAAACAGAGGTCCTCCAGTGGCAGCCCATCATCCAGCGCCTACACATTGGCCAGCAGGATGCCCGTCTTACAATTAACCACACAGCAAGCCATATTATTTGTCCAGTATGTACATGAAAACATCTCCAAAAGGCACAAAACATCACAAACGTGGTAGTGTGGCGTCCTGTCCAGGGTGTACCCCACCTTTGCCCAGGTTCTAGGTTCGGTTACAATCTGCAGCCTAACTGCTAGATAACACCAGATCCTCCACACTGCTCCTTTAAGTAGGCTATCTACTTTTTATTTTTGATGTAAAATGTGTTTTCCTTTGTGAATCATGCAAAAATACAGCATTTGCCAGGCTTGAAAGTCAGTTTTAAACATTCTGTAGGTATTGCTGGGGGCTGGGTAGGGTGGGGGAAGGGTAAGCTACCCTCTGAGACCATATTAGTGGGTTGAAACAGGAGAGCTGACAAACGACAAACACCCCCAACGCTTTTCCACATAATCCCTCTGAATGATGTATGGTGAAACGTACCAGTGACCAGCGCCGACCTTGACAGGAGCCTTGTGGCAGCCGCCATGTTGGGTTTGTTTCCTGTAGGTAACGTTAGCGCTGGATTAGCCTCAGTTTGCTTGTGAGGTGTACAAACGTGGGCTGGGACTCAGCTAGCTAAACTCAAAGCTAAAAGTTAGTTTACTAGTCTTGAAAACACTTGATGCTGACAGCTAATATTAAGTTGTATATTAATAACAAACAGCTTCTGGCCAGCGTTTCTGTAATAGGGAATGGGAATCTTGGAACAGGGCAGGCCGCCATTATTGTAGGGTCTAATCTGTAACCTGTTCATCTGTCAGAAATATATAAAGTATGTGCAAAAGACAAACGCCCATACAAAGAGAAGCTAACAAAGGGGGAAATACACTCACCGGCCACATAATTAGGTACACCTTGCTAGTAAAACATTGGACCCCCTTTTGCCTTCAGAACTGCTTTAATTCTTGGTGACATACTTTCAACAAAGTGTTGGAAACGTTCCTCAGAGATTTTGGTCCATATTGACATGATAGCATCAAATATCCCCCACACCATTACACCAGCAGCAGCCTGAACCGTTGATACCAGGCAGGATGGATCCATGTTTTCATGTCGTTTATGCCAGATTCTGACGCTGCCATCTGAAAGTCGCAGCTGAAATGGAGACTCGTCAGACCAGGCAACGTTTCCCAGTCTTCTACTGTCCAGTCTTGGTGAGTCTGTGTGAATTGTAGTCTCAGTTTCCTGTTCTTAGCTGACAGCAGTGGCACCGTGTGGTCCTCTGCTACTGTAGTCCATCTTCTTCAAGGTTCCACATGTTGTGGGTTCAGAGATGGTGTTCTGTACTCCTTGGTTGTAACGAGAGGTTATTTGAGTTACTGTTTCCTTTCTATCATCTCCAACCAGTCTGCCCATTCTCCTCTGACCTCTCACATCAACAAGGCATCTTCATCCACACAGCTGCCGCTCACTGGATATCTCCTCTTTTTCGGACCGTTCTCTATAAACCCTAGAAATGGTTGTGTCTGAAAATCCCAGTAGATCAGCAGTTTCTGAAATACTAAGACCAGCCCATTTGGCACCAACAACTATGCCACGTTCAGAGTCAATTAAATCCCCTTTTCTTCCCCATTCTGATGCTCGGTTTGAACCTCAGCAAGTTGTCTTGACCACGTCTACAGGCCTAAATACACTGAGTTGTGGCCATGTGATTGGCTGATTAGCTATGTGTGTTAACAAGCAATTGAACAGGTGTACCTAATAAAGTGGCCGGTGAGTGTATATTACAAAATTAAAGACAGTTCATTAGTTAAAGACAAATCAGTCCTTTCAAATTAGGACCTTGACAGCTTGCCCCCATTACAGTCACTGATGTGTTAGTGGACACCTGTCAGCAGTTCAAACACGTTAATCTTGGAGGCCGACGTCTGGCTTACAAACAGGTGGGTATATGACATTAAGCTCTACAAGCCACATGCCAATTACACAATAGATTAATTTAATTAATTAATGTTATGCTAACAGAATACTAAAATAACATTGACTAATACTGCATGTTAACCTACCACCTTCTTGCAGATTGAAACCTATAACATTAGCCTACCTTTGTGTCTGACTGTATACTATACTACAATTCAGATTTTGAATCTTATTCACTGTTTAGTGTCTTGTGGTTGTTCAGCAGTTCTTTTGAGACTTCCTGTAAACAGGATGCCGATCCCACCCTTAATCCTCCAAAAATGGCCGACTTGCTGTCGGTGACGTCACATTCCCTGTTGTCCATTTACAGTACACTCACTTCAACATGATACCATGCAACCATGGGAGACAATCATAAACCACAGTACAGTGTGTTGCCTCTGCTAGAAGCATGTTGTTGAGTTCCTCATTGTGGCCACTAGAGGGCATCACAACTATGAATAAACAATACACTAATGTACTCAAACACTAAGTGGAAGTGAAACTGGGAAAAACGGCATATTGATTAACGAACCTATGAGTGTTTTTTCCCCTGATTACTTTCTTACAGTGAAAACTAGTTCAACTGCCAGCTAACTGTTTATACAATTTGCAAGTTTTTGAGATTTTGACAAGTTTCTAAACTTATCTTACCTGTTACTGCATCGCATGACGGCTCACAATGAGAAGGAAAATAATAACAATAACGTTAAATAATGTATGTTGTGTTCCCAGCTATTAGCAAGCAAGAGCTAGCACAGGAAACAGGATAGCCACGCTGTCCTCCATTCATTAGCACTATTCTCAAACATAACAATGGTGCATTTCTACAAAACCATGTTCCAGGTAACACCTACATCTTTATGATTCAGGTGGCAAAATACAACCAGTGACTTTGTGATAGTCCACTTTAAGATATGTAAACTTAACCAATCAACCATTTCCAAACTTCAGTGCTTTATATTCCAGCTGTGCTTCAAAAGCCAGAAACAAACAAGGAAAAGGAAATTTAAACCTTAGAATAGATTTAACTCTGACCTTCAACATTAAAAAACAACATTCTGTACAGAAATATTACAAATATTTATTGGCACAGAAGTGGCATTACACTGTCTAGTACATGTTCAAAACCAGATTTGTGAAACAAAATCAACAGTAATCATGACTAAAGAGCAGACTCAGGTAGAATCGTTTAACATTACCTATGAATACCTTCCACTGGTTTTAAACAGTATGACAGACGGCCGATTTATCCAATGAAAAGTCCACCTGACAAAGACACACACAGGCTGAGCGTGATGAAAGAAATGCAATTAAAAGTGTGTTTTAACAGAAGAGGCTGGACTGAATCTTACCATACCTGTTACTTCCATGCTGGCTCCTGTGATGTATCGAGAGTCATCTGAAGCTAGAAAAGCACAGACATCAGCGACCTCTAGAGGAGGACAGACAGAAGGACAAGTCAACAGTGTGATGAGGTCTTGAAACTGAGCATGCCACACAGACACACCTGGTACAAGACGGGATACAATTCATATCCCTACCTTTAATTTCACTGCAAAAATGGAAGGAGGGATGAGTAAAGGAGGAGAGGAAGGACTATTTTACTACCTTTTAAAGAGTTTATCAGTGTTTTGTGTCCACTGGTAAAATCTGTTTGAGCTGTAGCAGGAGCAATAAGAAATCTGAGACTCACATGCAAAATGTTTTTCAAGTTTAGATTTCAGTGTTGTTAGGAGTTAATAAAAGCTCCCATCCTCTCCAACATAAATATCTATAAAATGAGAACAAAGGTCTGCAGAGAGAACAAATCAACACAAAATAGTTTGTAGAAGTTGTCCTTTTTTCCGCATTTTCTTCCCTTATTTATTCGAACATGTATTACTATTTTACTTATCTTATTTATTTTATTGCCGTTTCCTTCATTGCACCTTCTCTTTTACTTATATTGTAATTCATCTGTACGGTTGTTGCTGCTGCTATGACACCCGAATTTCCCTCCAGGGATTAATAAAGGTTCATCTTATCTTATCTTAAATCTTCACTGACCTGCAGGCTCGCCCATTCTTCCCAGAGGAACCAAGGACTTCATCTGAACCCAAAAAAAAGCATGACACAGATCAGAGTGATGGAGGATGGCACTGTTTGATGAGCAAAGAAGAAGAAAAAAAATATTTTTTTTTTTCCCCCAGAATATTCATTTCCACCACACAAACACATATATACAAAAAAAAGAGAGATAAGATAGAGGGGGGGGCTCCCCCCACCCCCGCCCGCGGTTGGGGGTCTCTTCCCTCCCGGGCCCCCCCCGCCCCCCAGGAGAACTCCCCCCCCCCCCCCTCCCCTTTCCCCCCCCTTTTTTTTTCCTTTTCGGGACTTGAACCGTTGCCCCCCCGTTCCCCAACCCACCCCCCCCCAACCTGACCTCCTCCTCCCCCCAAAGTCATCAGGATTATCAGTCATGGTTTCATTTGATTGGAAATTATATTAAATGGACTGTTTCAATGAAAAAATGTGGGCCGGTTTCTCTGGGCTAACAGAGCACAACCACAGCTAATGTTCATGATGCCTGTCAATCACGGTCAGTCTGGTGTGCTGGTAGCACGAGGATCAGGACGCTGACCTTCATTGACTTAACGTCCACATGTGTCACTGTTAACAGGGTTTTTCTGACTCTTACAGAGGGGCCCTTTAAAATGGTCAGTTCAACCAAATCCCCCAGCCACCCCAAGAAACATTTACCTCTCCGACACCTGCTAATATTTGTTTTTTTGGCTGCAGTTTAAAGATACCACTACCACCTACCACTGCCAGGACTTCTGCAGCCAGAACAACAAAATCCATTTGTGTAGATCAAAGACTCAAAAAATAAATACAGAAACAGCGACTTGTCATTGCAGAAACGTCAACAAACTGTTGCGGCTACGCAAAGAATTTCACTGAGCTCACTGTGAGCAGGTTTTCATTTGAGAACTGTTTTATACTGAAGGCAAAACCCTTGTTTTCATCATGTTTTGAATAGTGCTACATAAATAAAGGTTATACAATATATCTAATGCCAAAATATCTGCTGCTGCCGTTATAGATTAGAATTTACACATTTTTAGATTATAATTGACAGATTTTAATACACATTTTTGCATATTTTTATATTAAAATTGACGGTCCTTAATGAACATTCTTTGCACATTTGAGGTTGTAATTGTCTTTAATGCACATTTTTTGTAATATGTACATACATTGACAGATGAAATATAAATATTACAAAAAATGTGCATTAAAGACGCCGTCAATTAAATATAAATCCTATATGCTGTACATACAGTATATGTACTGCTAGTACAATTCTACTTTTACATACTGTACATAGTCATCCCCTCCGGGGATTAATAAAGGTTCATCTTATCTTATCTTATCTTATGTATATCCATGCAGTATTTATTTCCTTGTACTATTTGTATTGTTTACAACTTCCAGAAGACTTGACTTGTGTATAGACATTTTATTTTTATTTTTGTGTTTATTTTACTGTTGGTCATTATTGTTACCAGCTGTTCTTTATATTCTATGTAAGTACATTGAGAGAGCTACATAAAACTGGAGTCAGATTCCATGTATGTATATATATATATATATATATATATATATATATATATATATATATATATATATTATATATATATATATATATATATATATATATATATATATATATATATATGTACTTGGCAAAATAACCTGATTGATGTTATTGGCGTTATTATAGGAGGTAAAAGTAACTGCATTTTAATCTAAAACACTAGCAACAAAATGGTTTGTGAAAGAGCTGTTTACTGTATTATAGGTAGTTTACATTATCTTTTGACGTTAATTTACAGCCAGCAATTTCCATGCAGGCTTCCTGGCTTGAATAATAATTTGTTTGGTACGTGTTGAACTTAAAACTTTAAATGGCTTCTCTTTTTGGATATGCACAAAAGGCAATTTATAGCACAAAACATTGACAACTTTATAAACTAGTATTCAAAGGAGAATATTACTACAGCAGTTTAGACTTGAGCCATGATTTCTCTCTTGATAGATGAAGCGTTACTACTGTACCTTGTTAATAACCTTCTCTGGAACTTTATCCGTCATCGGAGTCGATATGAAACCTGGAAGCACACAATTACACCGGATCCCAAACCTGGAAGAAAAGCAAACGACTGGTGATCCTTCTTTTCAAAAAAAAAATCTTAATACATCCAATGTAATCAGCTGTGTGTGTCATGATGTGATGGAGCTGCATCACCTTCTCCTCACCTGCTGAGCTCTTTGGCAGTGGTCCTGGTTAAACCCTCCACTCCTGCTTTAGAGGCGGCATAATTTGCCTGCCCGATGTTCCCCACCTACAAACCACACAGACACAGAAGCTAAACCATGCAACAAACTTATTTAAAATTTTGATGAGGAAAACTGGCAACTTTTAAGTTGTAGTGGGCTCAGTTTTAAAGCTAGAGTGAAGATACAGGATATAAGGAATACACTGGTACCAACCATGTCATACTAGCTTGTCAGGAAGGAGGCTAAATAACCAAATGTACATGAAATTTTAGCCAAGGAAAACTGGCACGGCCACTTTCAAAGGGGTCCCTTGACCTCTGACCTCCAGATGTGTGGATATAAATGGGTTCTCTGGGTCCCCACCAGTCTCCCCTTTACAGACATGCCCATTTTATGATAGTCCCAGTCAGTTTGGATCAAGTCATAGTCAAGTCAGCACTCTGACACACTGACAGCTGTTGTTGCCTGTTGGGCTGCAGTTTACATGTTATGATTGGAGCAGATTTTTTATCCCAATGCAGCACCTGTGAGGAAGCATATTTGTCCACTCCCAGGTCGAGTATTAAATACTTGACAAATCTCTCTCTAAGATACATTTTGAACAGATAAAAAATGTGTGATTAACTTGCTATTAATAGTGATCAACAATGGACAATCATGACATTAATGACTAATATAATAATATATTATTTAGTGAACATGTGCCAACAACAACATCAGCAAAGTGTCTCGCGGAGGGAATCATGTCATGTACCATGTATTTCTCCTGTGTTTTTATGACAAGATGTAGTTTGGAGACCTCATTGGGGATTCTTCCTGGTGAAAGATCTTGTAGCGTGTGACCTCCAGTCATATAGTGTGAAAACCACGGCGACTTCAAGACTGGTTACAAGCCAGCAGGTTGTGTAGCGTTAGGGTTAGGGTTGACAGTACAGAGATCTGACCACTTTGAAAGTTGTGTAATGTGAGCTAGGCATTAGAGGACTAATTGTTCCATGCAACCCGTTCACTGTCTCTGTAAGCAGCTGTGCAATGCATTCTGGTAGCGTAGCAGCACAATGCAATAGACGGGGCATCACATTGGTTCCCGAGAAAGCTTTAAACTAACCCTTGTCGATCTAAAATAAAGATTTGGCAACTGCATGCATGGCTTATGTCTTGCATGAATTTTTTGCAGAAACACATTTCGCTGAACTTTTCTCTGGATATAAGAGTAGAAAGTTTCCGGTTTGAAAGCGGGAAGCAGCAGCCCATGAGGGAGGGGCCTTGTGTCTGGTGGCTGACCATCAAGTATCCACTGCTGAAAAGCGAAGCAATTCCTCATGATAAAAAACGCCCCTGTGGACACGTATCATAAAAGACAGCTCCGGCTGAAAATACTGTGTTTAGCATGTAACAGTTCCGGACAATCCCACTATCACACTTACTGGTATGCCTTTAAACAGTATATTACTAATATATATAATATATTATATAAATATTACTGCCTGCTGGTATCTCACCTTTCCCACGATGCTGCCCACAGTAATGATGGATCCTTTGGGTGCTCCACAGGCCACCAGAGCCTGAGCCACAGCCTGAATGACCAAGAATGAGCCCTGGGAAAGACGCAGGAGGAAATGTGACCAAATAAATCACTTCACTCTCTTCTGTTCTCTGGTTTTCATTTAATAATAACTTTCACAATTTGACATAGTAGAAAGACAGAGATGCAGAGCGGTCCGATAATGAACGAATTATGATGAATATGATGCACAGAAAAAGTTTTAAAGGGCATTAAGGCAATAATAATGGCACAAATTTCTTTAATGCGTTAATGGAACTTGCGCTTTTTAGGATGTAGTCGACTCAGTTTTGAAGCTAGTTTGGTCGAGTCAGCACACTGACAGCTGTTGTTTGCTGAACTGAGTTTGTCATGTTATGATTTGAGCACATTTTTTATGCTGAATGCAGTACTAAATACTGCGTCACCATTAAATCACATTTAAATGTTTTCAATCGATTAATAATGGCACTAATAATAAAAATGTGAACCTGTTTCTGCTGGCAAAGCAGACAGAAGAAAAGCAGTTCATGTCTGACCGAAATGTTGAATTTATTTCAACTTCTTATCACAAGGTTTTCTGAGCTACACTGATGAGAGAGCGTAAAAGCATTAAGGCTGACAGGAGGAAACTTAAGATGCAGCTTAAGTCATCATTATTATATTTAGTGTCATAAACTATGCCTGCGTTTGTTAATAAAAGCTCTATGGAACAGCTGGTGATTCTCCTGACCTATACAAATATCGACTGCTCTTTATTACTTGTCACTTTATTTTAAAGGCAGGCCTTTAGTTCCTGTCAGGATCCTGTAGGAATGATGAAAACATTTTCCCAGTGAGCTGACTGGTCAGCTGTCGGGCTCTTGAGGTTTAGCCTGCAGCATACGTTACCATGGTGATCTGCCCCAGTTAAAAACTAGCTAGCTTTGTGAAACTGGAAAACCAGAGTTGAGCCAGATAAGCCACTAACCTGTTAGCTAAGCTTGGCGGTACAGGCCCCAGGTGTCATGGCTGCATACCTTCAGGTTGACCTGGATGACTTTGTCAAAGTGATCCTCTGCCATGTTGAGCAGGAAGTCATCCTGGGTGATGCCTGCTGCGTTCACACACACTGAGGGAGGCTGAAAGTATTGAGTCTGCAGAGGGAGAGGACACAAACTGTTAACAGAAAAGAAAACGTGTGACAGGTATGCATTTCTCAGATGCTGCAGATAATGACATTGATGTCCTGTCTGCACCACACACCTGTATACTTGTGACCAGCTTTGTTATGCTCTCTTTTGATGACACATCCACCACAGCCGCCATGTGACCCTGTCCTCTGAGGCCACACGGGAGGCTCCCGAGGGTCTCATTGGCCGACTCCTCGCTGATGTCAGCGACCACCACGGAGGCGCCCTCAGAGGCGAGGCGCTGACACACCGCCCGCCCAATCCCACTGCCTCCTCCTGGGAGGGAAGACAGCAGCATGACGTCAGAGTGACGCCTGTGCAGGACAGCATGTGCTGATCAAAACTCTGCAGCTTGTTTCATGAATTCATGAGGGATTCACTGTTTCCGAGGAAAGACTGTGTGTGGCAGGAGTTCCTCTCTACATACACTGCATTTGATAGGAAGAAGGTCAATCAGGTCATGTTTCATCCATTTGATTAGCCCAGAGGTTCAGGCCTTCATGTGCAATTGACCAGCTTCAGTCATGTCAACATCCAGTAACCTAAAACTCAAGTGCATTGATTTTTTCTATCCCAAAAAGCATTAGCTTCCACTGTCTGGTGATGGAAAGTCAAGAGCACAAATGATGCTTTATCATATATAATAGAACTGAAATGTGTGTATACATTAAATCCAAAAATTTGACACTCTGCAACTCTCATTTTATGTCTGCAAAAGGTAGTAACTTTCCCCAAACTTCAAAAACCTGCAGTAGTTATTGTCAATAAATTAGCCAGTGGCACCAAAATGAAAAGCTGTTTTGTCATCATGTGAGCTGCACTGATCAAAATGTTTAGATGTTTTTTCACCATGACAATCAACCCTGGAAATGTTTTTTTATATGCACATATCTCTGATTTACTCTGCTTCTTTGCTGGGAAAAGTCAATAATGTACAATATTGTAATACCCAGAAACAGGATATGTACTTGTGTTTATACAGTAACTTTATTTGTGTGGCAATATATTTAATCTTTCCTCTCAGGTCTTAAACAGTGAATGGAAAATTTACCAAAAAATGACATCCATGATAATATTTAAAAAACAAAACTTGCAACAATGAAAAAGTTGTGGTAGTTCACTTTGATAAGTGAATGGATCATTTAGCATGTGAGGGCTCAACCTATGGAGGGTTAGACGCTGTGAACATGACAGTTTCTCTGAGTTTTGGCCCGTAAACCATCTGTTGGTGGTTAATTGTGCTAAGCAGACCATTGTGCTCACTCTTTAGCCCGTACGTGCCAAAACGTGCAGTTTGCTTGAATGAATGACAAATTATAAACTGTCAGATTTTATATATATATATACATATATTTAATCGAGAGTTGAGCCAAAGCGAATGAGAAAACCCGTAAAGACCTTTGATCCAGGAGGAGCTCCTCTTCTCAATGTCACGGATCAGGGCTGATTTAACTTGTCAGTGACAAACCCAGAAGCTCTTTCAGATGGTTGTGAGTCAGAATAAAACATATACTACAGTATATGTAGTATACTGTACCACAACCTCCGCACGGTTACTCAAGAGTACATTTACGGACCAGCTGTACTGCGCTAATATTAGCATTAACTGGTTTCACCTTGACAAACGTTAAAACATGCTGCAAAGAGATATAATATATACATAATCCCTCTGAATGATGTATGGTGAAACAGAAACGTACCAGTGACCAGAGCCAACCTGGACAGGAGCCTTGTGGCAGCCGCCATGTTGGGTTTGTTTCCTTTAGGTAACGTTAGTGCTGGATTAGCCTCAGTTTAGGACTCAGCTAGCAAAACTCAATGCTAAAAGTTAGCTTACTAGTCCTGAAGGAGTTGAACAAAACACAAAAAACGACGAACGTAAAGCGGTATATTGAAAACAAACAGCTTCCGGCAGCTTTTCTGTAACCTAATGATCTATTTACAGGCCCTACAACGTGATAAAGTATAACTATAATAGCTGTGTCGATCATTAACCACGGTCATCCGCGTCTACCGGTCAACTTTTATTTTGAAAGTGTCTCACTATCTGATTCAGTCTAACTTCACACTAGTGGTGCAGTTAGTTATTTTGGCCATTAGGGGGCCTCACTGTTGTGACTACACTTCTACTACTACTACTCTGTTTAAATAAACACTAAATGGATGTGAAACCGAGAAAACCGGCGTTTGATTAGTTGTGTTGTGCACTAATCCCCTGATTACCCTTTTGTAGCGCATACTAGTACAACTGCCAGCTAACATTAGCAAGAAAGCTAGCTACTGACACTAATGGTGACAGTAAATGTTTTGTCCATGATACGCGCAAAGCATCATGGGACACGGGAACCGTTTAAAATGCTTTTATTTTGACAGTGTTTAGGGGATGTACAACTACCTAATGTTGTCAGCCTTGACAGTAGAGTGCTGAGTACTTCAAACTTCTGAGTTTACGTGATATTTATCATCATTATGTGTTTTTTTATTTTGGTAGATGTGTTTTGGTCTTCATTTCTTTTTGTATTTCATTAAAAAATATATTTCTCCATTTATTCACAAGTTGCATGAAGCAGAGACTTGTCAGTTGCCAGTAAAACCCCAGAAACTGAACTGTGCTGTGTTTTTCTGCAGAGCAGGAGAGAACTCAGTGTTTCCACTGAGCTCTGTTGTCGCTGCCAAGAACTGTTCCTGTTGCTTAGTAACTTCTGACTTTGCTTCATCTGCTTTTCAGTGTTATCTTGCAAGAAGAGACTATGGAAAATGAGCACTTAAACTAATGAAAGCAGGTTACAGCCAAGTTAAACTCCTAGAGCTACGAGACAGTACACACAGAATGCAGCATATGCTGAAAATGTTATAATCTTCCATCTTTACAGTTTGTAGGCTTCGGTGCACTATACACTGGTATAAATATGTCGGTACACCTACATATCTATGTAGCACAAGACATGCACTGCTGACACATACAGTACAGTACATGCACAGTACAATGCAACATGCACTCATGTCTCCAGAAATTTTACAAAATCATATAAAATCCAATCCATATACACCCACTACCATAAACTGTATTTTAAAGGCTTACTTTATTACTGTGATATTACACAATGCCTCATACCTTCGGGTGTTAAAAATAAATAAATGTGTGACAATAGATTATAAAAGAGCAGCTATTTTCCTCGTCCACAGATCCTGTTTTGTGTTGCTCGATCTGCGTTTTTTGTTTTGTTATCGAACATGTCTGTGATCTCCCACCTGATATGCAGGTATGTGAGAGCAGTCCTGGAACAAATGGTGAAAGGTTTAGGACAGGCTGTGCAGGAATTACAGGAAGCATCGGGTGTGTCGTTGCTGCAGCGTATTCAGCTGTTATCAGGCCATTAAACAGGCATTATCAGTCGCTACAAGCACCATAGATGTGGGCCATTCAGGGCCTACTATGCCTACTATGTTGTAACGGGGGAAACTTAAAAGCAACACATTCTAAGGTGTTGTTAAACTGAATGAAACATCCCATCTTGAACACAAACAAGACTACAACGTATCTAGGTTTAGGCAACAAAACAACAACTTCTTTAGGTTTAGGCAACAAAACAACAACTTCTTTAGGTTTAGGCAACAAAACACAACTTCTTTAGGTTTATGCAACAAAACACAACTTCTTTAGGTTTAGGCAACAAAACAACAACCTCTTTAGGTTTAGGCAACAAAACAACAACTTCTTTAGGTTTATGCAACAAAACACAACTTCTTTAGGTTTAGGCAACAAAACAACAACCTCTTTAGGTTTAGGCAACAAAACAACAACTTCTTTAGGTTTAGGCAACAAAACAACAACTTCTTTAGGTTTATGCAACAAAACAACAACCTCTTTAGGTTTAGGCAACAAAACAACAACTTCTTTAGGTTTATGCAACAAAATAACAACCTCTTTAGGTTTAGGCAACAAAACAACAACTTCTTTAGGTTTATGCAACAAAACAACAACTTCTTTAGGTTTAGGCAACAAAACAACAACTTCTTTAAGTTTATGCAACAAAACACAACTTCTTTAGGTTTAGGCAACAAAACAACAACCTCTTAAGGTTTATGCAACAAATCAACAACTTCTTTAGGTTTAGGCAACAAAACACAACTTCTTTAGGTTTATGCAACAAAACAACTTCTTTAGGTTTATGCAACAAAACACAACTTCTTTATTTTTATGCAACAAAACAACAAATTCTTTAGGTTTAGGCAACAAAACAACAACTTCTTTAGGTTTATGCAACAAAACAACAACTTCTTTAGGTTTAGGCAACAAAACAACAACTTCTTTAGGTTTATGCAACAAAACAACAACTTCTTTAGGTTTAGGCAACAAAACTACAACTTCTTTAGGTTTAGGCAACAAAACTACAACTTCCTTAGGTTTATGCATCAAAACAACAACTTCTTTAGGTTTATGCAACAAAACTACAACTTCTTTAGTCTTCGCCAATAACACTACAACTTAAGGTTTAGGTAACAAAACAACAACTTCTTTAGGTTTATGCAACAAAACTACTACTTCTTTAGGTTTTGGCAACAAAACTACAAGTTCTTTAAGTTAGGCAACAGTACTACATCTTCTTTTCTTCTCTTTCTACAACCACTCGGGTTAACCCACAGCCATGGCTGACATGGGAGGTTCACAGACTTGTGAGAACCCAGAACGCTGCGTTCAGAGCAGGCGACACAGCTGAACTGAGAACAGCCAGAGCCAACCTGTCCTGCAGCATCAGGAAAGCCAAGCGCCTGTATGCCAAAAAATTACCTGTCAAAGACAGCAGAGACACACAGAGCCTTTGACAGGGGATACAGACCATCACAGACTATAAACCTCCACCACAGCCCTGTGATAACAACATCACTCTGCTGAACCAACTAAAAAACTTCTTTGCACAGAAGACTCCTCCCCCTCCCAACAACTCAATGCTGTGTTTTTTACCAGCTAGCATGAAGAAATCACTCACCATGGTCAACGCCCCCAAGGCAGTGGGTCCGGACAACATTCCCAGACATGTTGAGAGATTGTGCAAAGGAACTCAAGGATGCTCTGACAGACATTTCCAACACCTCCTTGAGCCAGGCTGTTGTCCCCAGATGCTTCAAAACCACAACCATCATACCTGTGCCAAAGAAGCCATCCCCATCCCACTTCAATGACTTCTGCCCTGTTACTCTGACTTCTACCATCATGAAGTGCTTTGAGAGGTTAGTCATGAACCATCATGCTCCGCCGATGATGCAACCTCCTCTGCCCTCCACTCAGCCCTCACCCATCTGGACACAAAAGACTCTTATGTGAGAATGCTGTTCATTGATTTCAGTTCAGTATTCAATACCATCATCTCTCAGCAGCTGATAAAGAGGCTGGACCTGCTGGACGTGAACACCTCACTCTGTAACTGGTTACTGGACTTTCTAACTGAGAGGCTGCACTATGTAAGACTCGGCAACAGCACATGGAGCACGGGGACCCCCAAGGATGCACGCTCAGCCCTCTGCTCTTCATTCTGCTAACCCATGACTGTGCACCAACATACAGCTCCAACCATTTCGGCAAATTTGCTGATGACATGACTGTGGTGGGTCTCACCAGCAACAATGACGTCACTACAGATCGCTACAGGAGTGCAGGGAACCAGCTGGCCACATGGTGCACCGCTAACTATCTTTCCCTTAATGTTGAGAAAACAAAGGAGATACTGACTTCCGGAGAGCACATACCCATCACGTCAGTTATTTTATGTTATTTTAACCCTTGTTGTGAGGTCTGAGAAAAATGGCATTTCCATCCTCCTACGTCCTGTACATATCACAGAATTGACAGGAAAGTTCTTTGACTACAGTATCTCTAGGTTTAGGCCAAAAAAAATACATCTTTAGGTTTAGGCAAAAAGACTAGAAGTTCTTTAGGGTTTCTGCAAAAAAAAAAAAAAAAAAAAAAGAAAACACTTTAAGTTCAGTTAAGTTCAAGGAAAAACATGTTTTGGCTTAAAATACACACAACACAAACACAATTACAAGTTGCCGGTTTCACACAGGATGCAAACTCTAGTCTCCTGGGTGAAAACCCCATTTTTCAAAACTCTGTGTTTTGTAATCCATCCATCCATCTTCCCCGATTTCCACCCCATATGGCGTTACACAGTCTGTACTACAGCACCTGACTTCCTCTGCACCTGTCATAATTACTACTGTTGCTAAAGGTCACGTCATGTTTTTTATCCCTTCTTTCTGAGATTTATATGAATAGATGATAAAACCTAGGTGTGCTAGACCACTATTCACCCACATCTATGTGGCTTATTGGTGACTGATAATACCTATTTAATTGCCTGACAACAGTCTTACCTTATCAGCAACAGAGACAATAAATGGGAGCTGTTGGAAACTTTCTCTCATCTCTTCACTGAAATGAATAAACTTGAGAATGAAGTCACTGTATTCATAAGTAATGTGCATGAAGCTCCTCACAGCAGTGAAGATTTATCATTCATTCTCGCTTGTTCAAGTTTTTAAAAAAACAAACATAATTTTGCTGTTTTCTACTGATACTTCAGCAATTTAATAAACCGAATACTGATACTTAATCAGCCATATGTCAGCTGTTACATTTATCTGTTTTAGTACCGTCAGTCAATTAAAATATTTAATCACGATTAATCGCAAATCACACAATTTATCTGTTCAAAATGCATCTTAAAGGCAGATTTGTCAAGTATTTAATACTCTTATTAACATGGGAGTGGACAAATATGCTGCTTTATACAAATGTATGTATATATTTATTAATGGAAATCAATCAATAATACAAAGCAATTAAAAATATTGTCCAGAAACCCTCACAGGTTCTGCATTTAGCTTAAAAAATATGCTCAAATCTTAACATGGCAAACTGCAGCCCAACAGGCAACAACAGCTGTCAGTGTGTCAGAGTGCTGACTTGACTATGACTTGATCCAGACTGACTGGGACTATCATAAAGTGGGCATGTCTGTAAAGGAGAGACTGGTGGGGACCCAGAGAACCCATTTACATTCACACATCTGGAGGTCTGGAGCATGAAATTGGCTGACAGATTTTCCTTTAAATGCATTTTTATTGATTAGCTTTGACAGCCTTAATCTGTTTTTTTCTGAGTTCTGAGTCACCGCTGGTTATACAATTTTTAAAAAGTAGTTTGGCCAGTAGCAACTGTGCTGAATCTGAATGACTGGCCTTGGAGAAACACCTTCTAGTACATCTTTGAACAGCAGATTTCACTGTTTTCAAAGGTTCCTGAACTCAAGTCATGTAAAAACATCCTCAGTCTTCATTTCAATTTAGCATGTTCCAAAAATGACACAATCTGTACGTAAAATATCCTCCCAGTCAGTGAAAAGTTGAACATGTCATTTTATTTATGTACAGATGTTCAGATGAAACGATGGAGTCGAGTACAGAGGCATTCAGATTTCTGACAGAAAAGTAAGCCTGACAACTGGAGTATTAGGTTTTACAACAGAAGCCCCATAAAAGTCTTCGCTGGACAAAGAAAAAGCTTGACTAAGTTACTGAAAGAAAAACAAAAACATGCTCAAAGACTGAGACTTACAAATATGTACACTTCTACAATCCTGACAGTTAATCTGTGCATATTTCATACAGTAGACTTCAATTTAAAAGCTTTTGATTACTCTCAGTACTATGAAAAAAATCTCAATTCAAATTCCTTCTAAATAAATAATCAGTTTCAAACATAATATTCCAATCTCAAGCCATAGGCGATTTTAAAAGAACAGAAGTGACACAATTTTACCTAAAATCACAAAATTGTGTAGTAATACCACCAAACAGTGCAATGTTATTACCCACAACATTAAACCATCTTTGTCTAAACTGGCTGCTGGATCCCAAAATCAAAAAACTACATTGCTTTTCTTTATCTGCAGATGTTAAAGATGAAATCTCCCAATCCACAACTTCCCAACCTGGTATTACTAATGTCTTTAATCACACAAATAAGTGAACTTACTCTTAAAAAACTGTTAATACAGAACATAAAACTTTAAGCTGCCATAGATCCCAAAGGCCAACTCATAAAGACAAAGCAGTTTTGCTTTTGTGACACCATGGTGTTGAGAAGCGATGGCCCACAGGGAAAATCAATCCAACACACTTCACATACTTCAATAACACAATATACGAGAACCAGCACAACCTTTTTCTTGCAACTTCAAATCCTCAAGTCTCATCAGATGTTTTGTGAAAAACTGAACCTGAGCATCAGAAGAAATCAAAAGAACCAGGATGTTATTTGGGTACGGGTGAGTGGACAAGACACGTCCTCACAATTTATTAGCAGATTGGTCACAAGAAGAAAAAAGGCAACATGTTTACAGAGAAATTGAAATGGATGAAAAAAAAAAAGACAGCACACATGGGAACAAATAGACGTTTGTATAAACTGATGTGTAACTATGTCACATTCCTGTACAGTGGCCAACCCTTTCAAACAAGTACATGAGTACACAAGGATGCAGTAAAGTAGTATGCAGATGTTTGTCAGCTCCTCTGTATTGCATGCATTATGTATTCTACTGAACCAAGGTGCTTCTGCGTGCAGACTGATTTTCAACGCCTGCGTCAAAACTATGAGGATCTCACACTCGCACATGCAAACACGTACGTGACACATTCATACATTCACACACGTGCCCCCCCCACCCACCCCCCTTCATCACTCAAGAAAAAAAAACCTAAACAAAAACTAAAACAACTCCACCCGCACCAGTTCATCTTTCCCAGAATGAGGGAATAAATTAGCTCCATAAAATGCTTCTTTATAAAAGAAAAATAGATATTTATATAACTGTACATCTTATCTATACAGCGTAAAGACAGGGAGCACAGGAAGAAGGGAAGTTATCTCCAGAAAAGACTGATTCTGGCTCTAGCACCCATATCCCTCCAACGCATGCGTCTCTCTCTCTCTCTCTCTCTCTCTCTCTCTCTCTCTCTTTTGCAGGAGATGGAGCTTCCCTCGCTCTGCCCAGCAAGACCAGGTCTCCAGAGAACGGCAGGACTTTACAATGAGTCTACTCCCGTCCATCCATTCTCAACTTCTGTGTCTTTGACAGGATTGGATGGATGAGCTGAGCGCAGGGAAAGCCCCATCTCTCTCTTTCTTGGTTTGACACTAGTTGAGTCGGACCACTTCTGCTTGCTGGTCTTGTCTGATCCGTCCTGCGGCTCCATCGTCAGTAGCTCTACCACAGTTCAGTCCACTTGGTCAGGACATGAAACACCCAGGGTCTCCCACATGATCCTTTCATAAGTAAAACTCTCTGCCTCTCAACCGGAGTCTGAGTCGCTTGTGTCTGAGGATGAGGAGGAAGAGGATGACGAAGAGGAGTCTGAAGAGGAGCTACTGGCGCTGAGGCGTGATGGCTGAGTGTGCTGCTCCGCTGCAGGTTTCTCTGCTGGAGTAAAGATAAGGAAAATTTCATTAAGAACTTTTTAAGAAAATTTTTTAGACGACAACATAACTTGAATCATTTAATTTGTCAACAGAAAGATGCTGCACTTATAACACTTTAAAAACATTTCTTTAACAAATAAAAATACATATTTCATCAATTTAACACATGACATCTGTATACATCTAACAGTAAAGTAAGTAAAAACAAAAGAGCTTGTCATGAAATGTAAAGAATAATAATAATAATAATAATAATAATAATAATAATAATAACTTTAATTTAACAATGTCAATCACTCAAAAAAAATGATCTGCAAAAACTGGGACTGAAAAGGTTAGTATAACAATGCCTTAATTTCACCACCAATTTCTTTAATGCAATTTGCAATTTTTAGGTAATAACAGGCTCAGTTTTAAAGCTAGAGTGAAGACATCATATGAAACTAGAATGATGATCCACTGGTACCAATCATGTCATACTAGCTAGTCAGGAAAAAGGCTAAATAACACAAACACTCAAAAGGAAAAACAACCACGGCCATTTCATAACTAGCAGCAACTCTTTTTCTGTGATGTAAATAGCCTGATGTTTCTTCAGAACTCAAAAAAATAAACAGATTAAACACCTGTCAAAGTTAACATCTTAACACAAATTCGTTGTAAGGCCACTAATTTCATTAATATGACTTGTGATTTTTAAGTAGTAGCAGGGTCTGTTTTATAGCTAGAAGTGTGCTAGTGAAGATACTGACACCATATGAAACAAGGAAAACCTAAGGAATCCATTGGTACCAACCATGTCATACTAGCTTGTCAGTAAGGGGGCGAAATAACGCTCAACATACTTGCACTAAATTCTGTTGAGGAGAAACTGCCATGGCCATATTCAAAGGGGTCCCTTGACCTCTGACCTCCAGATGTGTGAATGTAAATGGGTTCTCTGGGTACCCACCAGTCTCCCCTTTACAGACATGCCCACTTTATGATAGTCTCAGTCAGTTTGGGTCAAGTCATCGTACAGATTCCTGACACAACCATCATCTACCACTTCTGGAAGCTTTTAATGACTATTAGTATAGAATATTAATTTCCTGTTCTAACACTGTACTCTTCAGTATCAGCAGTATGGAGGACTTACGTTTGGTCTTAGCAGGCTTCTTTCCAGAGTTGAGCTGACCACTGACATCCATCAGTCGTCTCTCCAGCTCCATTTGTTTCTCCAGAGCCAGCTCCTCTCGAGATTTGCCAGCAATGTTGTTTTTACTTGCTGCATAGAAACAGAGAAGCAACGATATCCATAAGATGGTGGCACTGCTCTACATTCTCAAAGACCTGCTAATATTAAATATTTTAAACAACAACAGATCTGCATGACGATAGACCAAAAACAGCAACTCTTTCCTGATCTCTTCTACTAACCATATGGCTTTCTGGGTTTCTTCCTCAGACACGTCATGACGTATCTCTCCAGCTCCCGCAGCGTCGATGGCTTCAGGGTTTCAAAGTCTATCTCAATCTCCTCGGGGTTGGTGTCTCGGAGAGAGGGCTCACGGGACTGGATGATGTAAACAACGCGGCCCAGCTTCTCGCCGGGCAGCTTGTTGATGTCCAGGCTGAGTTGACGCTTCTCATCGTACGACATGGGTGCCGTCTCCTCCTCTTCATCGGAGTCGTAATGGCTCATTATGGGATCGTGGACCGGCTGAGGCATGCTAAATGTCATGCCACCCTTTTTAGTTCTGATTGGAAGACAGCAGAGGAGGAGACTGTTAAAAGGTGGTCTACACTAACCCACAAAATCAAAGCACAAGAAATAGAAATCATATTATATTACTTGTATGGATAATATTTTTTTTTACACTTCTGATACCTATTTTACACTAACAATTTCTGTACAAGCCCCCAGCAAACATAGCATGCACCACATACAATTCCAACTTTGTCCAGCAGGTGGCAGTACTCACTTGCTCTTGTTGTTTTTCTTGCTTGGCGCCTTCTTGACCGGCACTACAGGACCAGCCAGTCCTCGGTTGATCTTGGGTTTTGGAGTCTTGGTGATCTTAGGTGTCTTGGGCGGTCTAATAGGGGTCACCTCTTCCTCTATCTTCCGATGCTTTTCTTTTTCTACCTTTTTCTTCTTTTTCTTGTCCTTCTTCTCTTTCTTTTTCTTGGGTTTGACGATGGGGCCCTGTGAGAGTGCAGTAAGCTGCTCATGTACGGCTTTTAGCTGAAGAGTAAAGAAAGACAGATATGTCAATGTAAAACCATAGAAAGGACATCATATATGATATGATATATTACACTGAGCATGTGTGCATACACTGGAGTACAAACCTGTTCCTGCAGCTCTGCCAGCCGGTTTGCCCTCTCCTCCTCAGAGTCAGAGCTGGGGCTGCTCTCGCTCTCCTCACTTTCACTGCTGAGCTCACTCTCAGATGACGAAGATGAGGAGGAGGACGACGATGAGGAGCTAGGGGGTGCTGGAGGCTCGTCTGGCATCTTAGCAAAGCAGAACTCAAAGACATCCTAAAACGATTACGCAGTATGTGAGTGAACCAGTTTGAAGACAAGGACACTGATGCTTTGAGACAGACGACAGTGAGGAAAAGAAGAGACACTAGCAGTAGAACTGAATTATGCTTCTGCAAAAACTACAATAATTATAAATTGTATCACTAGAATTAGTGCATTACCTGCAGTTTCCTGGCCATGCCCACCACATCATGATCAGGGGGGTTGTACTTGTAGCAGTTGGAGAACATCAGCCTAACATCAGCAGAGAACTGCTGGGCATCACGATACTCTCTGCTGTCCATCTTCCGCTGAGGATAATGAGAGGAGAGATTTTAGCCACAAATTGTAATTGAGAAAAACAATACAAACGTATCTGCCCCACTGTCTGGTGTCACTGGAAGAACCAGTTTTAATTAACTTAGAGGACTAGGCCACACCTTATATCGGACACTCATTCACCATGAGAAAATATATGTTGACCTTTATGTGTGTATTCTTAAAGCAAATACCTTGATGGTGCTGAGGTCCATGGGCTGCTTAATGATGTCATGATAGTCATGAAGACCAAGTGATGAGGCATCAACAGGCTTGTAGAATGGCCAGGCATATGCTGCATGCTTCTTTGACAGTAGCTCCTTCAGGACACCACTGCAGTAGCGCAGCTGGGGGCTCAGCTTGCTTCGGCGCACCGGTGCGGGCACCATGGAATCAGGTAAATCCTTCTTGGGAGGTTTGATTGCTCGCCCACTCACTCCTCTCCTTCCCCCTGCTGCTTTGGAGCCCATCATCACTGTCCCACAACCCATACCTATGCCCATACCCATACCCATGCTCATGCCCATCCCCATGTTCATGCTCATGCCCTGGCTAAGGCTCAGGCCCTGGGTCATCCCCAGCGTGGAGTTGTGGTCCACCCCCAGAGAAGTGAGGGTGAGCGGGGAGTCGTGCCCACCGCCCATCCCCAGGCTGATGCCGCTGACGCCCATGGTGCTCATGATGGGCATGGCTACAGTGGTTGGAGTGGTTGTGTCTGCTTTCCTTTTAACACCTTTTTTCTGTGATTGAAGAAAAAAAGAAAAGGGGGTGAATGTTTGGTGGTCTTCAATACTTTTATTCAAAAGGCTGTCAAACTCTGACTAAACAAATACAACATCTTCAGAGTAATACACTACCTTAGTGGTGGGCTGTGTGGGGGGCAGACCAGTAATGGTAGGGATGCTTTGTTCAGTTGTAATAATAGGGGGCAGGCTCTTGGTCATGTGTGTCTGTGGGGGGGTGGAGAGAATGGAGTCCGGTGTTTCAGGGGTGGGGGGTGAGTATGCCGACTGGGAGACAGCTGGGACCTGATGAGCTGTTGTCACACCTCCAGAGACTGGGAGAGAGAAGGTGAGGACAGGAGAACAGAGCCAGAAAAAAAATCAGTAAAATGGTTTGTGCACATACACGCATCTGCACTTAGAAAGACTATATGCTTGTACTGTGTGTATTATTGCAGACATGACGTCTGACTGTATTAGCCTGGCTGCGGCTAATACTCACTTGTATTACCTCTTCCTTTTCTGCCAGGTTTGCTCAGTTTGATCCGCGGAGGGGGGGTGGCAGCTCTAGTTCCTCCTGGGGCATCTGGGCCACTTTCTGTAGGAAAGCCTTCTCCAGAGACTGAGCCATCAGTACTATGTCATCTGTAGGCTGCAGAGGAGAAAATTTGGGCAAAATGGTTACAACAGTAAAAAAAAATGTAAGTTGTATTCCAAGTCAATATTCAAAGTCAATAACACGCTAACTACGATAATTAAAAATGGCAATAGTTTCAATTTTAAACTAAATTTAAATACTAATTACTTAACTAATTTCAAAGATTACAATTTCGGTATATTACAAAATGATGGCTTCACATTTTGCATCAAACCGGTCATGTTAATGTTAAGAATCTCTCACTGGCTTCATGGTTTCCAGGGTTTAGGATTTTAATCAAATTTTCTAATCAACAATAGAGCATGAAACATTATCTTGTCAGTGTCTCAGGCTCACACTTGCTCAGACCCACACACAGTCTTACCTTGTTATAAATGTAGCAATTGGTAAACATGGTGTTGAAGTCCTGCATGCACTCACTGGCACAGCGGTAGAAGTTATTTTCTAGTCTCTTCTTAATAGTACCCATGTCCATGGGATTTTTGATGATCTTATGATAGTCCTGGAGGGAGACAGAGACACTTTTAGGAAACAGTGGCCACTCCATTCCAAATTTAATTTTTGATGAGTTAATATGTAATTGGAAAAAAACAGAAAACATCAATTGATCACTTGTCTGTGTGGTTATCAAACAGATTAAAAACACAGATGTACTATTAGCCTGCGGCTGGTGGGACTGGTGCTTATTCTTCAACAGTGATGGTGACACGTGGCAGATCCAAATGCTTCAAAGCTTTGATCGTTGCCATGCTAATCAAAATCCAGATCAGATATTCAATTTTCGATATTTCATTTTGTGGAAAGCCTGAGGTTGGCTGTTTTCAAAACTGCGTACTATATTAGTGGTACATACTGATTTGGCCAAAATGCAGAATGTAGTATCCCACAACACGCTGGACCGCTACAGCCTACGGTTACACCCACAACAGCAGCCGAAAACATTAATATTACAATAGTGGTATGAGTTTGCTTTTTTGTGCTGGTTTTAAGGTAAAGGCCTGCTCTAGCGTTCTGCAAAATACATTGCTTTAACTATTGTATACTGCATACTACTCAGGAACGCATTATGCACTGTATACTGCGTTCATCAGCAGTATGTGGTTTCAAAATGCTTTTAGAAAAAAAGTGTGGGTCTAATTTCTTGTATTCACACTCACAGGCAGGTTGAGCTTGGCTGCATCTACAGGTTCGTGGAAGGGCCAGGCAAAGTGGTGCCTCCACAAAGACTTGAGCAGGACTTTCTGTAGGAACTGAAGTTGGTTGGTCATCCTCCCCTGTCTGCTGGGGTCTTTCACCGGAGGCTGTGGGGGTCCCAAAGGGGCCATATGACTGAGGGGTGGCATCCCAGGACTCTCAAAGCCTTCATAGAGCAGCGAAGGTTTTCTGATGCGTTTTCCAGCTGTGCCAGAACCCTGGTCCATCGCTGTAACTCCCATTATGCCAACCTCAACCCCGACAAGGGAGCTGTGGAGAGCAGTTGAAAGACCAATTAACTATTTGGCAGTTATCTAAAGTTGTTAAAAAATGATGCCAAGACCAACATGTGGTAAGAAAATGTATATATTTATCATTCACCCGTGCTGAGGTTTGCTCTCCACCTCAACAAAATCAACTGCTCAATCAATCAACGTACAGACTTACATTCTGGTCATTAGCTGTCTAAATCCTGAGATTTCCATGAAAACTTTTATTATCTAATTTTATAATCCTGACAAAATTAGTGTTCTCTAATTGCTAAACATTGTATGTTATATCAAACTGTATTAATCCTTCTTACCCTACCACACACAAGAATACAGCATGGAGTAAATCCCCTTTACAAGGCATGCAGTCAGTCCCCTGTTCTAAGCGTTGCTCGGCAAGCACACATCAGCCTGACTTGGAATTTACTCCTGCTAAATCAGCACTCCCGATCCCAGGAGAAGAGGCATGAATACCACTTCTCCTCTTAACATCTACCTCCCAGATTACAAACAGACATCCCAGCCCATTTCCATGCAGAAAATATTCTCTACCAAAAGGACTGTTTCCACTGCCATGTTACACTTTGTGACTGGACTATGCACGCTTTCCAACAGAAATGCCCATAACATGCTCAAAAATGTAAAATACACTGAAACATAGCACAGCAACTAGACCATGCTAATGAACTCCACACATCCTGCTGTATTATACACACCCACTTGCTACATTGACGGTAGTACATGTACAGAGGGGCTTTGTTGGTCACTGCAACTTGTAGTTTAATAGGTAGTTATTTTCCACAGGGAACGCGAGAAAGACTACACAGTGAGTCAGGGATTGCCAGTGACCCTTAAAACTCCATCACTACTCTACAAGTCAGAATGCAGCTGCACTAGCTTAGATCAGCAGCACGGGGAGTTCCTGGTGACTGACAACAGAAACTTCCAGCATCTCCACAAGGTTACCTAGAATAAATTGCATCTCTTAATCCTATTGAAGACTGGTATTATACCAGTTCTATGCAATTTAAACTTCCCAGAATGCACTTGTACACTACAGAGCCTGCTGCTCCTCAAGACTAAAACTTCGAAAGCCAAATCATGTGCTCCAGTTTACATGTCCATATTTACACCACCTGATATCAACACTTGCACATGTACATATAACGTATTACTTGATCAGAGTTGCTGTAATGCTTATGGACGACAGACACTAAGCTAAAAAACATTTGACATGTGGCTGCTGTTGCAGCATGTACTTTGGTGTGCTTTACAGTCTATGCACCACTGCAATGGCAACTGAATGAATTTCGAAAAAACATAGCTAACTCATTGTCAGGGAATGCAAGTGCCCACTCCTTCCGTCGTCAACCGCATGAACTCACCATATCCCATCTCTGCTGGTCTACTGACACTTTAGCAGCAAAGCAAGAGTTGTTCCAGGAGCAAACTGGTCATCTGCTGGAAAATCATTTCCTATCTGTTATGTCACCTATCGCCTGTTGTGTTGTTTACATTGTAAATGCCCATTGTATGTTCAAAACACAAGTTTGTCTGCACAGAGTCTTTCATCAAAGCAACTGATGCAAACATGTACTGTGTCTGAATCATACTGTAAACAGTGCCCCATGGGGTGGGTGCATGCCCTATTGTTGCAACCTTTTATTTATTAGCTTGTCTGCATTAATGCACTCTACTCAAGCATACTGAACAAAAAGACATAATGAAAGGCTATCACGGCAGGAGAAAATGTAGTAAAAGTATGCAGACATGTCTACTACCAAGGCATAGAAGTATATATCTACTATTAATCTATGGTTTATGGTAAGACACTCTGTTTTGAATGATACAACTTTTGGAAACACATTTGACAGTTAGTGTACTTTATTATTTAAAAAGGAAAGTAATCATGTACATAACATTAACAACACTAAACAAAAACATTTTTATGTTAGCTGTAAATCGGATTAACATATTAGTATGAGTAAAATTAGGTATGGGTGCCCCAAGAAAGAAACAAAGGAAACTGATACTGCAGTAGTTATGTCAAAACGTAAGTAAACCCTATATGAACCCATTAAAGTTGCTAGCGTTATCGATCTTGGGTTGAGTGACACTGAGCGATGTAACCAGGCAACCAAGTGAAACACCCAGCACATGGATAGCTGTGTTAACCCTTTAGTTGTAAACGTTAATGCAGTGTCGTCGTGCCAGTGATCACAACAACGCCTGTCCGTCACATGGCTACAATAACAACCCGGCGAAACACGCAGAAATGCCGGCGCGAGAGCGCACCTAGCTGCATCTGGTGCTATATAGCTTGTTGTCAACACTGCGGTCTTAATATCTAGATAGACAGAAGCTAACTGTGTTGTTAACGTACCTTGTATCCGCAGGTTTTGTTCAGAACAAACAATTATTACCACTGTGTAAACAAGATCCGCCGGTTGGCGGTCGAGCCCCACTTATACAGAGGAAAAGCTTGCCTGTGAGCTAATGCTAGCAATGCTAGCGCTAACTGCCAGGCAGCGGGAGAGAGCGGCCAACGGCAGAGGCGCTGCGAAGATGGCGCCGGCGTAGTCCGAACAACAGTCGCAGCTTGTTACAACCCACAACACATTTTATTTCCTCAACATGAATTCTCGTTTCTAATCGTTTCTAATCCGCGACACTTCTTCCAGCAGAACATTCACTGTCCATTTCCCTCTTCCACTCGTATTACGGTAAACACAGCCTGCCTTCAAAGATATTTTGAAAAAAAAAACTCATGAGAAATGTTTACAATATTCCCCTGGATGGAAAGCTGAGAGTCAATTTTACCGGTAGATACCTGTCAAGGTGCGGGTTAACAGCCATATCCATCAGGATGGATCCGGATTCTGTTTTTTAGCTAGACTCAGACCTGGATCCGTCTCTGCTCGTCAGTTCTCGCCGTTCCCCGCCACAGCGAAGTCCTCTCTCCTGCTTCGTTGAAATGGCGACGATGCGACTACACCCGTTCATTTATAGACCGACCGTTCACCCTATTGGATATACGACCTCAACCTATCCACGCCCTCCGAGTTTCTATTCGCTGCTCACCATGTCCGTCAACGTCGCCACACCCCTAGATACTGAGACTTCACTGACAATCTTTCGGGCCAACCTATTAGCAAGTTTTTGCTGTCCGTCAAGGAAATTGCACAATAGCATTGGCCCAGCCTATTCAGTATCACACAAACGCCGCCTGTAACTGGCTCCTCCATTTAATCCTGTACAAAACGCCGGGGCACCGAAACCGCCCTCCTCCTCATCATATTACATTACGTCAACGTGTGCAAATCGACGGCGGGGATTGGTCAATAAGGCTGTAACGCGGGCTTCCAGGGTAAATACCAAGACGCTTATTGGTTCTTCCGACGGGTCACGCGTAGCCCTCCAGAGCCTCTCCCCACGAGCTCTCTGCTCACCACTATGTCCGCATTTCTGTCTTTCAGGAGAGGCGCACAGTCGCCATCTTTAAGAACAGTGACACAGACCTTAAAAGTACTACTATCGACAACAAATAAGGTACATCGTCAAGCAAAATATACAAAACACTACATGCATCGCGTACACACACAAAACTGAGATTAGACGCGTTCGTCTGCTGCAGAAAAAGGCCACAATTTGAGAGCACAAAGCCAAACAAGGCCTCTGTGGCTCCCCAACGCCAAACCAGTACTAGGATTATCTCCAAAACAATCCTAACTGCATTTATTTACAACTATGAGGCTGTAGCCCATATTTACTTCAACAACAACAAAAGGCCACACCTGGATGGGGTCATAAAAAGACCCACTACCCTCCACTGAATGACACAGCAGTACTCCTAAATGACCTCAGACGACGTGCAAGCAAATGCTGTTTGTGCCCAACCAAACAAAACAGGACAAGCGCACAAATTAAATCTATAGCAAATCGAAACGAAAATTCATATTATAGGTTTGAAAACGCAAATACCACGGAGGAAGGTTTTAAAAAGAGATCAAACCCAAACTATACAACATAATTACGCACATCTTAACACGACTTCTGATATTTAAAGCGACTGACACGATCTACAAATTCAACAACCACACAAAATGGTTACCCAACCACATGCGCCCATCCCCCACACCAAGGTTACAAATCCCCACAATGTCACTCAAATAAGCGATAGAAAGTTACACTAGATCCTCACTACATTTAATATTACTGGATGACTTTTCACTATAAAAACAAAGTAGACTACAGCTCAAGGGTAAAGTTAAATTATCCAAAATACAAAGAAATGCATATATCTTAAAATGTGACATAAAAACCTTGGATTTTAAATAAACACAAATGTCGACTGGTAAATCCAAAAAAATAATGCGAAACCGTTCTTCAAGTCATCTTGTCTTCCACCTCGATACTTTTTAACCAACACATTTCCCTCAAACATGTCCGCCTTCTTCCCCCATTCCCTGCGCTGGGTGGGGGCGGGTGGTGGCGGGTGGGGGAGGGGAGTCATGTGATGAAACAAGGCTGTTTATCAAAACTTCGACACGTGGCACTCCGTGAAAACCGCAGTAAAACGTATCCGCAGCGGGCCGGTTGTCATTAAAACGTCCCGTCCATATTCACATCCTGTGATTCATACAAAGTACTGCGCTCAGGTTTGGGGATAAAGTTGGCAAAATATCCGAACAAAGAGCATACTTTCCGCTGGATTTGGCTCGCTCCGATTGGTCTGCACTGACCACGTGACGAAAACCACTTCAGTATCGTCGACTGTCCTCTTCTCAAAACTTCCTGTACTTGTAGTCCGTGAATGATCGCAGTAATCCTTTAGACCACATCTCATGCGTATCCTCTCAGTTTGTCTCTAAACGGCTGCTTGTGCCTGTTTTCTCCAAGTGGCCATTGCTGTCGAGCGCAGCTGTGTTGCGACACACATCATTGCGCATGCGTCCCTGCCATGAAGACGCTTTGCCAACGATGCACTGAGAACGCAGGAGGCTGATCTAAGAGCAGTTCCACGGTTTTTTTTTCTTGTGATAAATGCGGATCTCTCTGGAAAGGAAGCGGTAGCTGCAGAGGAACTGACCAGTGTTTGGTTTCCAAATTAAAGCCGGAAGAAATAGATAAACACACAGGGCTCCGGTTGCGGGCTGCATGCTTGAGTGAAAAAGCAGAATATGATATTTTTTTTTATCTGTGCTGTCCCTTGAATAAAAATTGATCCATATATTAATTAAAGCCATGTAATTTTGAATCATATTCGTTATTGCTTTATTTCTGTGTCTAAAAAGATGAGATTGAATCAAATGTGGTTCCATCTGGTGTCTTAAATGTGATGATCCGACTGTTTGATGGATAAGAGTTGAACAGTTTGCCCCACAGCTGTAGTCTACAGGTGAAAGAGCGCTATGCAGGTCTCAAATGATCAAAAACATTGATTAAGAACAAAATTTCATCAATGAGACAAGCTTAATAGCTGGTGTCTAATCTTGTTTTGTTGTAAAATTCATAATAAGATAAGATAAGATTGAACTTTATTCATCCTGAAGGAAATTGTTGTGCCATAGATGCTCAGTATTTACAAAAAGTACAAAACACAACACAATTAACATCACACAGTGTGTAGAGAAACAAGTTTAAAAAAGAGATAAGAACTGAGGAACTGAGGATTGATAAGTAATGTATTGGTTGTAAACTGAATTGCACTTGTTTTTCTCTGTAAACACTGGACATTCATTTTGCTGTATCCTGTATGTGCGTATGTACTTGCCATGTCAGGCTTTGTATTGCTATCCAGATGGGATTTTTTTTTTTTTTGTTTTTTGTATTTCCAAGGTTGTTTTCAGCCATACTGCCAGCTCTGTGGCGATCTCTAACACAACCTTCTATACAGACAGAGACTGTACAGTACACAGTGTATTGTAATACAGAAATATGGTAAAAGTATTTATAATAGTCAAATTCAGTGATACCTGAATAGGATTTACTATACAGTTGAATATCTTTTTCTATTGCATCTTTTTGCATTATGTATTATAATAATCTAAAAAAGAAGAATCAGTAAAAGCCTGATAAAGTATGGGCCAGTCAAACATTGCTGATCATTCACTGATCTATGGATTAATTGCACCACATGTTGTGTTACCAGTATGTTGCTGTAATTTGTGGGAAAGCAGGCTCTAACCTGAATATCCAGGAACAGCCATGTAGGCAGGGGAACTGGCATAAGGGAGGGGTTGGGCGATTACATCAGAATCAGCCTCCTCTGACTCATCACTGTGCTCTCTCTCTCTCTCTCTCTCTCTCTCTCTCTCTCTCTCTCTCTCTCTCTCTCTCTCTCTCCCTATGTATCCCTCTCTCCCAATGCTGGGCTGCCACATGATGCCAATCAACCCTAAATGGTTGCCAAGGAAGCTCTCTCCCTCGCAACGCCTCGATCCTGAGTTGCCAGATTTTTACAAATTTAAACTGGTTCAGAACTGACAGACAAACTCCAGGATCACAGATTGTTTTTATGCTGTTTGCATACGTCAGGTGTCATAAGTAGGCGATATAAATGTATTTGGTGTGTCACATATTTTGTGTGTCTGTCCTGTTTGCTTAGCTCTGTAAGTCTAGTCCATTCACTTCCCCTCTCTGTTATCAGACAGGCCTTCCTTAGCAACAACAGTCCCTTGGACAACTGGTGCAAGCAGCAGCTTTGAGATACTGAAGAGAAGTGTGCATAAGGTTTCCTACTCAGTAGTGCTGCTGCATTGTCATCTCTTGAACATCACATTCTCTGAAAAATTGTCAGTTGCAAGCGTGTCACTCACACCCACACACTCACTACGTCAACAACAGAGCTACTCATATTATCATGAAGCTGTTTTGTGCATGGAAGCACAGTATTTGGCACCATGCATGCTGATTATTTCATTCCCCGCTATTTTCACTTGCAGTGTTGTTGTTCACTTTACAAAGCCTGTTTTCAAAAACACTCCTTTATTGTTTTCTGTTGCTGCAAATATCTCTGCATCTTTACAATATACTTTCTCCAATTCCACTTCAATAACATAGAAGTGTTTTGTCTTTTCTAAGAAAAAAAAACACATTTCCAAAAAAAATGTAAAAATCCCTTATTTATTTAGGAACTTTTTTTTTTTTTCATTTAGAGCAGCTAGCTATATGAATTTGTGTGACTTATCGTACATGGTACCAAACAAGTAGTATTCAGTATTGTTGGGCTACATAGGCTGTGACAGTATCAGATTTTACTACACAGATATCGTGGCCAAAAGAATTGACAATAACAATATTAATTGTAAAAATAAATACATATAAATATAAAAAATAATAATGCTATCAATACAATACATCTTTAACTTTTAATGTTTATTGTGGGCTTTGTTTCTTTTTTTTGGCAAATTAATTATCCTCAAAACAGGACTGCAGAGAGGAGATTTATTGTTAATGGTCAAAAGGGAGATTTAAGAGGTGCTGGATTATTCACTTGATATTATCATACATATATTATTGCTGTAGCATGATATAAATATTTCATCTTTAAATAATACAGTAATCGCTACACCACCACATGTATTTTAAAATATCAATGTACAATAGTAATATACATTACTTGATACCCTGTTATAAAGTGATTACAGGGCACCTCTAATGCTGGTGTTTGTGTTTTATGAAAGGGTTTGTTAGCACATTAACTGCTTCCTTCCACAAAGTGGACATTGTCAGCCATTAGTACTATAGTAGTACTATAAAGTAGTACTATAAATCAGAGATGAGCAATTATGTGCCTTAAAAAGCCAAAAACATGCAATAGTATTTATTTATTTATTTTTCATTCATTCATTCATTCATTCATTCATTCATTCATTCATTCATTCATTCATTCGTTTGTTTGTTTGTTTGTTTGTATCCCCAGTAGCCAGTATTAAGGTAGTCATTACTGTTCCTGGTGCCCACACAAGTAAGCATTACATCATAATGTAACATATATATTGTGTTACAAGCAAACTGCAAATGACAACAATAAAACTGCTAATGACAATAATAACAACAATGACAATAAGAACCCACACTATATCCAAATAGTCAGTAAAACATTTGATTCAGCTCAGAAGATAATAGCAGTAAAAACAGCATATACAGTGACGGAGAAATACATAATGAAATGAAAAAAGAAAACCAAGAAAGTTCCTCATTAATCAGAGGAGAGTGAGAGTCAGATATACTGTAGAAAAATAAATATGTTTTTTCAATTATAGTTGTCTTTTGTTTATGAATTAACATAAGTTGATGAGCTGATTGTGTAGAAAATGTTGTTCATGTTACCGTAAGATCGTACTGGAAAAAGCTTTATGCTTTATTTAGAACCATGCTTTTCTTCAGGAAATACAGAGATCAATATCAGAGGTAAATATGAAAACCAAAGCTCATGGCCAGCATGGTCTAGGAAAACAACGGCTGCTTATTTATGCAGTCATGCAAAATGAGTTGTAAATGTGTGAATCTGAGTGAGGACACTTCATTATACTCTCAAAAAAGGGAGCAGGAACTATGAGGTGAGCGATTTCCATCTGAATGGAGCAGGACTTTCTCCTCCTGAAGGTTCACTTGGTGAAGGGAGCACACCTAAAAAACAGAAATGTCATCAATGCTAGTGAATTCTGTATGTATAAAATGTATATGAGGTATTTCTATTGTGATTACATTGAGTTAGCAACACTGCACAGACCAGCTACAGGACAGGGGATGTTTAATGCTGGTACAGATCAAAACAACAAAGATGGTCGCTAGTATGAAATTAGATTATCATGCTTCCTAATCCTAAATGTGTAATCTCTCTTGGAGCATAAGTCTCTGAACTGCTGTAGTTTTGTTAGAGGGGTATAGTGATAATCTTATCTTATCTTATCTTATATACCAACAATATCCACAATGGCATCAAAGAAAGAGAGTGGAAAAATAGAAAGTAAAAAAAAATATAAAAAGAGTAAGAAATGGAGAGACAGGGAGGGAACTATCTGTGTGTGTGTGTGTGTGTGTGTGTGTGTGTGTGTGTGTGTGTGTGTGTGTGTGTGTGTGTGTGTGTGTGTGTGTGTGTTGGGCTCAGGTGTGAAACTGGCTCATTGTCCCATCATGCCTCCTCTCCTCGCCCATTTAGCAGAAGAACGTGCAAATGAATCAAGGAGGAAACCTTTCAAAGTCTGGTTGAAAGTCTCCAGACTGCTTTATTCATTCTTGCAGTGGCAAAGATATAAAAGCAAAGGTGAGATGATACTGAAGAGGAGTGACTGATCGAGTTTTGAATTCCTTTACCAACACAGACACCTTAAATGGTGACATACTGTATGTTCCAGTATAACTCAACACATACAGTGTGGTTTTATTACTTTAAACCCTCTGAGACCGACTAGTGTCTGTCGTAGGTTGTAGCAAGTTTAGTCTTAGAGCTGATATCATATGAATCTAACCCAAGGAATCCATTGGTGCCAACCGTGTCATGTTCGCTTGTTGGGCAGGAGGCTAAATAACGCTCTAAAGTTGGCCTAAATTTTGGTGAGCAAAAACTGGCATGGCCATCAAAGTGTCCCTTGACCTCTGACCTCAAGATATGTCACTGAAAATGCATTCTGGGTACCCACCAGTCCCTTTACAGACATGCCCACTTTATGATAAACGTGCCGTTTGGTGTCAAATGCATGCAGTAATTTGAATGCAGTATAAATGTGTAATTTTTGTGTATTCCAAAATGATGTTTGAATATTTCTGCATACTGGGATCCATAAACAGTCTTCAATTTCAATAAGTTAGGTATCACTGTAAAGCTGAGACTCTTGTGGATTCAATGAGCTTAATTTTATTCATGTTTGATGATGTTACTCCCCATTTTAGCCATTTAATAGTAGTGAGATCATTTTTTTAAACTGTATAAAATGACCTGTGGTGGCCTCTAGGATGATCACAACCTCATGAAACTTTATAGCCAGAAACTAGAGACCTAGAGCATTCAGGGGACGATGATTTTCCTAGCTAGACTGACAATAAGGGGGTTTCTTAGCAGTTTCCGCAACAGAAGTGCTCACCATAATCACCAAAAATGCAATGCTTACAGACCAGATCTTGACCAACAGTCAAAAGTTTTTTAAACCACATCACAGCATGGCTTTTCTATGGTGTTCCTCAAAGTCTTGGTGTCCTAATGTGGTATTTTGGAAGGATTTTTGTTAATTTTTATGCATTCTTGAGTGGTAAAAAAAGGTTAAATTTAGCACCAAATCTGTGTAACACATGGTATCAACTCCAGGTTATGAGACAGAATAGAGCATAGGAAACATACAGCATACTTCCATCATTATGTTCTAAGCCCTTATATACTTACTACTACCAATTAATCTTCATGTTTCCAGCTTTCAGATGATGCTCATCACTTTTATGTGACATCTACTGTTGACCTGCTATCTCCTGCTAAAGACCCCCTGTGCCCCCCTAAGACAAAAATGGGTCTATTGTGTGTCTCAGAGGTTTAGGTCTAACTTCACTTAACGGCTGGATTTTCTTTCATATGAAACAGAGCAAAAGTCAGATCCTGTCTCAAGTCATTCTGAACTAAATTTTCACTTTCATTTTAGTGCATTCACTTCAAAGTGACTTCAATGATTTGGTGCCTATTGGGGATCTTTTGGGGTTTGAAAAGCCACAAACGTTAAAAATGAAAACTATATGAAAACACATTTTGACAGTGTAGACAATATAACGATGTAATAACATTCATCAGAGGTTGGTAACTTGTCAGCGTCAGTATAGAGGAAGTAAATCCTTATATATGATGCAGCTGTCTTTTTTTGGGATGAAAATCCATATGAACCAGGCGCACCAATCATGGCTGTTGATTGGATCAGGACTTAGCAGACACTCAATACTGCTTCTGAGAAAAAAAGATTATCTGAAACCTTGTCCTGGAATTAAGATTGCTTTTGATCAAGGATGATCTTGTGATTGGGGATTAGTCTTAATTAGTATCAGCATGAAGAAAGAACATCTGTCCAGATGATATAGATTAGGGTTTACACTGTACTGACCGTCTAACATGGTCCTATAAGAATACCAAGAAAAAACATTATTTTCAATGTGTGTAACATTTAAAATTCATCAAGTTTCCAGGCTCGACTGCTTTTTACGCGCCATCTATTGACCAGTCCAGGTTACTTCCTTTAAGGCTATTGAAATATGTTGTGTAATGTCGCCATCTGGTGGTGAACTTGTTTGCCTCCAGTCGTATGTAAGGTTGTTGGGAACAGCCTCGTCATTGTTTCATGGGTATCATGGGTCATCCAAAGCAACTGAATGTATTATGGCCTGTAAACCACAGTTTGATGATGAGTCAGTATTTTATTCTGAAAGACTCATGACAATGACAGTGTTTATGCAGTGCTGTTTTTAAACTAAGTTTCATTAGTTCAGTAGGTTATATTATCTGTACTGTTGATGCTGCTAAGACGCCCAAATTTCCCTCCGGGGATTAATAAAGTTTCATCTTATCTTATCTTATTTCTCACCATATAGCCATTAAAAATTAATGAAAACATTACTTTTTTATAATCATTCCAGTTTACATCTTACAATATTATCTTTCAACTTCCAAAAATCATATTATTCATTTATTTTAAAGGATCCCCATTAGCTGATGCCAGTAGTACCAGCTAGTCTTCCTGGGGTCTGAAATCCATCCAGTACATCTTATTAATTCACATACATCATATTTGTGTTACAATAAGAACGCTGTCGTTCAAATTTTCCCAAACATTCACGCCAGTGTACATTCAATTACATCGTTATTAATTCGTTCGTCTCACTTTAAAGCCTAAATGAGCCTCAAGAGCTGTCACCAGAGAAAATTAAGAATTGTACATGACTACCACTGGACTACTGATCAGCTGCTTATACAAATGAAACCAGGATTTGCTACTTGATTGAGTGATTGATGGCATTAGATTTTGCGCGAGGTATGATTTGGTCATCACCTTCTGTTCTAGTGAAATGATTTTGAAAGTACAGTACTACATTTGGTAATATAACTGTGTAAAAACTCTGGTCTAGAGGGATAAATGTTATTGCTGAAGAATGTGACTGTGTTTAAGCTGAGCCTTTTCACTACTGGTAACCATGAGAGTTCACAAAGCAGGCTGTCTGCATTCGTTCTTACGCAGCAGTGTAGGTAGCAGCTCTGTTCTGGGCAGTTTGTAGTTTATTCAGTACACTGTTTGATGCAGAGGACTATACGGGTACAGTAGTAGTACCGGGTACAGTAGTACAGGTGCCTTATTAATAAATAATATAATAAGAATATAATTGAAGGTATACTTTGGAATACATTTTACTTTGTGGATTTTGTCCTGCATCACTTACATGGGAATACTATATAATACACTCCTGATCAAAATCTTAAGACCAGTTAAAAAATTGCAAGAATTTGCATTTTGCACTGTTGTATCTTAAGAAGGTTCTAAGTAGAGTTTCAAAATGCAAAAAGAAGAAATGAGAACAAGAGACCAAATGTTTTGAGCAGGCAATTTATTGAAAAGAACAATTTAACTGAAATAGGCTGTTCATCAGCTGATCAAAAGTTTAAGACCACATCCTTTAAAAGCCCAAATCTGTGCAAAAATTTGGATTCCATGTCATTTTCTGTCAAGTAATCACACTGTCAAGACCTCTTGATGGGAAAAGCAAAAAAACTCACTGCCTTCGAACGTGGCAGGATTGTTGAGCTGCATAGACAAGGCCTCTCACAGCGTGCCATCGCTGCTGAGGTTGGACGCAGTAAGACAGTCATTTTGCATTTCTTAAAAGATCCTGAGGTTTATGGAACAAAAAAATCAAGTGGTAGACCCAAAAAAATCTCACCGGCACCGAGCCGGAGGATCCGAATGGCTGTCCGTCAAGACACGGGACGATCCTCATCCCAAATTAAGGCCATTACTGGTGCTGACTGCAGCCCAATAACCATCAGACGGCATCTGCAAAGGAACGGCTTCAAAAACAAAAAACCTCTTCAAAGGCCACGTCTCCTTCAACGCCACAAAATTGCCCGTTTGGCCTTTGCGAGGGAGCACCAAACATGGGACGTTCAAAGTTGGAAGAAAGTTTTATTCTCTGATGAGAAAAAATTTAACCTTGATGGTCCTGATGGCTTCCAACGCTACTGGCATGACAAGGAGATGCCACCTGAGATTTTTTCAACACGGCACAGCGGAGGGGGCGCCATCATGATCTGGGCTGCTTTTTCCTTCAATGGAACAATGGAGCTCCAGGTTGTGCAGGGCGTCAAACAGCAGCTGGCTACGTGGAGATGTTGCAGCGGGCATCCCTCATGACTGAGGGCCCTCGTCTGTGTGGTGATGACTGGGTTTTTCAGCAGGACAATGCTGCAATTCACAATGCCCGTCTGACAAAGAGTTTTTTCAGGAGAATAACATCACTCTTTTGGATCATCCTGCATGTTCCCCTGATCTAAATCCAATTGAGAACATTTGGGGATGGATGGCAAGGGAAGTTAACAAAAATGGACATCAGTTCCAGACAGTGGATGCCCTTCGTGAAGCCATCTTCACCACTTGGAGCAACATTCCTACAAGCCTTTTGGAAACACTCGCATCAAGCACGCCAACACCAATTTTTGAAGTGATCAACAATAATGGTGGAGCTGCTCATTACTGAGTCTGTTTTTGAGACTTTAATTTCTGTTTTAGGGGTTTTTTTGAGCTATGGTCTTAAACTTTTGATCAGCTGATGAACAGCCTATTTTAGTTAAATTGTTCTTTTCAATAAATTGCCTGCTCAAAACATTTAGTCTCTTGCTCTCATTTCTTCTTTTTGCATTTTGAAACTCTACTTAGAACCTTCTTAAGATACAACAGTGCAAAACGTAAATTCTTGCAATTTTTTAACTGGTCTTAAGATTTTGATCAGGAGTGTATAATATAGTATAATAATATATATAATAAGGAAGGGATGGCCAGAATGAACAGGGCGAATGATGACAGTAAGCAAACACTGTTTCAGTGTTAATATGTGAACCTGACTATTGTTTTAAGACAGACTTGAAAATGTGTTTGTTTGAAAGGAGAGTCCTTTCAAATATTCTGGTTAAAGCTTCAGTAGGCAGAATGTTTTTGGCCACAATAACCTTTCAGCATATTGTAATTCAACCACTAAATGAAGCTTCCCCATCTTATTTCACTTATGCCCATGTTGCTAGGGCTGCTAAACAAGGTGGAGGTGTTGATTTAGTCTACGAATCTCTTTTTAATTTAGCCTCCAAACACAATATTCAATTTAACTCATTTGAGACTCTTGTCTGGGGCAGCAGGCTCCATCTTGTGGTACTATACAGACCGCCTGGCCCTTATTCACAACTTTTAGAAGAACTTGGAGATTTTATTTCTGCCGTTATTACTCATTCTGATGAGGTCATAATTATTGGTGATTTCAATATTCACCAGAGCAAGGCTGATGATCCTCTCTGTCAAGCCTTTTTGGCCCTCACCAATACTTTCTGTTTCACTCAGTCTGTACTTGAACCTGTTCATTCCAGTGCTAATATTTGATCTGACACTGTCACACGTATTAGATGTTACTGCCATGACTGTCTCTCCTGTCACATCGGTGATGTCAGATCACTTCCTTGTTAAATTTTAAGCAACTTCAGCCTGTCCACGATCCTGATTTAGTTACCATGGTTATAGTCCTTTCACTACAGTGATAGGACTTGTCGAAAATTGTACTAGTGACTTAAACACAGCCCTTTCTAAAACCAGATGGTCACAGAAGTCTACGCTATGGTTTAATGATGACATGTGCTCTTAAAGAGGCCTGCAGGAGACTGAAATGCAAATGGGGTAAATGAAAACTGGAAGTAAACTACCTATCATGGCATGAGTGTGACTGTAAACTGCAAAAGCAGCTCATTTCTCCCAATTAATCAGTACCACTAAACATATCCTAGATTTGTCTTTGACACTGTAGTCGAACTCACCCAGAAGCAGCCGTCTGTTAGCAGCTCATCCTTTACAGCACAATTTCTTAGATTTCTTTTGCAGGAAAATAGATGTTAAATTAGTTCCTCTCTCCCAGCTGCATGTATACCTTCTGCAATACATTTATCATGCGTCGAATCCAAGTTAGTCTTTATAGCTTTCACATTTTGAGACCCTCTCAAAACTCTTTGTAAGCTTGTCTCAGTTTACCAGCTGAACTTTTTATCTATGGCCATGGGATCCTATTGCTGGGATCTACAATGCTGAGTATTTTCAGCTTGTCTCTTATAACTGGTTGTTAAACCTCCACTTAAAAAATTACATCTTTACCCAGGGTCACTAAATAACTATCGGCCAGTCTCAAACCTTCCATTCTTTTCTAAAGTACTAAAAAGAGTGGTGTCATGTCAAGTTGTGTGTCTCATCTGTAATTTTAGTTATATTAACTCTGACTTATATTATCTCATTTACTCTTCATATGCTGCTATGTTTGTTTGTTTACAGGTCATCACTAATTTTTTGCAGAGCACTTTTATTGTGAATTATACGTCCTGTTTTCTGTGATGTAACTGTTATGATCGTGTCTGTGGTACAACGTGTTGCTTTAATGCACTTTTTGCAGCACTGATGAATCCTTAACGTGAATTTTCCCATGCCATGGCTACCGGTGTGTTTACACTAATGTGAAAAGAGAAAGAGAAAATAAACAAACCAAAAGATACGGACAACAAAGCAGAAAATGCAACATGTCTCAACAAATTTCAGACCATATATTACTTAGTGTCAAATGAGTTGACCTTTGACCTTTTCAAACCCTTTCAGTCTGCTTTAAGGGCCTACCACTCCACCAAAACCGGGGCGGCAGTAGCTCAGTCTGTAGGGAGTTGGCTTGGGAACCGGAGGATCACCGGTTCAAGTCCTGACATGGACCAAGAACTGAGTGTGAACTGGTAGCTGGAGAGGTGCCAGTTTACCTCTTGGCTACTGCCGAAGTGCCCCTGAGCAAGGCACCAAACCCCCAACTGCTTGTCAGGAGCAGCCCCCTCACTCTGACATCTCTCCATTTGATGCATGTATATGTGTATATATATATATATATATATATATATATATATATATATATATATATATATATATATATATATATATCTATACTGTTTGTGCATGTGTGTGTTTCGGGTCTGTATGTACTGTGTATAAGTTAACAACTCAATCAGCACTCTCTGCTCTCAGAATATAGGGCTCTAGAGTGAAAAAGAAGTCAGCAGGCCAAAGGGCCTTCTCTTGTCAAGCCCCTTTCCTCTGGAATAACCTCCCTATAGACATCAGACAGTCTGATTCTGTGGAGGACTTTAAATACAAACTCAAAACATAACTTTTTGCCCTAACTTTCTGTTAGGTGGTGAGTCGGTCTCACTCTCAATGTATAATTTAAGCCTATTAGTCCTGCCGACAACAATATTATTAATTTTAAGCTCCTGCCTCTCAATAACCCTCTGTTGTTAGATGTGCCACAAGCACTGCTGTGTGCCTCCCTCGCCTCTCTCTCTCCTTTTGCTCAGGCTTCTCTGTGCTGGACCATCAGCCATTCTTTGACCTCTCTCAGCCTCTCCAGCTGGTCCTCATTTCACATGACAGTCCTGGACCTCCGTCCTCCAGGAGACTTACCCTCTATAACAAATTACTCTCTTCCTCTTGCCATGGGTAACATATGTTTACATTACTAAGCAACTGTGATTTAAAAAACAAAATTCTGGTCCTCTATCAAGTTTCCATGGTGGAAAGCAGCAGGCTCAGATAGAGCCTGAGCCTGCTGCTTTATAGACTTTATCTATTTGGCATAGAGAGGAAGTTGCGTTGCTCTGGCTCTACCAATGTGGTGTGGAGAGGAGGTCGTGCTGCTCTGGCTCTACCATTGTGGTGTGGAGAGGAGGTCGTGCTGCTCTGGCTCTACCAATGTGGTGTGGAGAGGAGGTCGTGCTGCTCTGGCTCTACTAATGTGGTGTGGAGAGGAGGTCGTGCGAACTGGCCACGATGGACCCAGCCGGCTTGGAACCTGTGCGGGTTGCCATCCGCGCTCAGGGAAAACGTCAACTGCAACAATGCAAACTATGCTGTTTGCACGGGCATACAGCAGCTCACCCAAAGCCAAAAGGATTTCTGCGCCACGGACAGGTCAGTCATCTGGGATCGCAGTTGCAGATGCTGATGGGCCAATTTGCAGTACTCCTGTCTTCCTCTACTGCTGCTGATTCTGCTGCGTCGGCGGCACCGATTCCACCTACAGTTCTGGTTCCCGCCAACTCGCCACCACCGCTGCCCACTTCCATCAGTTCTCCGCACCTGGCTAAGCCCGAGCGATTCTCCGGGGACTCTGACAACTGTTGCTCTTTCCTGGTACAGTGTGAGTTACACTTCAAGTTACAAGCTTCCCAGTTTCCCTCCGAGTGCGCTAAAGTGGCTTTCATCATCACGTATCTATCTGGCAGAGCAGAGGCATGGGCGACAGCAGAGTGGGGACGGGATTCTCTGGTATGTAAATCCCTGAGCCTATTTACTGAGACACTAAAGAAGATTTTTTATCACACTGCTCCAGGAAGAGAGGCTGCATGAGCACTGGTTGGAATTCGCCAGGGGACTCCGACTATGCCATAGAATTCCGCTGACAGCGGCTGGAATGACGCCTCCCTTCTCAACACCTTCCTCCACAGACTCTCTAACCCAGTAAAGGATCAACTCACTCCTCTGGACCTACTGCCAGATTTGGATTCCGTCATCGCTCTTGGCATCCTCGTTGACAACCGACTGTGGGAGAGAAAACATGAGAAATGGAGACCTGCAATTCCACCTCCCATCCAGATGGGGCAGTCATCCCATCCTCAACCAGTCTGGTGTCCTCCTCCTCCTTCTGTTCCTGATAGCTCTTCATCTTCCCCTTGTGCATCAGAGGAGCCCGTGCAGGTTGACAGAACCAGAGTAATCCCAGAGGAGCGACAACGCCGCCTGCGGGAGGGCCGATGTATTTATTGTTCTCAACTGGGACATTTCCTTATGGGCACTGGTGAGCCAAACAACGTCTTTTAAATATTCCTCTCGTCCCCTGACCCAAGCACTGCTGATAACCCAGTCTCTATCCCTTGATCATCCCATTTTGGTGGACTCTGGGGCACACGAGAACTTTATGGATTGGAGATTGGCTGAAACCCTCTGTTTCCAAAAGGTTCTACTGCCCGAGCCTTTGGAGGCCAACGCCTTAGATGGTCATCTTCTGTGCAGAGTAACTCATCACACTCAACCTGTTCAACTTGTTATTAATGGTAATCACACAGAGACAATTCCATTTCATGTTTTTGATTCACCTCTCCAGCTTCTCATAGTGGGGTTACCCTGGCTCATTAAACATAACCCACACAAGAACTGGTCTACAGGGAGGTGCTAGGATGGGGTGGGGACTGTCTGCTAACATGCTGCTCATCTGTTCCTCCTTCATAGCTCCCTGTCTCTCCAGTGACGTCCTCAGAGGTGAAGATGGAACCTGCAGCGGCACTGTCAACCTCTTCCACACCAGGAGCCTTCGGCCCAGTTTTCCCGGACTTGTCCAGTATTCCATCCTGTCACCATGACCTCGGAGAGGTTTTCAACAAGGCCTGTGCCACCTCCTTGCATCCACATAGAGCCTACGACTGCGGAAAAGTTTTGCAGTGACTCTTGGACCATCAACTATTTGTGAAGGCCGAGAAGTGTGAATTCCATGTGTCCACTGTCTCATTCCTGGGCTTTGCTGTCACTCCCAACAATATACAGATGGATCCTGCCAAGGTTAGTGTAGTTACTGATTGGCCCACTCCTACCAGCCGTAAGCTGATGCAGCGCTTCCTGGGCTTCGCTAACTTCTATAAACATTTTATTAGAAACTTTAGTTCAGTGGCAGCGCCCTTACATGCACTAACCTCTCCCCATGTTAAGTTTGTTTGGTCTCCTCAGGCAGATCAAGCCTTCCGTCAACTTAAGGAAGTTTTTCAATGGCACCTATCCTCACTCTCCCAGACCTTCAACAGTCTGTGTTATGAAAGTTGAGACTCAGGAAAAAGGAAAAACCCAAACGCAGAAAGCAGACAGGGGAATTATCAACAAAAAGCGAGCCTTTAATTTTGGGCTGATAAACAGGATCTTAAAATATTTCAAAATAATAAACTGTAACACAAAACAATATGAAAATAAACACAAGAGGTTACTATGAGCAAACTAACTACACAGAAACTCAAATTAACACAAAACCTAAAGTACACAGAGAGACAGGGAGGGTACACAATGGAACAAACACAGACCAGTGAGACATAGACAACTAGGAGTGAGAGGAGAGACATCTGAACAGGAAGACAACCTACCGAAAAGAAAAGAAACATGAAGCTACACGGAGGAGAAGGGAGTCTAACGGGGAATCTGGGGAAACACAAAGAAGCACACAAAAGTCAAAGTGGCAAAACAACGGAGCACGGGCAGATCATGGGGACAGAACAAATGAACGGACAAGAACAGCAGGAGACAACCAGATTGAAACAATCAGGGGCAGGGCAAACAATCAGGGAAACTAGGTCAGGGCTGTCAATCATGAAAACGGAGGGAAAACACATAGGGGCAGGAAGTAAAACTAGAAATGACACAGAGACGCAAGACTTTCAAAATAAAACAGGAAACAACCAAAGACAAGACACCAGGACCAGGACAGGGAGTGAAACAAGACATGATGCCAGAGGTGGGTGACAGAAACAAACAACACTAGAATGAAAATGACAGAAACTCAAGATAATACTGAACCAATAATGCACTAACAGAAGAAATTAACCACCACAAAAGTCCAGAACCATGACAGTTTGTAGTGGAAGTGGACACCCCAGACACAGGCATTGGAGCCGTGCTTTGGAAGGCAGTGTTGGAGGAATGGAGACACCCATTTCTAGTATGGACAGACCACAAGAACCTTGAATATATCAGATCAGCTAAGCGTTTCAATGCTCGTCAGGCCAGGTGGGCTCTATTTTCTAATTGTTTTGATTTTACTTTGTCTTATCGACCAGGTTCCAAGAATACCAAACCTGATGCTCTGTCCCACCTATTCGACCCTGATCCTGCTCCCAAAACTCCCTCATACATCCTGCCGCTCTTATGTGTTGTCAGGGCGGTAACGTGGGAAATTGAGGGGAGAGTCAGGGAGGCATTAAAAGATATTACGGTACCCGAAGGGTGCCCCACTAATAGACTGTTTGTCCCAGCTGCTTTACGTTCCCAGGTCATTCATTGGGCACACACCTCCCACCTCTCCTGCCACCCTGGAACCAAGAGAACCATGTTTGTCATTAAGCAGCAATTCTGGTGGCCAGCTATGAAGAAGGAGGTGGCGTATGGAGTATGTAGCTGCCTGTCCTGTGTGTGCCCAAGTCCTCGCGCTGTCCCCCCTCTGGTCTCCTCCAACCACTTCCTGTGCCTCATCGCCCCTCTGTCGACATATCCCTTGACTTTGTCACTGGTTTGCCTCCTTCCGAAGGTAATGCAAGTATTCTAACTATTGTGGATAGATTTTCGAAAATGGTCCACTTTGTACGACTACCAAAACTACCCTCCGGCAAACAAATGGTGGAGGTAATGCTCTCTCACGTGTTTCACCTCCATGGTTTCCCCAGGGATATAGTGTCGGATCGGGGTCCCCAATTCATCTCGCGATTCTGGAAGGAATTCTGTTCTCTTTTAGGAGCCTCAGTGAGTGTGTCCTCTGGCTACCACCCACAGTCCAACAGCCAGATGGAAAGGAGAGTTGGATACAGGCCTAAGATGTCTAGTCTCCTAGAACCATACTTCCTGGAGTAAGCATCTAATTTGGATTGAGTACTCACATAATACGTTACCGTGCTCCGCTTCTGGTCTCTTTCAGTGTGCTTACGGATATCAACCCCCACTGTTCCCTGAGGGGGAGACAGAAGTCAAGGTACCCTTGGCTCATGCCGCTGCCACCGTGTGTGGAAGGGGGCTTGCCAGATGCTTCTCCGAAGCGCAGCCTGCTGCTAGACGGCAGCTGACCGTTGGCGAGTTCCTGCTCCAGCTTACCAACCTGGCCAGAGAGTGTGGCTATCTACCAAGGACCTTCCCCTGCGGGTGGAGTCACGGTCCCATTTCAAAGGTTATAAACCCGATGGCAGTAAGGTTGCGGCTCCTTAGGTCCATGCGTATACACCCCACTTTCCAGGTGGGACAACTCAAACCAGTGAAGGAAAGTTCTTCGGTCCCTGCGTCCAGACCCCCACCACATCATCGACGGCGGCCTGGTTTTCACTGTTAAACAACTCCTGGCAGTTCGTCATTGGGGTCAGGGTCGCCAGTATCTTGTAGATTGGGAAGGATATTGTTGTAAATATCAGGTCTTAGTCTGTGTGTTTTGTTTTGCATGCTTCTTGCTTTTGCACTTCCTGTTTTATTTTGTATTCTATTACTCCCTCTCGTTTCAGACCACTTCACTTCCTGCCTGCATGCATTCCCACCTGCACGTTCGAGCACCTCCCTCTGACCCAGTTTCCAGCACCAGTCACTTGAGTCTGATTGTCTTTCCCCACCCTGATTGTGTCCACCTGGTCCAGAGTCAATCACTCCCTTCACTAGTATTTAATGTGCGTCTCCCTTTCCTTCTGTGCCAGTTCATCTTGGTTACTGCATGTACAAGCGTCCTCGTTTTCCTTGTGATTTTGATTCCTCGTGCCTAGATACTCTGCCTGTGTTTTTTGACTTTGCCTTAGCCCGTCGATTTGGATTTGTTTGCCTGTCTTTTTGGATTCCTGTGTACCGACCTTTGCTTGTATTAAAGACCTTGATTTTTGCCACTACCTGATCTCAGTGTTTGCATTTGAGTCCAGCCCTGCCTGTCTCTACGGCCCTAAGAGATATGGTCCAGAGGAAAGGTCGTGGGTCTCAACTAAGAACATCGTAGACCCCAAGCTCATCAAGGACTTTCATTGACGTCATCCGGAGCTTCCTAGGATGTCATGTGCCGGCCCTAGAAGGGGGGTTCTGTCAAGCCCATTCGATTATAGGTCATGTTTTATTTCATGTCATGTTTCACTATTTTCTGTCTTATTTTGAAATCATTAACTCTTCTTCTCATTTCAGATCACCGCACTTCCTGTCCTGGTGTGTCTCCACGCCCCTTGACCTACTTTCATCTCGTCCACCTGTGTCTGATTGTCTTGCCCCACCCTGATTGTGTTCACCTGTGCATCGTTAATCACCCCCCCAGTATTTAATGTGTGTCTCCCCCTCCTTCCTTCTGTACCAGTTCGTCTTTGATCCTTAGTGATAGCGTCTCAGCCTTTTTCTTGTGTAGTTTCTAGTGTGTATGACTCTCTCTCGTTTTTGACCCTCCTTCCTCTTTTTGGATTTGTTTGCCTTTGGACTGATTACCTGTGTACTAACCTTTTTGAAAAGAAACACCTAACTTTATTACTACCTCTTGTGCTCAAGTCATGCTTTTAGTCCTACCAATTCCTAGCTTGTCGTCACAACTTTTTTATTAAGGCATGAAGGTATATTTAAACACTACACAAAAACAGTCCACAATACATTTTTTTTAAACTCTCGAATCTCTAATCTCCTAAACCACCACGACAAACACACGCGATGCAGCCAATCTCTTTCCATATCCACAGAACTTTATTTTAGTGGTGATCCCAAAGTGTACACAGATACCACATGTCAATTTTTCAAACTGAGATTTGGAAAAATGTGTATAAAATAATACAGAAGACAATTACAATATATCCATGTGGTGCAATGATGCAGCCAGTCTCATAAATTGTTGCAGCATTTTTTTTGAGGTTGATACCATTTGTTACACAGATTTGGTGCTAAATTTAGCTATATTTAATCATTCAAGATTTTTTTTTGATCAATAATACCTCCAACACCATGACCTTGACACAACAGAAAAAGCCAAGCTCTGATTTCAAAAACTTTTCACAATTGGATGGCGAGCACTTGAAGCCCCCTTATTGTCAGTATAGCTAGGAAAGCCATCCATCCTCTGAATGCTCTAGATCTCTAGTTGGTGGCTGTAAAGTTTCATGAGACTGTGATTATTCTAGAGGTCACCACAGGTCATAGGCGAAAATAACACATTTACACTTCATTCAACAAACAGCATTTTTTTTTTTATCAGAAACTACATGTGATTATCATAAAGTGTGCATGTCTGTAAAGGGGAGACTTGTGGGTATCCATAAAACCCATTTTCATTCACATATCTTGAGGTCAGAGGTCAAAGAACCCCTTTGAAAATGGACGTGCCAATTTTTCCTTGCAAAAATGTAGCATTATTAGCAATCTTTCCCAACAAGCTAACCTGACATAGTTATTGATTAGGCTTTCTTGTTTTATCTGATACTGGTATCTTCACTCTGGTTTGAAAACTCAGCCGGCATCAACCTTTGAAAGACAGAATCGCGGCCGGGCCTGCCAGTGGGCCATCAGAGTTTTAAGGTGTTAAAGGTGCATGATGTATTGTGCATAAATTAATAAATGATTGATCTCAGCATGGCTAAGATATACAGTATATATTGTTATGTTATGTTATCTTCTCTTCTCTTCTCTTCTCTTCTCTTCTCTTCCAATACATGCATGCATTTTATTCATTTCTTATTTTTTCCCACTTGGGGGCACTCGAGATCTATTATTCCTCTGTTCTGTAAAATACTTATGGCAGCCAGTGTACAGTTGCCAGTTTGCCAGACTGAGCAGTTACAGGAAATGACATGGTTGTCTGGTCACATGGTGAAAATGCCCGAGATAAGCACTTGAGGTGCTGCTGCTCCTAATGTTCCTCATCACAGCTCTGTTTTCAGTAGTTGACGTCACCCTCCTGTCAGGGTGCTACAGACTCCTGACATCCTGACGATCTGACTGTCCTGGTGTTTAAACCTCTGAAAAGCTATTACTGGTAAATCATCTTTTTTTTAGGTGGCATTGTGCAACTGCTTCAGTCCCCTCACACTGCCAATTTTCAGACTCATTGAACAAGATAATGAAATCTTTAAAACCCTCTGTTATATACAAATCTTATTAAGTATATCAGGTCGCACAGTAATCTAAAATATAAATTCACAATATAAATTCTTTAACCAGATGAATTGTTCGCTTTGTCAAAATCCATGTGGTTTTGTGGATTCACGTTACTCTCTGAAGAAGCTCATGGTTTCCTGTCGATCCATCTGCACACACCACGAGAGCTTCCACAGTGCAAAACCTTTACACCCTTCAAGGAACTGAAAATAATACATACTGCTGAATGGTAACCACATCTCAGCCCATGGTGGTTCATGTGTCAGGGGTGCTTTCTTGTTTTGTTTGTTTTTCATTTTGAAGTTTTGTTGCTTTCACTAGATGGCAGTTAAGAGCAGTGATTCCAGTTTTTGCTGGTACCTAAGTTTTTTAGGCAGTCAGTTTCTTAGAAATCACGTGACTGATGGTAAAAGTGCCAAATACAACCAACCGGGGCACTGTTACACTTCCTCAAAGGCTTCATCACATGTCAGGGTTGTTGTGCTGTTTTTAGCTGACAGAAGATCAGTTTCTATTTGCCCAACCTTGCTCTCCGAAGTCAAAATCAGATACCAGATCAGTGTTTTAGTCATACCTCTGTTCATAAGCCGGGACTTCCCTCAACCGATAATTAACTGAGGAAACCACACATCAAGAAGTAATCTGAAAAATTTGTGTTGCAGTAAATGTTGCAATTGCCCCATTCCCCAGGGGAAGTTAGGGGATTCACCAAAAGACAGTGGGAGTTAACGTGACTATAAAAGAATACAAAGTGCAGATACATGGTTACTTTTTGTCTCAAGCAAAACAATATCCGAATATAACCAAGACTTATCTGAATTACTTTATTTTTTAGCAACATGTTTCCCCTGTCTGTTCTATTCAAGCTCATGTGTCAAACATCTGTTAAACAAAATGAGATGATGCTTTATGCTGCATCAGTTTCTTTTATTACTCTTAGTTTAAAGAGGAGAAGAGAAGCTAGTGTTATGTTACAGTGATGCTAACCCATCAACTGACTCTTTATCTTCCTAAAATGACTCCCTTTTGATTTACAGTTTATTTCCTCTGTGTTGGCCTCTGTGTTCCTCCCAGCTAAAGTGTTTCAGGGACAGAAATTACAATACTAAATATACAATAGACTAAAAACTAATCTTTTAACTTAGTTTCAGTTGTGGAGCGTAACAGAGAACATTTACTCAAGTAGCCTATAGATTGTGTTCATAGGTCCAATCGCAATGCACTTGTTGAGTATTTGCCATTTCATGCTGTTTTGTCCTTTGACTCAATTGTGTTTTTTATGCCTCTGTATTTACAGATATAGTTACTTATATTAATTAAGATTAAGATTAAGATCTGACTGATTAAAAAAAAAAAAATCAGTCAATCAGTTTATAAGGTGGTGGTTTCCAACCTTTTCACTTGTGACCCCTTGGTGTATTTTCACACTGCTGGTACTGTTACTTGATTGAATAAATCCTCCACCAATGAATGTTTTTATTTTAATATAGTATAATATTTGCAGGATAGCTGACCCTTTGGCCCTGATAAAACCTGATTTGAAATATTCAGCCAGCCTGGTGGAAGGAAAGGATATCCTGTAACTGGAGGAACAAATGTTGCCTCCATCAACAGACACTTGCTCTGTCAAAGTGTCCTTAGTGCCTAAATGTCAATGAAGTCATTACATAGAAACATGCATAGAGCCCAGCTTTTGCCATATGACAGGCTGTGTGGCAGATCAAATACGCCGAACACCAAACTGCTGAAAATAATCTATAAAAGCTGCACACGTAAACGGTCACAAGACCCCTGGCTTGGTTGTGGTTTGGCTAAGTCAGACAGCCACTGTGTACACAACACATAGAGAGAAAGTGAAAGAAAGAAGAGTGGGGACTTTCCAGCTCGGCAGCATGATGGTGCAGTGGCACTGGGAAGAAGCTTCTCGGCACATACGCACATTCACAGACACGAATATACATACTGTATACATCATTCTGTATAAATGATGTAGTTATAGGACACTGATAGATCAGCCACAGTCATCTTATATTTGCCTTAATACTCCATCTTTTCTAACTTTCTATACACATTTGTCGGCCATTTTGTGTTTATGTTTGTCAAGGTCTAACCCTAAGATGGCGGCAACTTTTGGCATCTGCTTTTCCACTCCACACCTCCTGCCTTTGTGAACCACAGGCGGCGCACAGTTGATGTTAAGAAGCAGCCAAGTTTATGATGAGTCACCGTGCCGGTTTGTATCTCCAGATAAGAACGATGAGAAAAAAAACACACATTCCTTTAATTCATCCTCGGATATAAACAAGATTTAATAAGTTTCAACAGTAAACAGCAGACCAGTTTTCATAGAGATCAATCATCCAGGTAATGTTTAAACATGAAAAGAAGTTAAAGTTATGAGACATTGTGATATGTTTTAAAATAGGGAGATCAGGGTTGGTTGGGACAGTTTTGTATCGACAAAAAATAACCTTCCATTACTCTGAACGGTAGTGAAAATGATTTGATCCCTGAACAGATACAGGTGTCAATTTATCAAGTGTTGGGACAGTGGGAAGGGTCGATGGGGACACCTTGATCTGGGCTAAAAAAAATGAATTTAAAGGTGCTAAATTTGATATTGAGAGCATTAATATAGCATCAAACAACTATTTACTATGTAAATACTGCTCTCATACAGTGGTTAGAGCTGATAAGACGTAGCAGAAACATTACACCCACCTCTGTCTCCATCGCTGTCGGCCACTGTTGAGCGCTGTTCGCTCTGTTAGCTGGATCACTGTAACTATGTTGACAGCCATTGAGAGGCAATAGAAATGCTATCAATCCTGTATTGGATATTATTATAATTTCATAAATTGCTGAGATATGGCATTTGGCTCTTTCAAGTCTGGCATCTATCAAATCAATGTGGTTTCCATAGTCTACATGTGACCTAAAGGTTTATTGAGTTTGTTTTATTTTGAAAAAAAAAAAAGTCAACAACTTGAAGGTTAAAATAAGTTTAACAGCTGAACTCAAAATACAACAAAATAAAATATGCTCAGGGGCAGAAATGTAGGCCTATATGTTTTAAATCATTTAATAAGCTTTGTGTTGTTTGTCTGCTTTTTGTTGATTTGTAACAAGGTAGGAGGAACTACAAAAAATACAGGCACAGAGGAAAAATAACCAAAGAGCCAGAAATATACTTAAATCTGTAGATTTCAAGACTGTGACTAAAATGTGAGGACGAGTCAGAAGGTCTCAGTTTGAGGTTAAAAGTGAAGAGGGTGTGGATGAGTATGAGCACGGTAAATAATGCTGTCTAACTGAAGTTTTAAAAATCTCACCGTCATAACACTCCTGATGAAACAAACACCTGACTTGTGTGTGACTTCAGGCGCCATTTTGTGGATTCACAGACGTCTTGACAAAATGGTGGTAAATGCTGCTTACGCTGAGGGGGATGGTGTTTTGACATACCGCCCGTGTTTATGACACATATCACCAGGCAACTTTCCAAAACTGCCAAAAAAAAAAAAAAAAAAAAGCGCTGGTAGTCAGGGACTTTCCAGGTCCAGGTCTGCTCAAACCAGAAATACAATAGACACAACAAACACTGATATGTGAATAGAAAAACTCTGAATCCTCAGACAACTAACCGGTAGCAAAATATTTTTTGTGATGTGTTTTTCTCTTTTAACTTCCACAGTACAGTATTAATCAACTGAGCTTGTATAAAAACTACAAACTCTGAATTTTCACAGTAGGATTAAAACTAAACAACATGCACTTTTGTCCTATGAATGTGTTTGTTGAGAGGATTTTACAATTATGTGACACAAGGCTTGAAAAATACATTTAAAAAAGGAACCAGGAGTCAACTGAGGTCAATGACTATGATCCAAAATGTCTCACTTTTTTATTTGGGACGTACCCACGAGGCAACCTTTGGCCTCTCTGATCATAAATTAAGGTTTATCATCAACTGTGTGCTGTCAAGTCAAGCTTTTATTAATCTACTAAATACAAGGGCATGAAATGGAAAACAATTATAGTGGGGAAAAAATGTTATTTGATTAATTTACAGTATCTAATATCAACAAAATAAAAACAGAGGTATACTACTGGAGTTGAGAAGGTGCTTTTTATGCCACATTTTAAAACACAGAAAAACATATTGAGCCGTGTTCTTTAAAGCTGAAGTAGGCAAGATTGAAGCAAATATGATTTAAAAAGTTATTTTCATAAAACAGTCACAATACAGTACACTGACAGTAGTACATGAGACAGGTAATCTGAAAAAAAACATGTTCCTCTGTCTCCTCTGGTGCTCCTCATGGCATCTGCAAGATTTCACAGACCGGAGGAAAACAACCAATCAGAGCTGATCTGGAGTCTGCCATCCAGCTTCCATCTATGAGAGCCACAAATTAATCACTCCAACCAAACGGTCAAACTTGGTACTGATCAATCAATATTCTGTTCCTGTAATGCCTATTTCTCTCCTCAAATGCTTGTGTTTACTGTTTAGCTGTAAAATGAGAAAGTTTGTGACCCGGTAGCCATGTTGAGGAAATACCAAGCACCGCCCACCAGCTGGAGCAGAGCCAATAGGAAGGCTCTCTCTCTGAAATGACCTGTGATTGGCCAAAGTCTTCTGTAATGGTCTAGATTTTCTAAAGCCTGAAATCAGAGCCACGAGGAGGAGCAGAAGTCCAGTTTTCTCCCAGAACACTTGAATTACAATATGCTGAAAGGTTATTGTGGGATTTTTGCCCAGTGTTACCAAAAATCTATTGCCTACTTTACATAAACATTTGTATCAGGCTAACTGCTGTCTGTCCCACATGCAGCTCAGTCACAGATCAGAAGACATTGAGTTACAGCATCAGCTCAGTCCCAGTGGCAGTTTGTCACTGTGGTGAGTTTCCCTCAGTGAAGAGCTTCTCCCTCAGTTTGTAGTAGCTCCCTTTCCTGTCCATCAGTTCCTGGTGAGTCCCTCGCTCCTGAACTCTGCCGTCACCGATCACAGCGATCTGATCTGCCTTCTCAATGGTCTTCAGCCTGTGAGCGACCACCAGCAGGGTCTGGTTGGGACAGCTAAGCAGGGCCTGCTGAATCTGTGCACAGTCAATGACAGAAATATTTATCTCTCGGTAGTTTTTAGGTGGGAGCAGAGCTAAAAGGCTGTCAGAAGAAAGAATTATATAATTTAATATGGACAGTCACATATCAAAGAATTAAAACATTAAACAAGGAGTTGCATTCACCAGAGCATCCATGCAAGACCAGCGATTTATCAGATGGATGAATATCAAGGCAAGTCCATTTATTTAGCTCCAGTCACATCAAATGCCATCTTGAGGTAGACTACAGTGTGTCAAATCAACATAAACTGAGAATAACTGAAAATGTATTATTTCAATTTCTTCCATTATCTTCTGGTAAATCAATATTTCCCCATTTCTGTAATGGTATGACAGACCATTCAAAAAGGGAGAAAAGAGAAAGAGAGAATAGTATTTAACTTATTTACAATGGTGCATTAGCTCAGGACAGGAAACACGCAGGCCCTCAGTGTTTTGTTGTCATGCATGTTTTTGACATTCAAAATTGGATAAAAGCAAATAAATGCCATATAACACTGATCGTTGAAGGATATGCACCCTGTAGTGCAGCAGTCAGGTGCACTGTACCCATAATGCCAAGTGTTACTGCCGCCACAAGAGTTGAGTCCTGACGGGGGAGGCTCAGTGTTGGTGTCGCAAATATCACCGACAGCCATATCTGCACCACGGTTAACTAACGGTGCAGTTACAGCAGCAGCATTCAGAAATCTCATTTTAATCCATGCAGCGTCTGCTCCAGCTCCGTGCAGGCTGGCATCTCTGCTGCAACACTCAGAACCGTGACCTGAAGCGCTTATTGATGCTGCTTGGTGCTTTTAAATACTGACAGTGCGTACCTACTCAGGAGCTGGTGGTAAGCAATCAGAAGAAAGGTGACAAATATCAGAAGTGCTCATACTCACTACTGGTGAGTACCGGCCCATTTCAGGCACTGATGCTGTATATCTATGAAATACTGACTGTATGTTGTTAGTAGGGCTGTCAAAGTTAACGCAATAATAACACATTAATTCAACTTGTGATTTTTAAGGTCAGTTTTAAGGCTATCATGAAGATACGGGTATCATATGAAAGTAGATGGTACCAACCATGTCACACTAGTTTGTTGCAAAGGAGGTTAAAAAACACTTCATGGCCATTTTCAAAGTGGTCCCTCGACCTCTGACCTCAAGATATGTGAATGAAAATGGGCTCTATGGGTAAGTCTCCCCTGCACACATGCACACACACTTAAAGTCAGTACTTGGGAGGAATTCTGAACAATATTTGTCATTGTTTTGTGCTGTTAATTGATTTCCAGTAATAAATGTATACATACATTTGTATGAAGAAGCATATTTGCCCACTCCCAAGTTGATAAGAATAATAAATACTTCACAAATCTCCCTTTAAAGTACATTTTGAGCATATAGAAATTGTGATTAATTTGCAGCTAATATGATTAACTATGGACAATTGTGTGATTAATACCAATTTAATATTTTAATCGATTGTCAGCCCTAGTTTTTAGTCAGAAGTGACCACCTGATGTTGGGGCCACAGGTGAGCATTTGCAGCTATTAATTAATTAATGCACTCGGTGATAAAAAGTTTTCAGGTCTTCATGCACATATTACTCACTATTTCCCTGATGTATCGAACTTGTCTGAAATGCAAACACAGAGACCTCTGGCCCTGGAGTTTTTAGTCGGCATTCAAAGTAGTAGCATACCTTATTTTCACTCTCCGTGTCCAGAGAGCTGGTTATTTCATCCAGAATGAGGATCTGTGGCTGTCTGACCAGAGCTCGAGCAATGGTGATCCGCTGCCTCTCACTCTTGGCTAAATGGCCACCGCCCTGACCCACCTCTGAGAAATGGACAATGAACATTATTAAATCATAATGGATTGAGGTTCAAGGTACGATGCAGTTGGAGAAAGATATCAGGATTTAAAAACTCAAACACAACCTAAAAATAACAAACCCCCAAAATAATGTATGTGTATATTTAGCCTTAATTGAATCTACGGAAATATTTAAGATAAATAAATAAGTTTAAAAAGAAAAACATCATCAATCTTGCTCTACCAATAATATCCTCATCCCTCATTCACCCAAATTTCTTCTTCCATCCAAAGCAGTTTTCTACTGTATGTAAGCATTCAGGGTGGTTTAAAAAAGGTTACCTGTATCATAGCCTTTCTCCAGCTGCTCGATGAAGTCATGGGCGTTGGCTTTTCGTGCTGCTTCCTGGATCTCATCCAATGAGCACTCAGCAAGCCCGTAGGCGATGTTGTCTCTTATGGAGCCAGAGAAAAGCACAGGCTCCTGGCTCACCACTGCAATCTGTTAAACACACCCTCATCAGCCTACAGTTTCCTGAATCCCATTAGCTCACCGACAAGCTCATCACTCAATATCTAACACGTGTTAACACATAACACACAGGCTAAAATAGTTTTCTCTTATTCTTTCCAGGAGGCAACCTCTGGTCCTGAAAAGTGAAGCCAACACTAAAGTGCCTTAAACCTGCATTCTTTCTAATATCCAGCAGGGGGCGACTCCTCTGGTTGCTAATAGAAGCCTGATAGAAGTCTATGAGAAAATGAGCCTACTTTTCACTTGATTTATTACCTCAGTAAACATTGTAAACATGAGTTCATGGTCTCAGTCACTAGTTCCAAGTCTTCTTTAATACAGCATGATGTTCATTTAGTAATTTATGGTCCCATTTTGAGTCAAATAAACCATAAAACAGGGTAGGATTTAAGGTTTGGCTTCCTTGTGACTGACAGGCTGCTACTAGGGTCATTAAATTATAAAAGATATGTAAATATGTATTTTCCCTTGTTTTCACCATGGCAGGCACCACCTGGTGGTAATGTTACTATCAGGTGCCCGTAAAGTGTTATAAAAAGTAAAGTGGCATATTTAGTTTGGCTCTTTTCTGTCAGTGGAGGTGTGTGTGCTGCGCCATGCCACCCGGAGCCTCAGTCGGCAGATCATCATGAAACACACTTTATTCAAACTCAACAAAAACAAAATAAAACTCACCAAACCCATGTTGGTTAGTCTTTCTACTGTTCCAACAACTCTGTCAAAATGAAGCCTAACTTCAAAGACTGATTGAATAGTTCCCATATTATAGAATAATATTTCTGCTTTAAATGCTCATCCCGTTACGATGGCGTTGTCTGGTCTGGGTCTTGTTTTTGTATTGGAACTTTATCCCTTTCACAGTGTGTTTTCAATTCATGAAAGTTAATGTTAACATTCGGGTTATGTGTTATCCAGCATTGGGTTGCACTTAGCTCCACTCTCTTGTCACTGCTGGTTGCAATAAACCAAGCTGGTGAAAATGCAAAACCATAATTCACACACCAGTAAATGATTCTTTCACTATAGATTTCTTCCAGTAGGATTGTTGAGTATTTGAAACTATATTAAAAAAAACTATTTAAACACAGACAAGATAGAAGGTCATGACGATGTGCATCATCCCAAAAAGCAGCAATGATTAATTACCTTCTTGTGGAGGAAGCGGTGGTCATAGGATTTCAGCGGCTCATTGTCCAATAGGATTTCTCCATCCTGCTGCTCATAGAATCGCTCCAGCAAACTCACACAGGTGCTTTTTCCATTTCCAGATGAGCCCACCAGTGCCGTCATCTGACCTGACTTCAGCTCCAGGGAGAAGTCCTGAAACAAGGAGACAACAATGACAGAGCGCCGCGTTCTGTGACTGTAATTTACTAAGTTTATAGGTAGCTATAAGTACTTGGGAGGGAATGCCTTTAAAAATAATTCACTTCCTATAGTTCTTTTCCATGATTCATTTTAATATTTTTTCATGAACTGTCCACATTCAGATGAAAAAGATACCTGCCGGTCAGACCTCACCTGCAGCACCGGTTTGTTGGGGTACTTTGGATAGGCGAAGTTGAGATGGCGGAAGCTGACGTGCCCTGTCAGCTCATCAGGTTTCAGTTTCCCCTCCATGCTGATCTGAGGTTTTCGGTCCAGGTACTCAAACACTTTCCCAGCAGCCCCCACTGAGTTCAGCATGTTGCCAAAGCTGTAGGTGAGTGTCTAAAACATCATAAAACCGACCACTTAATTACATAATATTTTCATTTATAGAGTCAGAGTTGCAGTATGTTAAGTGTTGAGTTTACAAGCAATCATACTGTATGTTTAGAGTAGACTGGACAGACACGATATGTCTGGTTGGACACACTTAAAAGCTATGAGCCAATGGAATCGCCTTCCTGAGGAAATGAAAGCTCATACTTTTACTACATACTTTTAAAACAACCTCAAAAGGTATTTTTTTCTTTTATCTTTCAATATTAAGTTGAGTGTGTGACAATTAAAACCAAGCAGGTGTATACCCTAATGTTGTCGCCAAGATCTGACTGGTAGAGGATGAAGGAAACCAGGCTGCCAGTGGTCATGTGTCCACTCCTGATGAACAGCCTGCCGTAGTACAACATGAAGACCTGCATGCCCAACCCTGTCAACTATAGACACACACACACACACACACACACACACACACACAGATGACATACAATGATATGCCCAACACTACCCGATGTCCAAAAAACACAATTTTACACAAAATGACAAACTTCTCACCCTCCGTGCGAGCAAGTAAACAGCAGTGACAGTGTCCCGACGGCTCTTGAGGGTGTGTGTGTCCATCAAGCGGTCGTCATAGCGACGAGCCTCATGTTTTTCTGTGTTAAAGCTCCGTACCACATGAATACCGGATAGTATCTCATTGGCAACGTCATTCGCCAGAGCCATTGAGTCATTCAGTGCCAGGGACAGCCGCTGAGGAGGAATAAAGGAACACAGTGACAAAAACTACTTGAAGCTAGGGTGGGTAGTGTATTTTAGAAGCATTTCGTTGAAATTCTTGTTACATCTTGACAGAAATCAAAAAACTCAAATGACAAAAAAAGGAAAAAAACTGTCATTGCTGCAGGACTGTAATAAGCCCATCCAATCATCCAACCTACTTGCCTGCCTACCTGTATACACTCTACCTGTGCATTCACTGTGCATCACTGGAGTCTTCCACCAGCTGCTAGCTCGACAGCTGTGAGTACTAACAATAGCCAGGCAGACTCGCTAGATTTAGTGACTTTTGAGGCTAGTGCTGCTGGCTACATTCATTAGAAAAGAGTTGGCTGGGCTTTCTCCAGTGTCACCTACCCAAGCTTTAAGAAAGTGACTTAAAGTTACAACAAGGAACTTCGGAGTCGTTCTGAAAGTTTCAGTTTAATACTGATGCGTCTATATGATCTACATAAGCAAACAAGACCATCAGCGAGAAGATTGACTATTCTAAATGCTTGTCATCTGGTCTGCTTCGCCATGAAATCAGATGAAACGGCACACAGGTTCACCAGAAACTCCTTCAGCTCAGACTCCAGCAGGGCCTCCATGGACGGACCCAGATCCGATCAGGAGGAGAGCTCCACATACCAGCAGCAGTGGCTCCTCCTCTAGCCAGGATCAGAGCTTCACCTCGCTGTTGGATCCCCAGGCCTTATTGCTGGTTCCACTGGAGGGAAGGGAGGCATGGGGGAACCAGAACTAGGACTTCACCAGAAGTCTGAATTGAATCTGGTGCTGGAAAACACTGCCATTTTAATGTCCACTGCAAAAATGATCACAAAATGAAAGTTCCTTGTAGTAAATAAAGCTTATGCAGAAGTTCAGGAGGAAGACCATGGCTACACTATCAACATCTATCTCATGGGCTGTTACTATGTCAGCTGAGTGTGGGCACTTCACTCTTTGCGACCAATCAGATATTGCCATGTCTCCCTAAACCAATCACATCGTTGCTGTCAAAGTTTAAAGAACTGTTATCCTCTCGGTTGCTGTCAGTTGTCACTGCAGCACAAACTGATGCGACCCTCCACCTCCCCATCACATCAGAACAAGCCTGCTCCACATCCCTCATCGACCTTCAAATCCCTTCACTGCCACCATCACCAGTCTTTCTTCATCACGTCGGGTCTAAATCGCCAAAGACTTTCCACTATTTATAACTTAGTGCACTTTGTAATAAATGATCATTCATTCAGTAAGAGTCTCTCCTGATTGAACCTTACAGAACAACAGAGTGTAAAACTGAATTTCCCCACTGTGGGACTAATAAAGGAATATCTTTCTTTCTTTTCTTCTTTCTTTAAGCAAGTAAGGACGAACTAGAGCTCTGTACACTAGTAAAGGAAAAAAAAACATTTTTATCTGATTAAACATCTAAAAAACTATTGTCACGCACAAAGAAGATGGGTAAAACAAATGCTTCAATATTGGTTTACTGTTTCTGATTCTCATTTAAGGACCTATCGGGATGTTTTGATCCATTAAAATGACGAAGAATATCTTCTTGTTAATGGATCACGTCCACGATTCTCTGGATCTCAATGTCAAATCAACATTTCTTATGAACCTGACTTTTACCTGGTAGTGTGTGTCATAGATGTTCTGAATGAGGCCAGTGATGGGCGTCTCCATCAACACGAGGAAAGTGAGCTTCCATGAAAGATTCATCATCAGGGAGATCATGCCCAGTGTCTTGATGAATGTCCTCAGCAGCACATTGACATTCAGACACACTGATAGTCCCATCAAGTTGGTGTCTTTGGACAACCTGGATGTGATTTCACCTGCAGAGAAAATGAACAGAAACAATCTTCAGTCCCGTTCTGTTACGTTCTGCTTTAATATGTTGTGTCCTGCTACATCCTTGTACGTCCTGCTCTATTCTTTTACCTTGTCTTGTGTAATGTGTATGTGTAATGTCTCTGGTCTTAACCTGACTTGTTCTGTCCATCATGTCCACTGATAAATTATTCATACAGCACTGTATATTTGCATGTTATAAGAGCCTTGTAAGAGCCTTACCTGTCTTTGTGGTCTCAAAGAATCCGATTTCCTGTTTGGTCAAAGCTCCAAACAGCTTGACTTTCATTCTGCACGTGAAAGCACCGATGGCACACAGTAAGAAACCCCCTCTGCAGCCTGCACTCACAGAGCTGATGAGTCAACCAGTGAAAAAGCCAGTTAGATTTTACCTGTGAGGCACAGACATATGTCAGTGGATGAATGTAGAGGAGGAACAACTGACCAACCTTACCTTCCCACAGAGTACAGGCCCATGAAGAGGAGTGCAGATATGAATTCATTCGGCTGATACTGACTGTTAAGGATGTCGATAACTTTCCCAGTGTAAAACGGTATGAACGTCTCACCTGAGAAGAGAGCCACGCAGGTACACATAATCACACAGGTACACATAATCACACACGTGCATGTAGCTACATCGGCCACGCAAATCAACATTAGACTATCGTCATCATGTACGTGGTCCTGCGCAGCACCAGCTGTATGTGATGTGGCACTAGCATGTAGAACTAGCATCGAGAGCAGCCTTTATGGCACTGCATCTCGTCTTTTCAATTTTAAGGCCAACCTTAAGGGCACTTTAGTGTGTTTCTCTACTGGAAGGGCACCGTGGAGGGAACTGTACCATGTTGTCTCTACCAGAGGGGCATCCTAGAGGGGAATACATCACATTTTCTCTTCTGCATAGTTTTTTCTCCATTTAAGGACACCCTTGAGGGCCCTGTTTCATGTTGTATCTACCAAAAGGGCGTCCTGGGAGGCACTTTTGCAGGGTTATTTTCGAACACACGCATGCATGCATGCACGCGCGCGCGCACAACACACATTAAAATGTTGAAAATAAATAAAAATAATGCCAATAATATAAATATTTTGTACTGTGTTCATATTGATAGTTGTCCATTATCAATCTGCTCCATTTTCTTAGCATCTCTATATCATTATCATCATCATCATCAGCTGTAGGCTACTTACACAGAACAGCCAACATCAGACACACAAGTCCTCCGAGCAGCAGCGGATATTCGGGTTTGAACAGGTGTACGACTCTCACTAACAGCACTCTGGCTTTCTGCTTCTCTTTACCGGCTGCCGCATCGTCGACATCCGGGATGCTGATTTCCCAAAACAGTGCAGCAGCCAGCGTCGCTCCGGCACACATCACCCAGCAGCGCACGTCCGCCGACAAACCACAGTGGCTCTCCGCGTGGTAGAGCGCACTGGTCCCGGTCTCCAACACCGCGGGCAGCAGACTGTGCGCCGTTATAACGCGAATCAGCAACAGGTTGATGTCTCCCAGTGCGCACAGAGTTACAGCCGTCAGTGCCAAACACCGGAGAGCCGCAGAAACCCAGAGACGCATAACATGTCCAAACACTCTGTGAGTCGCAACAAAACCCGATGCGTAAAACAAGGAAAGGTCAACGCAGACTGCCAAAGTCAAAGCGACGATTTTGCGGATTACGGTTGCCGTATTATTGCCTGCCATTTCCAGTGTTAGTCGTCCTCCCAGCTACCTGCTCTGCTGCCGCGGACCAGTGTTGTAGATCTCATCCACTTTCAGTTTCATTTTCTGGCAGGACCAGGGGTTTCCCTGAAAGCCTAACCGCAGAGCACACAACTAAACTTTGAATTAGGACAATTCAAACTGAGTGGATTTTTTTCCACGTTAACATTCCCAATTATTACTAACCACCTGGAAGAAAACTGCAGTTACAAATACAGCTGCAGTCTGAGGTGTCATTCTCCCTCAGAACATACAGTAGAAAACAACGTTGGAAAGAAGAGAAAATCTTTCAAACACAGACTTATATTTTATTTCAAATTTCACATAATGGGCATTAAAGCATGTGTGGGCACTATGATAATGTAGCTATATTCAAAATGAATGCAAAAGCTTTTAATTGTGTCCAGTCTAATTGATGTAGCAGGTGATTACCCATCAACCATCTGGTTTTAGTACTGGATAGTTCAGAGTGAAGGGTGACATAATCCGGTGGTGGAACAACAAATTTGACTTTCACTTTCTGCTGATGTGTTCGTGGGACTGAATACCTCAAACAGGACTGCTGCTGTTTCTGGGACTATTTCTGGTGAGGCTGAACATAAAACTAGAGGTAGAGACATTAATCGGGCCAATCAATGTGTCTTACACAGCGTGTCTTAGTATTTCACTGAGCCAACACTTCACTAACATTGTCTATTTATTTATTATTTATGAAAGTTTACACATCGTTACTGCTCTCTGCTGATAAATCATGTTATTAAATGCACTGGAACTCTTTTCATCCATCCATCCATCCATCTTCAACCGCTTAGAGACATAGCACATAGAGACAGACAACCATGCACGCTCACATTCACACCTACAGGCGATTTAGAGTCATCAATTATCCTGAACTGCATGTCTTTGGACTGTGGGAGGAAGCCGGAGTACCCGGAGAAAACTCACGCTTACACGGGGAGAACATGCAAACCCAAGCCTGATTCAAACTGCAACCCTCTTGCTGTGAGGAGACCACTGCACCACCATGCAGCCCCCTTTTTATTCATAAGTTGTTGTTTTTTGTTTGTTTGTTTTTTTACATTATTACATATTAAGTTTTTTATTACGTGGAAATGTAATTTGATAGTTTTCATTTAAAATAACTGCACTGCAGAGTTCAGGTTGACTTAAGCAAACAGACACTGCAGAAAATTACTGTTATATAAATGTTCATTTAACTTTCAAAGCTTTGTCTCATTTATTATTATTGAATTGTATTTTATCAGATGCAAAAATAAAAAAAATGACAATATATTGACATTATACTGTGGCCACCCTGCTCTCAAATGTCGCCATCAGCCATTCAAAAACCCGTATCAATCGACCACTATCTGTCATCCTGCACAGCATTTGATAGACACAGTCATAATTTCAATGTATAATTGTAAAGCTTGTCGAGGGACGGAAGTGACTGATGTCGACTGATGTATCTGGTGAGACAACCTTGTCAGAATTGAAGAATCATGTCTCAGTAGATAGCAGATAATTAATAACTTTAGATAAATAATAAATTTATTGATTTGATCACCTAATGTTAGCTTCTTGTTTGTTATATTTCAACGTCTCCTAATAATGAGCCACAAACTTGTGAGGGTGCGAGCAGCTTTTAAATCACACAAACACATAGGCTACCTGATATTATATCAGAATAATACAGCAACGCAATGTTTTTAATTCATATTATTAGTAAAAGCATTCATGTCCAATGTTTGTTTTTTGGTTTACAAGATGAATTAGTTGACATCTGAGCCAGCGTGTACATAGTGACTATTGTGAGTGAAACAAATGCCTAATTGCATCCTGCACAACGGTGGCTTGGCAAACTACAAACTAAAGGTATCACTGATCGAAGAAGGTGGGTAAGTCATTTCCTAGAATGACTTTCTCTTCTGTGCCGTGTTCATCAATGGAGACAATGTAGGCCACGCCACCACTGGAGCCATCACGGTTCATCGCCAAAGACAGAGCTACACGAGAGAAAGAGGATGACAGAAGGGTTTTAAAGGACATAAGTAACAGAACATGAAATTCTTCTTCTCAGCGGTCGGTACGAGAAGCAGCAAACGTCTGGTTTCTCTTTTCACCATCCAACCAAAAACAAATGCTTTCTGTTGAAAAAACACTTACTGTTGACAACAAACTGCTGGCACTCCTCCTTGTTCATGCCCCTGCGATACTCGGCATCAACAAATCCATACACATATGCGCTGCCAGAGCCACCGACTGCAAAAGGCTGCCTGGTCAGGAGACCGTTCAGGGTGGCAAACACCTGGGAGAGGTGAGAGGGCACAGGACCAGAGCGGAGCAACAGATTACAACGGCATTCTGGCCCAAGTCCAAGCCACCCCCTACACCCACTCTACACCCAGCCCCAAAACCCACTCTACACCCAGCCCAAAACCCACTCTACACCCAGTCTACACCCACTCTACACCCACCCTACACCCACTCTACACCCAGCCCAAAACCCACTCTACACCCAGCCCAAAACCCACTCTACACCCAGCCCAAAACCCACTCTACACCCAGCCCAAAACCCACTCTACACCCACTCTACACCCACTCTACACCCACTCTACACCCACCCTACACCCACTCTACACCCAGCCCAAAACCCACTCTACACCCAGCCCAAAACCCACTCTACACCCACTCTACACCCACTCTACACCCACTCTACACCCACCCTACACCCACTCTACACCCAGTCCAAAACCCACTCTACACCCACTCTAAACCCACTCTACACCCAGCCCAAAACCCACTCTACACCCACTCTAAACCCACTCTACACCCACTCTACACCCACCCTACACCCACTCTACACCCAGCCCAAAACCCACTCTACACCCAGCCCAAAACCCACTCTACACCCAGTCTACACCCACTCTACACCCACCCTACACCCACTCTACACCCAGCCCAAAACCCACTCTACACCCAAAAACCCACTCTACACCCACCCTACACCCACTCTACACCCAGCCCAAAACCCACTCTACACCCACCCTACACCCACTCTACACCCAGCCCAAAACCCACTCTACACCCAGCCCAAAACCCACTCTACACCCACCCTACACCCACTCTACACCCAGCCCAAAACCCACTCTACACCCTACTCTACACCCACTCTACACCCACCCTACACCCACTCTACACCCAGCCCAAAACCCACTCTACACCCAGCCCAAAACCCACTCTACACCCACCGTACACCCACCCTACACCCACTCTACACCCACCCTACACCCACTCTACACCCAGCCCAAAACCCACTCTACACCCACCGTACACCCACCCTAAACCCACTCTACACCCACCCTAAACCCACTCTACACCCAGCCCAAAACCCACTCTACACCCACTCTACACCCACCCTACACCCACTCTACACCCACCCTACACCCACTCTACACCCAGCCCAAAACCCACTCTACACCCACTCTACACCCACCCTACACCCACTCTACACCCAGCCCAAAACCCACTCTACACCCAGCCCAAAACCCACTCTACACCCACCCTACACCCACCCTACACCCACTCTACACCCACTCTACACCCTACCCATACACCCACTCTACACCCTCCTCCTACACCCTCCCCCTACACCCACCCTACACCCACCCCCTACACCCACTCTACACCCAGCCCAAAACCCACTCTACACCCAGCCCAAAACCCACTCTACACCCTACCCATACACCCACCCTACACCCTCCTCCTACACCCTCCCCCTACACCCACCCTACACCCTCCCCCTACAGCCACCCCATATATATATATATATATATATATATATATATATATATATATATATATATATATATATATATATATTTCCTATTTATATATTTTTTATGATTTCTCTATTTCTAGAACAGGAGCCAAACACAACTCAGTTTCCCAGGATGGGGAAGTTGGTCTCGAAGGGGCTACTGTATTCCTACCCAGCACTTTGAAGAAGGGTGCTTCACTGAGCTGTGAGTGCGACTCACCCTCCCACTCCATGGTGGAGACATCTTCTATCTATCTTTAGCAGAAGTTGCAGTCATTCATTTAGACGTTATTAACATTATCTTTCCCCAGTAATCTCCCTTGTTTAAGGCTTGAATCTCTGGAGCCATCTACTCTACATGCTATCACTGACCTGTCCTCCATCTCGTCTGTCCCAGCCGGCCACGATGAGATGCGCTGACAGCTCCTCCTTGTACTTGTATGAGATGTTCCTCACCAGAGTGGCAGCTGAGCGAACCTGGGGGTCCTCATCTATCTCAATACTGACAGAGGAAGACATAAAAAAACAACACAACGGGGTCTCAAGTAAAAACAGAGAAAGATGAGCGCCGTGCAAATTTCAAAATTTCAAAAATTTTCAAAACAGCCGTCCGCTGTTAAGGAACAATATTAAAGGGTAACTTCGGTATTTTTCAACCTGGACACTATATCCCATGGTGTTAATATCTAACTGACTAATAGCAACAATTTGTGAATTTGGTCCAGTGTTGAGAGAGAGCACTATAGACAGCAGCTGTTCATAATCTGCAATGTAATCCTATTGGGGCAAGCTGGCACCCTAATTTAAGTCCACTAAATGTGCTTATATTTACCGTGACAGGCTGTGATTGTTATTATAAGTGTCTGATTTTATGGAGTCTCACTCAAGGAGGAGTCTCGTTCTGTAACGTTGTGATGTGTTGCCAGAAAACATGGTGGAATAGTGGAATGATTGTGGGTTTTCTCCAGGTTCTCCGGTTTTCTCCCACAGTACAGGGGAAATTTGGACCAGGTTGAAAAATACTGAAGTTACCCTTTAACTCAGCAATTAGTATGAGTACATAATAGAAGTCCTCACTCATTTTATGGGCTGTTGTAGTTGGAATAGATCTGTCACAATATCAGATCTTCATTATACAATTACCGTGGCCCAAAGAATTCCCCATAACAATATTAGCGCAATAATGTTACAAAATTTGAAAAAAAAAAATCAATAAATAAGGCTATCAGTCATATTAATCTTTAACTCTATTTTGCATGAGGAGGTGCAGAAGTCCAGTTTTCTCTCAGAACACTTGAATTACAACATGCTGAAATGTTATTATGGGATTTTTGCCCAATGATGCAAAAACATTCTGCCTACTGTCACTTTAAGAGGTACTGGATTATTTACATGATATTATCATGTGCATTATTAATATGATGTATGATGCCTCTTCACTGAGTGTGTATTTATTTACCTGTGGACATCGAGCTGGTAGTTGACCATCTCAGCGATGGTCTGAGCATCTGCTGCAGAGCCTGACAGAGCACAGTAGATCTTGTCATGGAGGGGAGACAGCTTGTTCATCACCCTGTTCACCACTGATGCCCTGGATGGAGGAGGGAGGATGGAGGGGGACAGTGTGCATGTGATTTTAGAATAATCATAATATATATAACTTAGAACTGTTTATTTATATATTGGCACAATACATATGCACATATCTGCACTTTAATACTTTTTGTACTTCGTGCCATGCCAATACAATCTAAAGAAGCTGCGTGTAAGGAAAGATGGAGAGGTGGAAGGATTTTGCGTAAAGTCAAATAAAAAATAATTAAGCATGAGAAGCTTAAGGTGTCTTGGTAAAACAGTATTGTCCAGGCAGAAATGCATGCAAACACAACACATGTGCACACACTTACCCTGCAGACACCCGGGAATCGGACCCCAGCACGACCCCTCCGTTAAACTCAATGGCAATGATGGTCGTCTACAAGCGCAACGCGGGTCAGAATTTATTCGCAGTCCGGCATGTGGTCCAGGATAAGCCAGACATTTGTCACAAGTCTCTCAAACACTGACATGAAAACACCTTATACTTACTCCGGTTTTCACCTCCTCACACAACCACTCGGGCCCCGGTTCCTCCAACATGATGCGCCTCCGGTACCGACAACACCGAGGACCGAGCAGTGCCGCTTTTATAAAGTTTTGAAACCTTCTTTACGGCTATAAAAACTATAAAACTGGTCTCGACGCGTTTGGTCCTACATCAGACGGACTCCATGTTTTCCTGAACTAGATCGAAATTGAAAGTGAAGTCGTCGATCTGCACTGAGCCAGCGAGGACTGTGTTGTCTTTAAAGGGGAACAGCACCTCCATTAATAATTCTGACATGTTATTAGCATGGCCATGGTACTAGTGAACAGGAGCTATTCCCCTGGTCCTGGATGGTCCAGGTGGGTGTACAGTAGGTCTACCACCACACCAGAGATGGGGAGCTTACTGAGGATGTACACGTTTTGGCTGATAGGTGGCTATACTGTAAACCACCAGAAAAATAGGTTTATAGTCTATAAAGGCGTCTATCCTCCACTACACCACTGAGCTCCTGTACTTGTAATCAAGTATAAAGTGTGGAGCTGCTCCATAGACCTATCTTTTAATACCCAAATGAGCTTTATTCTACTGTAGGGCTGTCAGTCGTGTTCCCATGGTCAGCTACAACATCTTTCCCCATTCATGTTGTGTGGAGCACTTCCACATTTACTACTTACCACTTACTATACTCTGACAAATATATGAATGAGACGTTTTCTTTTAAAAATGAAATAACTATCCTGAGTTTATCCATCTCCCTGGTCCTCATATTTATGTGTAGAGAAAATTCAATGTGCAACATTAGCAGTAAAATACTGTATGTTAACTGCTGCCAACAGAAGAAAAGGTGGTTTAAGCTCTGAATGTTTCTGATGGTTTACATGTGATAGAATATGTTTAAAATGTATTTGGTATACCGTGATTATTGGTGATTATTTTTCGTGAAGTGCAATTATTCATTCATATGTAATTTAGCTTTGGCAACAATGTAATCTGAACATTCGTGCCAATAAAGCTTAATTGAATATGAATTTGAGGAGAGGGAGGGAGGGAGGGAGGGAGAGAGATGCTCAGCAATCACAATAATAGCACAGCAGCTAGAACTAGTAATACATATAGGACTAATAATAATCAATCACACTGGATTTAATAGAGTGGATAGAAATATTAGTAATAATAGTAGCAGTAATGATAATAGAAATATGGCTACTACTAATAAAAAGGTTGATAATAATATCAGTGGGTGTCAATCAGGCTGCAGACGTGACCACTATCCAGATGGAACCCTGATCCATTGATCATCACTTGTGGTCATCACAAGTTTTAGTTTTTGGATTTGGGAGAGTTGCTTATGTTTGCCCCTATTTTTGGACTCTATCAGACCATAAGAACGCCATGTATGAGTTTTGAAAATGGGCAAACCTCCCCTTCAAGTGTGCATTAGACTTTGTGGTGTCATCACTGTGACGTCTTTCCATTTGCCACAAAACAATGAAAACATACACGAGGCTATGCACCGGTCTGTAACATTAACTTTAAATGAAAAATGGCAACAGGAACAGTCATTTACAGAACACATAAGCAAATCACAGGAAGATATTTTAAAGCACAGAACCCAAATAAACAAACTGAGAGGAAGAACGATGAAGTTTATGGAAAATGTTTATTTGTATTTCACATACAGCATTTCCACACATTAAAACTAACTCTAAAAAGCATGTGATCTGAACACAGGAAAGGGCAGATATAACCTTATATATAATGGAAATATAATATGAGTTGTGAGGAGATTTTTTTACAAACAAGTCTGCATCTTACCATAATAACAAAAACAACCATTTTTAAACCACTGTTTCTACCGTTTAGTAGCAGGCAACCACAGGAACTCACTTGTTATCTGACTTGTTCGTCAAGTGCAGCCTGTGTGTGTGTGTGTGTTTGTGTGTGTTGGTATAATTTTATGTCCCAGTCCTATAAAGCCAATTACTGCTGAAATTGAGGTTCAGTGATTATACAGAATTACTCCACTACTCCATAAGGCATCATCAAAATGTCGTTGGCTGTTCACTCATCATGGAACTTGGGCAGCTTGTTACCAGGGACAACCACATGCTCCACCCCGGTTTCCGTGATCACCACCAGGTGAGCGACGCCTCCGCTGACGTTGTCTCTGCCCATGGCCAGAGCAAGAGCTGTGAGCACAGAGTCGAAGCAAAGGGAGGGTCAGGGGAGGAAGGAAGGCAAGCCGGACAAATAGAGGCCAAGTTGAACAGCCAGACATTAACTTAACGCTGGATAATCTGTAGCTTCTAACTACAACTGCCAAGTCACCAGGACACGTTTTTCAAACATGAACAGAAGCTTTCTTCTCATAGAAAAAGGTGTAATATAACATCGCATCCTTGATTACAAGAACATAAACCTCCTCTGAACTGAAGTCTGAACTCTTTCCACTGAATATCAAAACTGTCATTTCAGATTTCCATACTTAAATCAAATGAGTCCTCTCCATGACAATCTGACGGAGCAATCTGTGTACTGTATGCTGTTGAAGACCGCAAGCTGTGCATCATGTCAGACTCTGATTTTGTATTTTTAACTATTACAAACCAAGCAGACATTTACTGAATACACATTTTCAGCTACACCCTTATATACATGCATTTTCATGGAATCACTACTTCTCCAAAAACCATCACAAATCCCGACATGAACTCCCTGACAAAACATATTTAGGTTTGGGTACACAAGTAATATACTACAACAGTACCATTAGTGGCAAACTGTAGGCACTCCTCTCTGCTCATGTTGGGTTTGTATTTGGCGTCAACGTAGCCGTAGATGTAAGTGCTGCCTGAGCCAGCAATGGTAACCGGCTGACCGATTAACATCCCGCCTAGAGACACGACGTACACCTGGAGAAGGACGGAGAATGTCAGTAATGCAGCAATATGCAGCAAAGTGGAGTTACTATTGTTATCACTATCACTGCTTCCCTGATGTTTGTCTTCACAACCACTCCCTACCTGTGCTCCTTGCTTCCTGTCCCAGCCTGCTGTGATGAAGCCGGCCTGTAGCTCCTCTTTGTTTTTGTAACACAGTTCTTTCAGCACTGATGCTGCCGCTATCACCAGTGGAGGGGTCTCCATCTGGACACTGTGGATGGGCGACAAGAAAGGTCAGGGAGGGGTTAATTTTAAAGTTTGTTGGGAGTAGAAGAGACTTTGAAGGTATTATTGGTGAAGAGTCAGGTTTCGGTGTGTTTACTGGATGTGTGTGAGACTGTTGGAACAGACAGGATATGGGTGAGTTTGCCTGCACACAACTGTGTATGACGAATGAAAATAACCAAAGCAACCAGTTGAGATTAATACCATTTTATTTCAGTGTGACACTTGTGCACACTTGCAAATTATGTGCCAGTGTATTCATATGTGTGTGGCACCTGTGGAAGGACAGGTGGAACTTTGCAGCCTTGGTGACGGCCTGAGCATCTGCGAGTGAGCCGGCCATGCAGCAGAAGATCTGGTCATGAACCTGAATCACCTTGTTGATGGTCTTAGACGACACATATTCCCTGAAGAGAGAGACAAAGACAATGAAATGAAGTAACTAGAATTGCCGCCTAGCAGTTGTATGCCTCTGCCAACCGGTCAAGTTGAAGTTTACACCCATACCAAGATGTCCAAATTCAAATCAGTTCACCCTTGAGACCAAGCAGATTATTGTGCCAACTTTGAAGATTCCCTCTAAGTGCTCCTGACATATTGTGACTATGGGAGGGATGGAGGGACAACCTTAAAACAAAATGCCTCCGGCCATGGCTGCCGCCGACAGGGAGGCATAAAAAGTAGGCTACAATATCTCCCTTTGAGCTGTGGACTAGGGGCTGAAATTCAATCTGGCGTAAAGTCAACAACAATAAATTTGCCCTTAAAGAAGAACGAAGAAGAAGAAGATCAACCTTTATTCGTCCCGCAGTGGGGAAATTCAATTTACACTCTGTTTTAACTTATACATGGTACATGCACACAAACACACACACACATCAGAATGGAGAGATGTCAGGGGAGGGGCTGCCCTGAAAAGCCCCCCGAGCAATTGGGGGTTTGGTCCCTTTCTCAAGGGCACCTCGGCAGTGCCCAAGAGGAATACTCGGCGCTCTAAAGCTACAACTACACACATAGTTTTTGGTCCATGTCGGGACTTGAACCGGTGACTTTCCTTTCCCAACCAACTCCCTACAACTGAGCTACTCCCCCCTAAAGCTACAGTTGGTAATGTTGAGAAACTAGCAAGAGTACACTAGATTTTAAAAATCAGCCAACCTAAAAACCTAGCCCAGCGTTGCTAACTCTTTTCCACCGAAAGAAGCTAACAGTCCCTAAATCTAGACAGGCTGTCAAGCTAGCAGCTCGTAGAAGACTCTGGTGATGCACAATGAGCGCACGCTGGCAGACAGGTAGACAGACAGGTAGACAGACAGGTAGCCCATTTAATTATTTCATTATGGCTGAATGAAAAGCAGGCTTATTACAGTCTTGTGACAGCCACAGGTGCTGTTTTTATTTAGTTGTTTTTTTTTTTTTTTTTTGCCAGAGCATTTGATTTATTGATTGCTGTCAGGGTGTAAAGAGAATTTCAACATACAGTTGCAAGGAAAGTATGTGACCTATGATCAAGAATTGTTGACTTACATGAAGCTGTAAAGGGTCACAGAAGTCTCTCTAAAAGCCTTGATATTCATGTGTCCACAGTAAGACAGACTGTCTACAGATGGAGACAGTTCAGCTCTGTTTCTACTCTCCCTAGGCGTGGTCGTCCTGTAAAGATGGCCGCTAGAGCCCAGCGCTGAATGCTCAGTGAGGTGAAGAAGAGTCCTAGAGGGTCAACTAAAGACCAACAGAAATCTCTGGTACATGCTGACATTTTAGTTGACAAATCTACAATAAGTAAAATATTAAAGAGGATGGAGTGATGGGAGGACACCTCGGAGGAAGACACTGCTGTCAAAAACATTCTCATGTTAATTTGCCAAAGAGCAGCTGGATGCTCCACAGCACTACTGAATAAATATTCTGTGGACAGAAACAGGACAACGACCCAAAGCATAGCAGTACATCAACAACAGAAGAAAACAGGCCTTCTGGAGCAGCCCAGTCAGAGTCCTGACCTCAACCCCACTGAGATGCTGTAGCAGGACCTCCAGAGAGAGATTCACACCAGACATCCCAGAATATTGATGAACAGAAACAGTTTTATAAAGAGGAACGGTGAAAACTCCTCCTGACCGTTGAGCAGGTCTGATCTGCTACTACAGGAAACGACTGGTTGAGGTTATTGCTGCCAAAGGAGGGTCAACCAGTTATTAAATCCAAAGGTTCACATACTTTCTCCACCCTGCTCTGTGAATGTTTACATGTTGTGTTCAATAAAAAACATGAAAACGTAATTTTTTTGTGTGGTATTAGTTTAAGCAGACTGTTTGTCTATTGTTGTGACTTGGATGAAGATCAGAACACAATTTATGACCAATTTATGCAGAAATCTAAGTAATCCCAAAGGGTTCACATACTTTTTCTTGCAACTGTATGTAACAGAAACAGTTTTTGAAGAACATTTTCAACTCTAGCTTTAAACCTGCATTATATTTTTGACATCTTTGGGCAAAAATCCCACAATAACCTTTCAGCATATCGTAATTCAAGCGCTCTGAGAGAAAACTGGACTTCTGCTCCTCCTCATGGCTGTTTTCAGGCTTTAAAATATCTAACCTGTGACGGGAGAATATTGTCATTCATAGGACATTTCAGAGAGAGATTGTTGCTATTGGCTGTTTTGTCAAAGGAGGCATTGTTTAGCTGAATACATGTTTTAGTCATATTTGCTCCATTTCTACAGACTGCAGCTTCAAGTGCAGTAACTTGAGTTTGACCACCGAGCTCAATAGAGCAATACATAGAAGTTCAACTGAACTGAAGTTTTGAATCTTATATAAAATGCAGCTTTTACTGGAGCTGTGGCCATGAAAAGTACTATATTGTAAAACACATTATTATTGTTTTAAAACTTGCAAAACTGCAGTTTGTGTCTTTGGGTTTTTTATGGTAAATGTTTTCTGCGTTAAATGAAGCTTATAACACGCTTCAAAGGTTGAGGACAACACATCATCATGAAGTCCCTCTTCTGTGTGACTGCGTTAACCAACTTCAGTGTACCGTCTCCACATCCTCACCCTCCGATGGAAGCCCTGGAGTCGGACCCAATCACGACCCCTCCATCAAAAGTGGCAGCCAGGATGGTGGTCTGAGGGAGGACAGTAGACCAGCATCGAAGAATCATTACATTGATCCAAATGTCACAGACGGCTCATATAAAACTATCACAGACAGGTCTTACTGCCAGCGGCTTCGCGTCCATTGAGTCGACTGAGCATGACTATGAATTATGGGATTTAGAGTTCTGTAAAGGAATGGGTTTTTAAGGGGACATTGACTAAGGATGAAAGTCACTTCTTTATTGAAACATGTGGAATAAACTCGCTCAGAGCAAACAATGAAAACGCGTATTATTATTATTCTTATTATTAATAATAATAAGAATAAAAATAAAACACGCGAACTGTCCAGTCGATTTCATTTCACTTTGTATTTGTAATATTAAGGTATCACCTGTTGACCCGCGGAATCGGATATCGATCATTTTACGCGTAAAAGGCACTGCTGCTGCCTCCGCAGGTTGGGTACAGATACTAGTGGACCGGTCCGGGTCTACTCACCCCTGTGCTGACTCCTTTGGCGTGTGCGTCTGTGCAGCGTTTCTCCATTTTCACTCCAAAACCGAAAGAGAAGGAGGAGAGGTGACGCTCCGCGCAGCGACCTCAGAGGAGCCGGTCCAGTCTCCGGTATGGCGCTATCACATGTCCTCGAAACTCCTGCAGCTGGGTTTAATTTCGACAACGCGGCGAGGTATGAGCTTCTTTTAATCACTTGTGAGCAGCAGACTGCATCGATAAAGACAAAGAAAACGCTTTACAGCTCGGTGACACAAAAGTGAAAGTAACTTGTCCTGTTTGTTTCAGCCGAATCAGTGACGATGCGTTCACGGTTATAGTATAACACAAATCCCCCTCCTCCCTGTCTCTTTCCTAGGAATGCTGCATTAGAGGGTCTTCTTGATGGACAGACACCCAAACCTCTGAAAACAGGCACCACGATAGCAGGAGTAGTGTTCAAGGCGAGTATAAAGCTGTGTAACCTGAACTGAACAGTGACTGCAGTCCATAAACCACAAACTAAATTCATTGCATTGTTTTCTTAAGTGTGCCAGGTTGATTTTGACCTTCCATCAGTGCACCACTGAACAGGACAGGGAAAGTTTTTATTAGTCCCTGTTCACACCTGCATTGGCACCGTGCATTACTTCGATTACTGCTATGACAGTGACACTGGACTAACTGAGATTTAAATGCCTTGCCCAAGGGCAACCAGATGGTATGACAACTGGTGTCATACACCCGGTTAATAGTATCCCAGTTTGTGTGTGTTGGTGCAGGATGGGGTGGTGCTGGGAGCAGACACAAGAGCTACCTCCAGTGAAGTGGTGGCTGACAAGATGTGCGCCAAGATCCACTACATTGCTCCAAATATATAGTAAGTCTCATCCACATGGTACACTGAAACCATCAGACTGTACTGACTGTACTTATTAACAGACTGTAATGTCCAGTGCAGTTGTAGTTGTTTTGCAATGAAACGCAACGGTGCCCTCAAATAAACGGGTGGTGTTTGCCATGTTTACCAGTTGGGTCCATATGAAAGCCCCCCTCATGTCGTATTCACAGCCTCATAAGTGGTCTGAAAGCTGTGATTTCACGACTTGTGACATGTTTGTTGGGTTCAGCCCATGGAAGTTCATTTATCGGTGCATAATAATTGTGCATTATGTTGTAATTTTAGTCACATATTGTTTCTCTTGGTAGTTTTATAATATGTCTGAGGAAAATGTTGATAACCTCATCTTTCTCCTCTGTCATTGTGCCTTTGCATTTCCTGCATTATGTGACCCACTTGCTAGCTTTCTAAACTGTTAGCCTCTGTGGCTTCTACACTTCTACACAAGATAAGATAAAGGAATATGTTATCTTATCTTATCTTAAACTGTTAGCCTCTGTGGCTTCTACACTTGGACAGTAACGATAATATTGCCGTTGCTTAGCAGCGTGTTCTTCACAACTTAACCACTTGAACAGCAAACATCATGTACATGACTTCCCATCGCATAAACATGGTAAAAACGATCCTATTTGAAGGCACCAATATAGAAAGATGGACGACATGATGGCTCCTCAAAAGTGAAGCCAAAACATCCGATCGCCCCCTGATGGCTGGCTGCAGTATCAGTCATAAATCCAGCCCCCTCCATATTAGCCTATGGGACATGGGCCAAACTAAAGAGTCAAAGCAAACACCAGATTAATTTTTCCCAAAGATGGTTCTGTCATTTTAGGTACTTATTGTCATGCTGATGTTTGTTCATGTGTTGAAGAAGAAATTAGTTGCCCGTTTTTTGTTTGATGGATTTCTGTGATTGTGATTGTGTGATTGTCTCATCTCTCCTTTCTCGATCCCTCTGATTCCTCCCTCCACAGTTGCTGTGGAGCAGGCACAGCAGCAGATACAGGGAAGACCACAGAGCTTCTGTCCTCCAACCTCACCATCTTCTCTCTGAACAGCGGGAGGAACCCTCGTGTCATCATGGCCGTGAACATACTACAGGACATGTTGTACAGGTTCGTGTTGTGTCTGGGTTTGTATTTAGAGGTGCGTGAATGAGTGAAACCCACAGTTGTTTGGATCTCTGTGCCCCTCAGGTATCACGGACAAATTGGTGCCAACCTTATACTGGGAGGAGTAGATTGCACTGGGAACCACCTGTACTCGGTGGGGCCGTATGGGAGTGTGAATGAAGTACCTTACCTTGCGATGGGTATGTACAGTATGTGGGATACCTTTAGTTTTTGTGATGCTCTTTTCTCTGTCTCTGTCATGCTATAATTTACCAATATAATCAACATGTTAATTAGCTGCAGTTATGCATTTCATTCACTCTCTGGCTACATCCAGTCAGTTTCATCTGACTTCACTTTGTGTCCATGCAGGATCTGGTGATCTGGCTGCTCTTGGGATTCTAGAGGACAGGTTCAAACCCGACCTGGAGGTACGCCACCTGGACAGCTGTTTTTACATATCATGACCATCATTGCTCGTAGGGATCATTTACACATGATCACTAAATGATTTTACTTTCTTTGGGGCTTGTTCAATTGAATGATTGTAGTGTGGTGGGACTATACAACACAAATAAGCTTCCAGATCAGGGGTCTCCAACCTTTTTTCCTCTGACAGCTCATTTGAGAAGTGTCAGAGAGCTACTCATAACACTACATTGTACATCACAAACATTACTTTTACTTTTATGGTCCTTTAGTAACATTTCAGCCACCACAGTCATCACCTCTATTACAGTCCGGCCAGGCGAAGGGCTTCTTGGGTTTCATTAGGATGTGCATCACTAAACGAAGCCTCTGTTGCTGCGTTGCCTCGGTCAGTTTGGTAAACAGAGACTGTTGTCTTTTAAGCATTGTTTACAGCAGGGCTGACCCGAATGCTTCCAAGCTTTGACTGCTGCATGGTATTCAACCTCCAAATCACTATTCAAATGCTTGATTTTATTTTTTTTTTTATATAGAAGTATTTAATTTAATAATAATCCCCAAATAGCCCATGAAAGAAGGAATAATCCAACAATAGTATTAATTATTCATATTCAACATTAATTATGATTAGTTATTCTTAGACAGATATCACCCTTTGTTGTGTCAAGGAGTCAGCCGGCCACGCTGCTCTGCAAAGCTTCCAATACCTTCGAATATTACTCATCGAAGGTTCGAAGCCCAAAAAATGGTACAGTATCTGGAACAGCCCGAGTTTTCAGCTCCTTTAACAGGTTTACAAAGTGACTTTGTGTTATCAAATATATATATATATATATATATATATATATATATATATATATATATATATATACATCCACTCAGAAACAGGTAGCGAGCTACTGATAATTTTCGAGCTACTTATTGGAGACCCCTGCTCTAGATTATTCATACAGTACGACCAAGATGACCAATACATTTAATTTTAGTAATCATTCTACACTGTTTTCTTATTTTTGTTTTTTTGCAAGGAGTTAATTATTTATTTATTTATATCAACAGTATTTATTTTTCCTTTGGGCTTTATGACTTACTGATATTCTTCATCCATCCATCATCAACCGCTTATCCCATTAGGGGTCGTGGGGGGCTGGATCCGATCCCAGCTGGCATTGGGCGAAGGCGGGGTTCACCCTGGACAGGTCGCCAGTCCATCACAGGACACATAGAGACAGACAACATAGAGACAGACAACCATTCACGCTCACATCCACACCTACGGGCAATTTAGAGTCATCAATTAACCTAAACAGCATGTCTTTGGACTGTGGGAGGAAGCCGGAGTACCCAGAGAAAACCCACGGTAACACGGGGAGAACATGCAAACTCCACACAGAAGAGCCCCAAGCTGGCTTCGAACCTGCGACCCTCTTACTGTGACCCTCTTGCTGTGACCCTCTTGCCTTCAGCCTCTTGCTAGCGAGGCCTACTTCAATCTTTGTATCAGATAGCGCTGCCCAGTGTTACATTGTGTATAAGGAAATCATAAAGTCACAAAAAAATATTATTAACAGGTCAGAAAATGTAAAAAAGAAAAAATCATTCTGCTCTCTATGGAAGTGCGTTTTCTCCTTCATGTTCTACATGTCTGTTTGCTCCTCTCTCCGTTATCTCCCTCACTTCTCATAAGCTGGAAACGGCAAAGGAGCTGGTGCGTGTTGCCGTCCACGCGGGCATCATGAGTGACCTCGGCTCGGGCAACAACATTGACATCTGCGTCATCACCAGACAAAAAGTGGACTACATCAGACCCTACCAGGAGTCTGAGTACAAGGACAGCAGGTCGGCCACTGGGACTTCACTCACTATCTCTGTTTCTTAAAAGTAGAGCTTTCATGTTGAACCACATCTGCATCAGATTTCCCTCTCAGAGTGGTGCATATCTTCAGTGTGTCATGGTATTTTTTGAAGCTTAAACTCTTCAACAACCTACTACTAATAAAACAATAGTTTTGAATATCAAGGTTGAAAACTTATTATGTAAAACAAAACTGTAATGACTGATCAGTAGCATCACCCGTCTATCTCTGACTTCTTCTCTCTTATAGGAAAATTAAATACAAGTATGGTCCAGGCACGACGGCGGTCCTGACAGAGGAAGTCGTCCCCTTCAAGCTGGAGGTTGTGACGGAGACTGTGCAGCAGATGGACACAGCCTGAGCCACGACGCACAGTCAACCAGACACACCCCCAACATTTACACTGTTATTCACTGGTTGTTAAGTAGAAGTATTTGGACACCTCAGATACTTGATTAACACTGTTTTCTACTCTGCTTCACCATGATGTGGATTCCGAAATACTACAGTCATCATGTTTTAACAATATGGAATAATAAAGAAGTATTGAATTAAACTCTATTTGACTAATTCTAGTTGCCTCATTTCTTTTCATGTTTTATAATTATTTTTTTGACCATAATATTTGAAGCCCCAAACAGCCCTGTAGCCAATAAAAAGGCCGTATAGGCATGTTATGCTCATGTTATTTAATTAACCTAATTGCATTAGATTGTGTGTTTTTATGAAATATGGAAACACGCATCAATAATGTGATCTGTCTCTGCTGCCTTTCCCAAACCTGAATGTTGCATTTCGCTTAGAGACTGATGACGACACAAACATAATGCTCTCCTATTGGTTTATGCGGGTTTGAGAGATTCTTCTTTCAAGATTAATATGAGAGAGTATGTTTTGTTTTGTTTTTGTTTGTTTTTTTATCAATGAACTTTTTAAGTTACAAAAAACAGCCAAGATCGGCAAAATCGATCTATAATTGCACATCTATTTAGTGGTATTTTGCATTTTGAGGACCGGACCACAATGAAATAGATTTTAAAAACTTTCACTTTCGAATCCTTCGTCACCTACAAGGAAATTATCCTTGACGCTTAGTCAGTCGGCTTCGTCATTTTGTAAAACTTACTTTACTATAGCACAGTATATACCGAGTATACTACTGAGTGTAGTTTCACACAAAATGGCTCTTCTCCAAGTCACCGGTTTTAAGCCTTATGCTGAACTCCGAGGCCAGATTCTTCCAGCAGGACAGACGCATCTCGTCGACCGAACCAACCACTACAATTTCGGCACCAAAACTCAAGAATTTGCTGTACCTCTGGGTGTAGATGTGAGTATTATTTCATCAAGTTTTTGTAAGACATTAATCCTCTGAATCGTATCCGGTAAACCAGCTGCAGCGAGCTTTACGCATCAGACGCGCTGTGGTTCAAGCTATTTTACGCGTCTGTGACTTGCAGCTTGTGGTGCAGCTTTGCGTCTCAGGTCATTCATTTATCTCCACTATCACGAGTTACTGTCAAAGAATATTACATTATATTTCTATTTCACTCTCGTGTTCTCTTACACACATACAGTGTCAGTACGCATCATGCGTCCCACTGAGATCCCCTCTCTGGTTTCATTTTAGCCCTCAGGGTTTCTCAAATCCTGCAACCGTGACGGAGGAGTGTGTATAGACCTGAACCACGGTACGACCACCCTGGCCTTCAAGTTCAGACATGGAGTCATCGTGGCTGTGGACTCCAGAGCATCAGCTGGCCGTTACTTAGGTAAATAGGCATTCCACACCTGGAAAATGTTGGAAAACATGGAACTGCACAAAAGGTTGGGAAACGTGTGGAACAAATAGACTGGGCAACACATAGCTCATATCACATCTCACAGTCTATATGTACAGAAAAAGATGTTTTAGAGTGACATGACAGTCAGGTTGCCCAGCCAGCCACCATCAATATACTGTTCATCATAATATCAGAAAGACTCAAGCAACAACAGGTGCTGCGACAGTGGGCTACTCTGTGCTTCAACCTGTATTCTAGCTCACTAAATGTCTCCTTTTCATAAATGTGTCTCTGTTCTGCAGCATCCAACGATGTGAACAAGGTCATCGAGATCAACCCCTACCTGCTGGGCACCATGTCAGGCAGCGCTGCAGACTGCCAGTACTGGGAGAGACTCCTGGCCAAAGAGTGCAGGTCTGTCATGCAGTGTTTTGACCACAGATCATGTCAAATGGAGTAGCCAGGATTATATGAATTTAGAGGTACCAAAAATATTAAGCATAACTATTACAGTACATACCTCAGGAGGTAGAGGTCAAAGTGTCCTTGGCCAAGATACTGAACCCCAAGTTGCAGTGAGTGTGGTGTAAGAAAGTTCATCACTCCAGGTGGCACCTTGTATGGTTGCCTCTGCCACCAGTGCACGAATGTGTGTGAATGGACTGACGTGTGTTGTAAATTGCTTTGAATGGTTGCTGAAACTAGAAGTATGCTATATAATGTAAATGCAGTCCATTTCCACAATTTCCCAACTTGGGATCAATAAAGTATCTATCTATCTATCTATCTTACCACTCCCTTTGGTTTGCTTCTCCAAAGACTAGAAGAAGAAGAAGACATACTTTATTGATCCCTGAAAGGAAATGATAATACTAACGATACACATATAAGAATAAAAAATGTATGAAAATATTTTCCACATTTAGGGGAGCCAGAAGAGGGTGCAGGTTTTATATTATTGTATACATAGTTGGGTAAATATCTGATCAGTCAAAAGGAAAGACTTCACAGGACCTGGGCTGTTGGTCCTGGGTTTGAACCCCATGTACGTGGTCCAACTGACGCCTCCCTGTGTGGAGTTTTGTGAAGAAATGCATGTTACAGTAGGTATTATATAACTTACCAAAACAGGAATGAAAAGTATAATTACTTAATTATAATAATAATAATTCAGGTTCAGGCCATATCACAATTTCTTTTAAATGAAAACATGTATAAAATACTTTCACCCCCCCAAAAAAAATAAAAGAAATGGCTCGAAAGTCAGTGTTCTTATAAATCCAGGAGAATCATGAGTGGGCTCATCTAAGCTGCACCACCCGCATGACTGATTGATTTGCTTATGAATTATTTTATTATCAATCCACCCAGGTTGTACAGGCTGAGGAACAACCACAGGATCTCTGTGGCTGCGGCCTCCAAGCTGCTGTGTAACATGATGCTGGGTTACAGAGGCATGGGCCTCTCTGTGGGGAGCATGATCTGTGGATGGGACAAAGAGGTAAGCTGTGGGTGTGTGTTTGTGTGGATGTGTGTGAGTCTTATAATCCACGCTGAAGACATCATTTCCTGTGAAGTAGCACCTAGACATAGAGACGTCCCCTCTGTGATAGTAGACGACTGTGATGCTGTGGTTTGCATTACATTATAAAAAGTGATACTGGTACGTTATCATGATTTACTATTAATGACACCTAAAGCTGCAATGGCTAGAAATAGAGCAAATATGATTTTAAAAAGTTATTTTTATAAAACGGTCACCATTTCCTGACATTGGTGCGTGAGACCAATCAGAGCCGAGCTGCAGCCTGCCGTCTCTGAGCAGCTGTCAATCACTCTACGATCCTGAACTACAATCAAAATGGTCGAACTAGGCAGCGCTGGTCAAATATGAATCAATACCACTGGTACCACCAATCCGATTATAATGCATAATGACCCAGCTTACCTCTCCAGGGCCCTGGTCTGTACTATGTGGATGATAATGGGACGCGTCTGTCTGGCCGTATGTTCTCTACTGGCTGTGGCAACAGCTACGCCTACGGTGTGGTGGACAGCGGTTACCGGGAAGACATGACGGTGGAGGAGGCGTATGAACTGGGCCGTCGGGGCATCGCTCACGCTACACACAGGGACGCCTACTCTGGAGGGGTGGTCAACAGTGAGTACACTCACTGCTCTTCCTCAGTGCTCCTCGGCTTTGTTTTTGATTTAAGCATATCTTATATCTTACATCGCTATTGAAGACACTCTGTTTGGCTACACTACAGTGGGTCAGTCCGTCCTCTGAAATCTGAAAGGTATAATATGCAACTATTTCCTGAAAAACAATGCATTGGCTGATACAAATCCCTGTCAGTCATCACTTCTGACCCACTAGAAATGTGTGGTGGTGTCGGTTTCTGCAGATGCTGCAGCTCTCTGTCTGTAGTTCCTCTTTCCTTATTATTTTTTTAGGACTCTTCTGGGTGTCAGCAAACAGCCTTTAGGTACACCGACGTACACGCAGCACATACCACCAGCATCTAACCTCACGACAGCTGCAGCAGCGGGAAATTCAAACCAAGTCAACGAGGAAAACTTTCAAGCATGAATGCTACCAGTTAGTTAACGTTGTTTGATGTTACAGTGACCGAGCTGATGATAACATTATGTTAACAAGGAGTCAAAACTGTGCAGCAGCTCAGATTCTGTTACTAATGTTAACAACTTACTTACTTACTCCACATCATCCTCTCTGGGTAATAAGGCTGTAATGAGATCTCATCATCACACTTTGTCAATGGTAACAGCTGCTCCTCTCCCCATGACGAGAGCATCTTGTCCAGCAGCTCCTCCCAGTGTTATCAACTGCTTTCCAGTCAAAGTAGCTAGAAGTCCACAGATTACGTAATAATTTGTATATTGGTGACGTCATTGCGCATAATTTGCATAAAGCTTTGGGGCTTGTCTGCTGATTGTTTGCACGGCGCAAGAGGAGAGGGAGAGACGGTTGTGTCTAGAAGGTAATCCTCAAGTTGTAAAACTCTCTCGAGAGTTTAAGGTTAGGTATTGACCCTGAGTAAGATTAGGTGAGATCAAGTCTCGCAAGAGTTTTCACACATTTTTGCAACTTGGAGGTTACCTTCTGGACATGACCGAGAGAGATTTTGTGCTGTTGGAGAGAGCCGTGGACTGTGGGAATGAATTACAATATATTTCTCGCTTTTTCCCTGATGTAGATAAGTCACTAAATTTGTCGCCAGTCACTTTTTAGGAAAAAGTCACTAAGATCTGAAAAGTCACTAAATCTAGTGACAAAGTCGCCAAGTTGGCAACAGGACACACAGCTAGCAGGGGCCCATGTGCAAAATCTTGGGTTTTTTGACCAAATGCTACCTTTTACTCATAGAAAATACTTTAATTTAATTTAGCTGCATTGTTAACATCAAAACAAACATGCAAATTATAAATTCAGGATGGTCCACATTCATTTCGGGACAACTGAAGTTGTCTTTCGGGACGGTGACAAAAGTTAATGGAGAGCCCTGACCCAGGGGAATAATCCCACTGGGTTTTTATCGAGGGCACCCAGGGCGACGCTAACTTCCTGGGTGGCTGACAAAAATACACCATCCCTGGAGCACTTTATTGTGTTAAGTGGTCATTTTTTAAACATTTATTGTACATTTTTATTTAAAGTTAAACCACATGAGATGTATCATTTAGTTTTCAAGGGAAAAAACAGACATTTAAACAAAATTAAATAATAGTAACGATAATAAAATCAAATAATCCAAGCAATAAAAAATAATCCACATAATAATAAAACTTAGTATTAGGGCTCAGTCCCAAACCACACGTTGTAATTCTGCTCTGCACAAAACTAATAAAATAAATGAGGACCACCAAAAAAAACCCAAACAACCTCATGTTAAAGCACCGAGTCAGCCCATGAACTAAAACCTGGTTCATGTCTGGCTGGGGAGCTCTGCTGTATGTCGACCTCCAGTCTCTCGCACCTCATTTCCTCGAGACCGTGTCCTCGTGTCATGTCTCTACTGATACCTAACAAAAGAGAGCATAGACTGAATGTTGTACAGTTTCTGATATGTATAAGTATTTGGGCCACATTGACAGAAAAAAAATTAATTAGAGATTTCAGGGATAAAGTCATAATATTACGAGAATAAAGTTATAGGTTTACGAGAAAAAGGTTGTAATATTACAAGAATAAAGTCATAAATTTAAGAGAATGTTTGTAGTATAATGACAATAAAACCATAATATTAAATATTAATTTTCTGCTATTTTAGAGGGAAATAGAGCATCGTGCTACCTGTGTGAAAATGAGGAATGTAGAGCATCTTGTGAAGTTATACTTTGTTTTAGGTTTCACAAATAACAAAGTACTTCATGTTTTGGCACATCAGCATCACATTATCATCAGTATGAGGACCTTGAAAAGATTATTCAAGAAACTGCATTTATTCTGGAGAAAGAACCACACGAACCGAGGAGGAAATCACTTTTTTTCTCCTAAAGTTATAACTTATTCTCATAATAATACGATTTTCTTTCTTGAAATAGTATGACTTGAAATCTCCGATTTTTTTTCCCTCAGTATGGGCCTGTGTACTCATCTGTGTGTGTGTGTGTGTGTGTGTGTGTGTGTGTGTGTGTGTGTGTGTGTGTGTGTGTGTGTGTGATAGTGTACCACATGCAGGAGGACGGCTGGATAAAGGTGTGTAAGGAAGACGTGTCAGTATTGATCCACCGTTACAGGAAGGGAATGTTCTGAGTTTGACCCCTGAACCCAGATCAGCCTCGGCGCTCGGCCCAACGATGCACTTGTTTCCAAGATGATGCAACTTTTTTGTCATTTCAATTTATTTTCATGAAGATATATTGAAGTAGTTGATTTTGGAAATGAATGGCTCCACTTTGTGTGTGTTATTTTGGATCAATAAACATCAGACCATGAAAGCTGAAGAACCGTTTCTTTTCCTGACAGACGACGCTGAACTTTGCAGGATGAAACGGTTATTAAATCGTTAAGATCTTTGTCTGGTTATTGGTCTTTATATGATGTAATGCAGGTACTGTGACTCTTACATGGTTCAGTGGATTGTTTTGTGGTCTGTTAAAATGATCTTAGCGATATAACGCACAGCTCCAAATAAAGACTGTTGCTCAGCTCAGTTCTGTCCTGTAATGATTAACCTGAACGGATGCATCGTGGTGCTGTATGAATGATAAAATGTGGAGAATTCATGGAAATGATGCTGAAAATGAGACGAATTTTATTTTTTTTATTTTTAGCCTTATATAGTCTCCGACTGTCCTTGTTTACTGTCAGCCTCAGTTATTCAGTATCGTGTCATCACACTTTCATCATGATGTAAATCTGTTTTTTTTTTATATTTTATTTTTATAGCTGTGAGAGAAACATTCCAGATGCATTGATCGTTTCAAAATTTGGTTTTGTCATCGTTTGGTGTCTGATGAAATGTGACCACAAACATACAGGAAGTGCCAAACCCTCATTTCCACGACTAAACCTGTTAGGTGAGATTTCTAAAGATGTCAAAGTTATATATTTATAGATAAATCCATATTAATACTGAATTGTGTTATATCACTTCATAGTACTTTAATATTTTAGGTATGGTTTATAATATAGTTTATATAAAGGAGGTAATGCAACACAAATATATATATATATAAATTTTGTCAAAATAGCTCATCTGTTTCCAGGCAGAAGTCAGCCACAGGTTTTGCCCATTGAGGTATATTGGTCATCATGGAAAAAGGTCGATCATTGTGAGGATCTGTTCGTTAACGGTTAACAGAGGTCACACAGGCCTCGCAGTTAATGATAGGACTTTAAACAATACATGAGAAACCAAAAGCTGCACAAAATGTTGTTATCACAGATATACTAATGATACGTAGTGTGTATTTGGAATGGAATGCTGGTTCAGTGGTAGAATTCTCGCCTGCCACGCGGGAGGCCCGGGTTCGATTCCCGGCCAATGCAATACTCTTTGGGGGCGGCAGTAGCTCAGTCTGTAGGGAGTTGGCTTGGGAACCGGAGGGTCACCGGTTCAAGTCCCGACATGGACCAAGAACTGAGTGTGAACTGGTAGCTGGAGAGGTGCCAGTTTACCTCTTGGGCACTGCCGAGGTGCCCCTGAGCAAGGCACCAAACCCCCAACTGCTCGGGGCGCTTGTCAGAGCAGCCCCATCACTCTACATCTCTCCATTGTTGCATGTTTGTGCACGTGTGTGTTCGGTCTGCTGTACCGTGTATAAGTTAACACAGAGTGAAAATTATTTCCCCTCGTGGGACAAAAAGACTATCTTCTTCTTCTTCTATTTGGGGTATTTAGTACTGAAGGTATAACCGACAGCACATTACATCCAGATCTGGAGGTCATCAGTTGCCAGGCAGATTTCAGTCCAGCAGGTTTTTACAGGGGAAACCAAAACAACACACAGGCTGAAGAACAGCTGAGTGGATCTACAAAGTACATACAGTACACAGACACACACGAGACAGTGGATTTAATATTATTAATCATTACTCTTATTTTAACTGTCTTCTCATTAATAAGTCTAAAATGTCTCCTACAGGAAACAAATTTAGATTTTGTGCGAGGACCTTATGAGAGAAGGCAGTAAACCGTACGACAGGAAGGCCGTAAAACGGTTTCACAAAGAAGCTCAGTTGTTTTCTTTTGCATTTGTTTTATGTGAAAAGTAAAACTCTCCCTTCAGTGCTTCCTACAGAGAAACATGATCATTTAGTCATATAGTGAAAACTCAGGCAATATTCAGATTAATTGTAGGTACAGTCAGCAAAAAATTACAAAAAAGACAGACATTTGTAATATTGGGGACTTTATTGAAAAGCAAAACAGCAAAAAGGAGCAGAGCAACTTAATTCAACATTCATCTACTGAACCCAACACAAGACGTGATTTTGAGCATCGCTGGTTAATTTTATTTATTAAATGAAGAGAGAAATCGTCTCTTGTCCCCAAATACTAGCAGGAAATACTTAAAACATTTCTATCAGTGAGCTGAGAAGCTTCAAACATCCCACAAACCTTTAAGAGGCTCAGCTAAAATTAAAATACAGATTATGAACAACAACACACCTGATTAACTAAGAAAAACCTCAAACACAGATGAAAAAACAGGATTGTTTTTATCAGTTTTAAAGAAATAACTATTTACACAACTGGAAAATAAATGTTGAGCTGTGTGTAATGTGTGTATGTGTGTGTGTAGATCAGGGCAACACTGATACAACCATCACTGTGTAATTTCATGTTGTGAAATATGTTATTCACCACAGCGATCACAGCGAGATCCATCCATCCATTTCCCATCATCATCATCATCATATTACCACAACCTGAGAGTGTACGTGGATGTGTGTGTGTGTGTGTGTGTGTGTGTGTGTGTGTGTCTACCATAGAAATATTTCTATGGTGTTTATAGAAGTAAATTTACATTTCTGTTAACAATAACCCGAAAACCCAACAGCAGAAGCATCAAATTGTGACTAAGGTGAATTTGTTGTTTAGTGTGAAGCTTTCATTGTTTTACTTCTCTAAAATCATCCTCATCTGATTGATCAACATTTAAACAAATTCTTTATCAGAGGAAATGACAATTGTTTTCACCAACACTAAATGATCCAAATAATTTAATGTCAACATTTATGTTTGATAATATTAGTAATTTTTTTTTTTCTAATGATTTTTCTTTGTATTCCAGTCAATGAGCATCTACAAATAAATTCCTTCAAATAAAAACACTGATTCCACCAGTTTCTGAATGAATGAAGAACAACCAATGAGAACGTGGCGGCACCGCTCCTTGATCCAGAGCAAAATATATCCACAAACCTGAAGAGACAAAAAGAAAGAAAATATGCATAAAATATTTGAGTTTATTAATATACAGAGATGGGGGTTGTTGGGTTTTGGCTCTTTCCCCCCCCCCCAAAAGAGGCTCGATTTTTTCTTTTCCTTCTCCCTTTTTTTTTTTGTTTTTTTTTTTTCCCCCCCTTTTTGTGGTTTCTCTCCCCCTCTCCCCCCTCCCCCCCCCCCCTTAAAAATTTTTTTTTTTTTTTTTTTTTTATTTTTTTTTTTCCCTTTTGTTTTTATTTTTGTTTGTTTTTTTTTTTTTTTTTTTTTTTTTTTTTTTTTTTTCCCCTCTATTGGACTCCCCCCCTTTCCCAGGTAAACCCCCCCCCCCCCTTTCCCCCCTGGGATCCCCCCCCCCCCCCCCGACCCCTAACGGGATAAGCGGTTGACGATGGATGGATGGATGGAATATACAGAGGTGTGAAGCTTTCTAAAAGCATCTCCGTCCTTCTCTTAATAATCTCACTTCACGTCATATTAAACAGTTTATACATACTAAGGTTTTCTTTCCAGCTACGTCGTGTCCCAGAAGTTTGACAGTGGATAAAGAAACTATCACAGAAGCTCCTTCTGCACATAGTTTAAGGCAGCTTTGTTTAACAACAGGTGTGAATGGTTCACGTCCCATATGCAGCAACTCACCGTGTGGCGGCTGGTGTGTTCATCATTGAGGACCTGGATTCAGTTCCTCCAAGACCTCAGGGCAGTTTACAGCTGTAAGGTCACAAACACATTGTTAGTCCTCAGCAAACACTGCAGGAAGAAGTTCAAACTCTTTTAATCTGCAGAGATTCAGCTCAGAGAAAAGAGAATAAAAACAGCTTTTACTTACGAGATGGAGGACGTTTGGCTGAAATAAAAAGACAAGACAAATTATTTATGTTGTCACAGCTGAAAATGTCAGACTTTGTCAGTGATGAGCCGCTCTTCTACTCACTCAAACTCCTCAATAAATCCCTGCTACCTTTTGTTTTACCTCTTTATTTTCCATCAGCTCTCCCTGACATCATCCTGCTATGGTCATATTATCATCACACTGTGGCTCTGAGCCTTACAGCACTGACTGTTGGCTGAAACAGATTCAGCTCTGCTGGGAAGTGAAATCAGTTTGGATAAAAGCATCAACTTCAAGTCTAACATCAAAATAGAGAGGACAAGAAGTGAGACAGTGTTTCTGTTTGGGTTTCTCACCGTTCCTCTTTTTATAAATGACGAATCCGATCACAGCGATGACGACGAGAACAAGAACAACCACTGCAGCAATGATGGGGACGGTCACGTCAGTGGGCTTCTCTGGTGAGCACAAACAACAACAAGTAGTCCCAACCTGAACAGGTGAAGCAGGTGCCTCTAGTCTCTGAACTGTGGCTACACATTAACACAGTTACACAGGACAGGCAGCAGAAAGAAATAATGGTAATCATTCTGGGTCCAGAGGAGCCTGTGCATCAGTTTAACACTGATCTAAACCTGAAAATGATATAGAAAAACTACATGACAGAAACTGACAGCTCAACATGAACTGCAGGACAGTGACAGTGAACTAAATGTGTGTTTTCCATCAGCATCACTCTGATCTCAGTCTCACCTTCGTTGCTCCTGACTTTTTCCAGTCTGGTGATGATGTCGTCCTTCACACCAGAGAGCTGAAACACACAGTCGTACCTCCTCCAGTCTTCAGGTGGGACTGATGAAAGTTTCAGGTCAACACTCATCTGGAAGGTTCCATCGTGGTTGGGGAGGATCTCTCCGTGGTCCACGTCCTCATGAAGCTCCTCTCCATCTTTCCTCCAGAACAGTGTGGCTCTGTCAGGGTAGAAACCTGTAGCGTGGCAGCTGACTGGAGAGGAGGGAGTCTTCTGGAGGAGAGACACTGAGGGACGCTCTGGACAGTAAAGACAACAGGATTATTATTACTGTATATTAATACGTAATGTATTTTAAATGGCTTTGTAACACATAGGGGAGAGCGGGGTCAGTTGGGACAGTAGGGACTTTTTAGCAAGTTAGAAAGCAGCTATTATAGAGACCTTCTGACTCTTCCTCACATTTTATTCAGTGTTGAAATCTACAACTTTAAGAACATTTCTGGCTCTTAATTGAAAAGCTTACTTTCTAACCTAACAGGTGATGCTACTGTTAGCGGTCTGAAGTTTTGTTGGGAGCTAGCACATTAGTCCAAAGTGTGTCAGCTCTCCCTGGGACAGTACTATTTATAGTTCCTCCCACCTTGTTACAGATCAACAAAAACAGACAAAAACAAGCCCTAACTGAATCAGACCCACTGTGAAGTCACTGAGTGAATATGTCCTCAAGACACAGCCTGTCAGAAACACTTGTTTCCATCTCAGTAATTTATAAAAATAGAAATCTTTTCTTTTTCTCAGAGACGTGTGAACAAGTGACTTTTTAAATATAAGTTGTTCACATTCAGGCAGATTTTTTTCAGTTTAAATGACAGGTGTTTAGCCCAGATCCAGATGTTCCTTGTACATTTATCAAAATTGTGCCTTTCACGTCTGGGTTTTACTTCATTACTGGTCAGCTAGTCTGTGAGCAATGAAACGTTATTTGGTGTCGTGAGAGAAAATGAAAGAAAGAGAAATGTGTGTAAAGTGAGAGGCAGTGGGTCTCTGTATGTCGGTGACATGTACTGTAACGTTACTGTTGCTTAGAAACAGAGGAGACGTTGAAGACTGTTCAGGTCATGTGATCCTACCTGTTCTCAGCAGAGACCTCCTCCCATAGTTCACATAGGCCTTCAGCCACTCAGGACAGATCTGGGTGAGGTAGAGTTTTCTCTGTTCTATCTTAGCTTTGTTCTGCTCCCACTTGTGTTTGGTGATGACAGCCTGTTGTTTTGGAGCGATCCATGTCTCTGTCTTCAGGTCAAATGATATGAAGTCTTCTCCATCATAACCATACTGATTATAACCTTTAACCTCATCAGTCTCATCATCCCATTCACAGCCGTACAACCTCTGGAATATGTGGACACCTGAGAGAGAGACAGAGATGACATTAGACCAGAGTGAGATCACAGCCCAGTCATCTATTATCAGCTGATATCACATCTTGACCACAGAGACACACTGATCCACAGACACCCAGACAGAGGGTCTACACCTCCTGCTGCTATTGGCTCCATGAAAGACACTTAACAGCCAGTCATCATGTGGACGGTGTGGACGTCTTCGAAAGAGGCAGAGACTGCTGGGAAACAGAGTGCCGTCCTAACACAGTCCAGATCCTCTTTTTACCACAGACACAGCACCTCCACTGAGACCGACAGTTTATCTCCACTGCTGAAGCTGCTGTGGCTTCATGTGAGCTGCAGAACAGAGTCCCGACTAGCAGACTCAGATTAAACCTGGTCCTGGACTGAACATTACACCCACTGAGACCCTGCAGCCAGTGGATCGGTCCACCAACATCTTCTTCCTGTGAGAAACTCCAGACCAGACTGTCCTGAGGCTGCTCTAGAAGCCTCCACTGAAGGAGACCTTCAGTCCAGGATTAGTCTGTAGACTCCAGCTGCTCAGCCAGGACAGCACTGTGTGACTACAACTGGCCACAATAAGGCCGAGACCATCAGGACCACTATGGAGACTGGGAGGCTGATCTAGTCTAATCTAGTCTAATCTGTAGTTCTACTGTATAGTTAGGGCTGAAATGTATTATTCTTTTCATTATTAAATATTTTTGGATTATAACCATTTATTTATCTTAAAATGTCAGAAAACAGTGAAGATGCCCGTCACACGTTCTCAGAGTCTAAAGTGAAATCTTCACTTTGCTTCTGTTGTCTGAACGACACTGAACAGGATTTAATAGAAAATGATATCAAAGAAAATTATCACATTTAATAAAACTGGAACGAGAAAATCTTTGACATTTTTGAGTTAATCAAATCTAATCTGTGTTAAACTCCATATTTACAGTTCAAAGTCATTCTTCTTGTCATCATTGATTATGTAATGACTATTTTTCAACTAATCAATGAATTGTTTACACTGTAAAATGTCAAAATATAATGAAAATACTCGTCAAGTTCTGAGATCTTGAGGTGAAATCTTCAAATTGGTTCTTTTGTCTGAAAAACACTGAACAGCGTTTCATTTATAATTATATAAAACAGAGAAAAGGTGCAAATATTCATATTGAGAAACCTGAACTAGAACATGTTTGATAATTTATGACTTAAATTAAATCCTGTGGCATACACAGGTAATCTAATCTAGTCTGTACTTCTACTACTGTATATATTTATTTATATATAACTAATTATTCTTGTCATTATTGATTATGTCATGACTATGAGTGATTCAATACATTTTTTACACTGTAAAATGTCAAGAAATAGAGAAAGATGCCCATCAAGCTCTGAGATCTTAAGGTGAAATCTTCAAACTGCTTCTTTTGTTCACTGAACAGGATTTAATATAAAATGATATAAACAGAGAAAATCAACAACTTCTCATGTTGGAGAAACTGGAGCTAGAAAATGTTTGGTGTATTTCTTCAATAAAAGACTTAAATAATCATCTGACTATCAGAATTGTTGTCAGTCAACTTTCTGACGATCAATAAAGTGTTTCAGCACTATCTGTGTTTATTATGGCACAGACACACAGTGGACAAGTACAGTGTATTTCTACTTTATATCTACACATGTATCTCTATCTATGTACTGTATATGTGTGTGTGTGTGTGTGTCAGTGCAGTACAGTCATGCTGGTCCACTTGTGAAAGCTGTGCTGTGAATGAGACACTGAGCATGTGGTCCTGTCAGCCAGCTTCATTAAAACATACTACACACTTCTCCTCTCATATGACGACCCAGCAGAAGCAGCCTACGTCCCGTTTACAGTCCCGCTCCGGACTTTGAGAAACCTCTATCAGCTGTGGGTTGTAACACTGTTGAGATAAACAGGTTCCTGCAGCAGAGTTATTATGGACCAGCTCACTGTGGCCAGTTCAGTGGACTGATTCAGATCTAATCTAGTGGAGACCAAGTGTTAATCACCTCTGTGGTTATTATGGGATGGACAGAAACACCGGATCAGTGTGGAGCAGCATCCAGTCGTCTCAGTCTCAGGAAAGTTTCTGTTGAGTCTGACTGTGTTTCAGCCAAGAAAAGCTGTGTGTGTGTGTGTGTGTGTGTGTGTGTGTGTGTGTGTGGTAACATCTGTTTACTAAAATAAGGATGAAAATATAAACAACATTTTATCAGTAGACAGTGAAACATGAACAAACCTCCAGTTTGGTTGAAGCGCTGCTTTAGAGTATTCGATGTTGGCTTTGTTGACCTGCTGGTTACTCATAGAGATCTCAGTCTGTCTCTCCCAGTACTGAGGATCCTTCTCTGAGACTCTGCTCATCCAGTCCTGTTTGGGTTCTGCTCTCCTGGTGTTACTGTCATAGTGAACAATCTGAACTTCATCAACCAACCCAACAGACACAAACTCTGGGAAGTTTGGGACTCCAGAAGACGCAGTGTGGAAATACTTCAGAGAGTGAGTCACTGGAAGAGAGAGTTAATGTCATGATTTCAGTTTTTATATCATACTTTCATAAATCAACAACGTTATTTCTCTGCACACAGAATCAAAAAGAACTACAGCACATTACATCCATCCTAATAATCTGTGTCATCAATAGATCTAAAGAGATTTTGTTCCAGATGCTCTTTAATATTTCTGATGATTTTGTCTTGAAAACTGTATTTATTCTGAAATAAAACATAAAACCAGTCACATATTTAGATCATACAGGTGTGTAGATGACTTTCATTGATAGAAAGCAGTTTGTAAAAACAGACATCATTTCTTTTTAATCTCGTGCTGATATCTCAATGTGAAGACAAAGTCCAGTTTAGTTTCAGTTAGTGGACTCATTGATTCTTCAGGATGCATCATTAGTCGTTCACACTCCTCATCATCACATTAGCTTGAGGTCTGAAACCACAAACCTCCGACCAAAACATAAAGCTACTGTGATTACAATTTGATTTTCTGTATTCAACACATCAAAACGTTTTCTGTTTCAAACTCTTGATTTCATAATTCATGTAAACCAGAGAATTATAATAAAGTTTGACTCCCAGTATGTTCAATAACCAAATATTTGTGTTAAACTAAATCCTCTGATTTTGTGACAATGTCAGCCACAGCTTTATATTTAAGAAAGTGACATTAAATAACATAAATTCAGTCACAAATTATTATTACTGTCACATAAATAATGAAATGATAAATTAAGAGACATTTTTATTTCTCATGTATCATTCTGGACAGTTTTTATTAGTATCATTTATATGGATCACCGATACTGGATCAGATATCAGACAGAAACTGACTCAAATATTGGATCAGATATCGGCGACAATGGGGCCGATCTATTAAAATACATTCTACATTTATTGACTATAAACATTATATACTGGAATTATATCTTGTTTAAATGTTGACCAATCTGTTGCTGAATTAAAAAGGTTTAAACCTGAATTGTAATTCCTGTCACTTTTGAAGATTTTTCACCAAGTTGCTGGTGTATGATTTATTATTTTAATAATAAATAACAATGCAGAAAATCTATGTACAGTATTTATTTGTTACATGTTCTTTTATAAAGTTAGGAAGGTGATGTTCAAGTCAAACCTGATGTTGTCTGACACATAACAGACTGATCCCACCGGTACCGGATCGGTACTCGGTATCGGCCGATACCCAAAGCGCAGGTATCTCTATCGGTATCGGGACTGAAAATCAGTCATATGCTGGATTAAGATTTATAATGAACTCTAATATCCTCACGGTGGAGATCTCTGGGGAATGGCTGCAGATTTAGACATTATATCACTGAAGAAAATATATAGAGAGGTCAAACAGTACAACTATATATTTATGTCGGTCGGTGTTATTATGTGTGTTTTTCTGTGTTGTCTAATTATTCTCTCAATATCATGTACTCATGAAGAAATATAATTTATTATATTATTTTTTATTGCTCCTTTAAAGTCATGAAATATTAGGTTTATATTATTAGGTTTATTACTAGATTACAGTTTATATTTGGTGATGGGAGTGTACACTGAAGTGACTGAAAAAAGATCATTGAATATAATGTATTAGAGGTGTTTAGTTCATCAACCAATATAGGGACGTGTTTCCACACAGTATGATCAATATGATCATTAGGACTAATGAATAAAATAACTCATCCAAATATTGGCCTCGTCTCTAAAAGTCAGAGAAAACACACTTGTGGCCTCCTCACAAACACACTATAGTGTGTCCTTCTGGACACAATCCACGGATCAATCACTGAGCTGCACACAGGACTGACTAACGTCAACTTTAACACAACTTCTCACTGTTTCTAACGTTTCTATAATGTGCTAGGAAGTCCTGGAAATACACATGAAGACTATGAGAAGCTCCTTAAACTCATAGATACAGCAGGTCTTTGTGAAGACATGAAGCTTCGCCTCTTTTCCAACCAACCAGCTTCAATAAGCAGTGAACTGACCTGCTGCCGCGTCCTGAAGGATTACTGTCAGGATCTGAACCACTATCAGCGTCTTCATGGTCTCCTGGTCCACCTGAAGCTCTGACAGAGAGACACTGATACCGTCCGTACGGATCGATCAGCAGAGATGAAATGTACGAGGCAAGAAGGGCGCTTATATTAGCCTCCCTCTGAGCCAATGAGAATTCAAGCTGAGCAGCGACGTCACTTGGAACTGGGTAAAACTGACCTACTGAGGTTGCGATGCGAAAGTGAAAGTAGATCGATGCTGTTTGAGTCTGAGGAGGAGGATGAGGATGAGGAGGGTCATTCTTCTTCTCCCCTGTCTTCTCATATGAAAGGAGGATTTGACTTTCTGCTGCTCAGCTCTTCTCTCGGCTTTCTCTCCCATATAAAAAACTATGAACTTTAATGTTAACCGTCAGAGAATGTAATAAATATTAACAGGCACATCGTCGCTTGTTCTTAGCAACATTACAATAACACTCATTCTGTACATTTTGCTTTCTTAAATTACATGACATTTGAATTCATGTTCATTTCATTTGTTTATCAGTGTACAAATAGATATAAAATATTTATTAAAAAATAGGGGATGATGACAGATACTGCTATTCTCATGTCTAATGTCTTAAAGACATGTTGAAGAAATTATATTTTTGCAGATATTGCAGATAAATGGCAGCTAGCAAGGTCTGCTACATTAGCTTTGACTCTTAGCATATGAATTCAGCAGTAATATTAAGTTGTTTTTTAAACGTGGTTCAAAATACACAATTACTAAGCTGTATGGTGAGGACAGTAAAGAGTTGAGAAGAAAATGTGATCTTCACCTTGTTTTTCTTGATCTTGAGGGTCACCTGTGTGGGCGGACCAACCTGTCATCCATGTGCTCACCTGCTGACTGCTGTTTCCATAGAAACTAGATCTGTTTGGCTGTGAGTAAAACTTTAAGATGGTATTTGTTCAGTGTGGGACAGGCGCATTTAGATGAAAAAAAATCATATGAATGATTTGTAAACAAATAAATACTTTTAATATGGTATACAGTAAATTCAGAAAGTCTTCAGACCCCTTCATCTTTTTCACATTTTGTTATGTTTGCTAAAATTGTTTAAATTATTTTTCTCCTCATCAATCTACTCTCAATACGCCATAATGACAAAGCAGAAACAGAATTTTAGATATTTTTGTAAATTTATAAAAAGGAAAAACTTTTGCTATGACCCTTGAAATTTAGCTCAGTTGCCTCCCATTTCTCCTGATCATCATTGAGATGTTTCACCTTGACTGGACTCCACCTGTGGTAAAGTCTATTGATTGGACATGATCTGGAAAGGAACCCACCTGTCTATATAAGGTTTCACAGATAACAATCATATCAGAGTAAAAACTAAGCCATGGGGTCGGAGGAGCTGCCTGCAGAGCTCAGAGACAGGATTGTGTCGAGGCCCAGATCTGGGGACGGCTACAAAAATATATTCTGCTGCATTGAAGGTCCTCAAGAGCTCAGTGGCCTCCATGACTCTTAAATAGAGGAAGTCTGGATCAACCAGGACTCTCCCTGGAGCTGGCCACCCAGCAAACACTGAGCAATCGGGGGAGAAGGACCTTGGTAAGAGAGGTGACCAAGAGCGCTCAGGACCTCAGACTGGGCCAAAGGTTCACCCTCCAACAGGACAATGACCCTAAACACACAGCCAAGACAATACAGTGGTGGTTTAGGGATAACTCTGTGAATGTCCTCTAGTGGCCCAGCAGAGTCCTGACTTGAACCCAATCAAACATCTGTGGAGAGACCTGAAAATGTCTGACGGTTCCCATCCAGCCTGACAGAGCTGGAGATGATCTGCAGAGAAGAAAGGCAGAAAATCCCCAAATCCAGCTGTGCAAAGCTTGTCAGACCCAAGAAGACCCAAAGCTGAGAGCACTGACAAAGGTGCTTCAAGCAAGTACTGAATAAAGGGTCTGAGTACTTTAGTCAATGTGATATTTCAGTTTCTCCTATTTATTAAATTCTGTTTCCACTTTGTCATTATGGTGTATGGAGGGTAGATTAAGGGGTTAAAATAATTTAAACAATGTCAGCGTAAAGCTGCTTCATGATAGGATGTGAAACAAGTGAAACGGTCTGAAGACTTTCTGAATGCTTATTTGTATATGAAACAAGTCCATTTGAAATAAGGTCATATTATAATTGAATTAGCTCATTTTATGTATCTCAACACTGAGACCACAGTTGAAAGAATGAAGAAAAGTGGTGTCTGGACCCACAACATGCTTCATAAATTTTATTAAATCACATTCTTTAGTGATTAGTTTTTATGTCAAGATGGGTAATAACACTGTTTATATTCATCAAGTACTGAAATGCAAACTTTAATAAAAGCCCAAAATTTCATTGCTGGGACTTAAAATGCCTGTAGTTGCAGCAACAGTCTGAATGTTGTGGGAGGTCAAAGGTCACAATCTCTGCAGAACTGCTCTGCTGGGACTGAAAACAGTCCTGATCAAAATGTGGACCAACAACCAACCAACAAGTCTCAGTGTTGTTTCACTGATGTTTCAGAGAGTCAGTGTGGTGAGGTGCTGCCCCCAGTGGTTCAGAGTTAGCTGTGTGCAATCAAACCATGTGGTTATTAAATGTCATATATCCATGTTGAAGTCCAGATCCAGTAAGGTGTTTTATTTATGAGTCTTCGGTACAGGCCCACACACTGATCTTGGCTCACATCAGCACAGACAATATAGTAAAACACCAGATAATTTCCATGAAACAATATTTAGCTCAGATTTTGACTTTGAAATGAAAACAATAAGCAAACGAATGAAAGCAAAGCAGAAAGAGAGTCAGAGAGCTTCTTCTAGTCAAACATCAGATCAGTTCAGCTGTCCGACAGGCTCGGCGCTCCTGAACGGATTCAGAGCTGGGAACGCTGAAAACTGCTGGAACAAGAGAAAGGTAAAACCTCTGTTGATGTTTGAACACCTGATGCTGTTTTTCACTTTGCTCTCACTGTGGACCTGCTTCACCCCTCACTTATTGTTGTTGAAGCACTTTATTAAAGCTCACAGAGTTTAGGTTTAATAAGGAAACTCACTGAATCAGTCTTAATTAGGATTATTGTAGTATTAATCATGATTACTACAGTATTAATTAGGATTATTATAGTATTAATCATGATTACTACAGTATTAATTAGGGATTATTATAGTATTAATCATGATTATTACAGTATTAATTAGGATTATTATAGTATTAATCATGATTATTACTATTAATTAGGATTATTATAGTATTAATCATGATTATTACAGTATTAATTTTTTCATGATTATTACAGTATTAATTATGATTATTATAGTATTAATCATGATTATTACAGTCTTAATTAGGATTATTATAGTATTAATCATGATTACTACAGTATTAATTAGGATTATTATAGTATTAATCATGATTACTTTTTTTTTTTTTTTTTTTTTTTTTTTGTTTTTTTTGGTTTTTTTATTTTTTTTGTTTTTCAGTTTTTTTAGGATTATTGTAGTATTATCATTATTACAGTATTAATTAGGATTATTGTAGTATTAATCACGATTATTACAATATAAATTAGGATTATTGTAGTATTAATCCTGATTATTACATCATTAATTAGGATTATTATAGTATTAATCATGATTATTAAATTATTATTTATGATTATTACATAAAATATCAATATACGTCACATCTTTTATCCACAAAATGTTGTTTTTATATTGTTTTGATGTAAACTCTGACTGAAAAAAAGCTCTTCTTGCTCACTGCTGATCAATACCTGAGTTTATCACTACTGATCAATAGTTTGGTTCATAGCAACTCACGTTTCCTTTATATCAATCAACTCAAGATCACAGAGTTTGCAGACAAAGAGCTGAAAAAAACACATCTACAATATTCACATAATTGCAGCTCCAGTCACAGATGTGTGGACAAACATATGGAATCACAAAACTACAGACATTTGTAATATTGGGGATTTTATTGAGAAGCAAAACAGTAAAAAGGAGCAGAGCAACTTCATTCATCTACTGAACCAACACAAGACGTGACTTTGAGCATCCTTATTCAGTTTCTTTATGTTTATAAAACTAAGAGAGAAATCGTCTCTTGTCCTAAAATACTAGCAGGAAATATTTACAAGAACATTTCTATCAGTGAGCTGAGAAGCTTCAAACATCCCACAAACCTTTAAGAAGCTCAGCTAAAATTAAAATACAGATTATGAACAACAACACACCTGATTAATTAAGAAAAACCTCAAACACATAAATTATTATTTGCTTTGGAAAAACAATCAGACAAACAAACTTTTCACCCAACTGGAAAATAAATGTTGAAGTGTGTGTAATGTGTGTATGTGTGTGTAGATCAACACTGATACAACCATCACTGTGTAATTTCATGTTGTGAAATATGTTATTCACCACAGCGATGCAGATCCATCCATCCATTTCCCATCCAGCTCATCCTGCTGAGAGTCTGGAGGCCTGGAGTCAATCCCAATCCCATATATATATATATATATATATATATATATATATATATATATATATATATATATATATATATATATATATATATATTATTTTATTGTATCATCATATTGCCACAACCTAAGAGTGTACGTGGATGTGTGTGTGTGTATCATAGAAATATTTCTATGGTGTCTGTATATGTAAAGTTATATTTGTGTTACCACTAACCAGAAAACCCTCATTTGATTAACCAACATTTAAACAAATATGTTATCAGAGTTTTAAAATTGAAACTAAATGATCCAAATAATATAATGTCACCATTTATGTTTGATAATGTTTGTAAAATATTTGTCAACCAATTTGTTTTTGACGTATTCCCGTCGATGAGCATCTGAATTTTGAATGTGGCGGCACTGCTCCTTGTTCCAGAGCAGAATTTATCCATAAATCAGTGATAGTTGTCGGCGGGTTCGTCACTACAGGCATCACCTTTCACATTACACATTATCGTTTGATCAATTTGTCATACACAAATATTGATAATGCAGCTTTAAAGCCTCACTGCACTGCACATAAATGTAGGTGATGTTCAGTGTATCTGGGTGGTGAGGCGGCCCTCTGGTTGATGCTGTGTGGAGACTTTACAGATAATAAAGTTTAATGTTGCCAGTTTCTTCTGGAGTGGAGCTCTCCCTCCTCTTCATGCTGTCTCACATCTGTCTGGACAAATAAATTAGCATTCATAAATGAACAGCACAACGAGTCTCACTGATATCTCAATAACCTATCAAAAGTGGAAAGATTAAACCATCAGGATAGAAAAATAAATGCTTGGACATTCTCAAAATGTGCATGAATACAATATTTCAGACGGACAGAGCCAGCACAGAGCCATCAATTACCATTATTGATCACATCATTTGATCAACGGAGTGATGCTGGTTATACTTTCTGTAGGAGAACCACCTGAAGAAATCTCCAGCTCTAAAGAGAACAAAATACAACATGATAGATAGATTGATTAAATAGATAGAGATTATTATATAGATGGATTAAAATACAATCAAAACAACTTGTACTTACTTTGTTGAGGGTATTTATCTGAAATAAAAAAACAAAAGATTTCAGATCATGCTACAGAAAATCTTCTCCTACTCACTTACTTTGGTTAGAAACACCTTTTACACTTCTGATTGCATCTTTATTTCCTCTCTAACATCATTAAGCTACGGTCATATTATCATGACGCGGTGGAGTCTGTTCACTGGTGGCTGCTTCAGACTGGTGTGTATTGAACCAACACCTGTTTCAAACTGGTTCAGAGTATCAACTCTAATCTAGTAACAATGAATGAATGAATTTAGGCAGCTCATCAACATGAACACAGGCTTTGTAAACTAGCTGAGACCTAGTGTGTGATCAGAAGACGTGGTGGCTAAACAGCAGAGGGCACTGTGGTCCTCTGTGTTATCACTTCACCAGTCCTCTCCTACACACCTTTTCAGACTCTCATATAAATACTCTAAATGGGCCTCTTTGTATTTCCTGTTGCAGTGTTTGTTAATTCAGTAGCTGCAGGAAGTAAACCTGGACCAAAGCCGTTGCCCTAGCAACAGGATGGCAATGAAAAGGTCTAAATGATGGTCCACATGACAGTATGGTTACAGTGATCGTACTACAGAGACGATGACACCGTGGCTGTAGACTTCTTACTGGTGGTTGCTTCAGACTGGGATGTACAACCACTGGAAGCTTGTTCCACTTTGCAATCTGGAAAAGCCTTAACTCAGAGACTAAAACCAAAGAAGAACTGGAAAAGTCAAATTAAAATGTCCTTGGTTCTCTCACCATTCTTCTTGTTATAAATGATGAATCCAATCACAGCGATGAGGACGAGAGCAAGAGCGACCACTGCAGCAATGATGGGGACGGTCACGTCACTGGTTTTCTCTGCTGAACCTAAAAAACAAAACAAACAGAAACAATCACAAGCTGTACAGATGAAGCATGCTAAATTACTTTGACTATTACTGAAATAGAAGAAAAAAACTATTTCTTCTATTACTTTTCCATCAGCATCACTCTGATCTCAGTCTCACCTTTGTTGGTCTTGATCACTGCTTCGTTCAGTCTGGTGACGATGTCGTCCTTCACACCAGAGAGCTGAAACACACAGTCGTACCTCCTCCAGTCTTCAGGTGGGACTGATGAAAGTTCCAGGTCAACACTCATCTGGAAGGTTCCATCGTGGTTGGGGAGGATCTCTCCGTGGTCCACGTCCTCATGAAGCTCCTCTCCATCTTTCCTCCAGAACAGTGTGGCTCTGTCAGGGTAGAAACCTGTAGCGTGGCAGCTGACTGGAGAGGAGGGAGTCTTCTGGAGGAGAGACACTGAGGGACGCTCTGGACAGTAAAGACAACAGGATTATTATTACTGTATATTAATACGTAATGTATTTTAAATGACTTAGTAACACACACATACATGGCTCGTATTGTACTGTAATGTCACAACACATAAGAATTAGAGGATGTATATGAACATTGAGCCCATTAAACTACATCAGGTCATGTGATCCTACCTGTTCTCAGCAGAGACCTCCTCCCATAGTTCACATACTTCTTCAGCCACTCAGGACAGATCTGGGTGAGGTAGTGTTTTCTCTGTTCTATCAAAGCTTTGTCATGATCCCACTTGTGTTTGGTGATGACAGCCTGTTGTTTTGGAGCGATCCATGTCTCTGTCTTCAGGTCAAATGATATGAAGTCTTCTCCATCATAACCATCCTGAACATAACCTTTAACCTCATCAGTCTCAACATCCCATTCACAGCCGTACATTCTCTGGACAATGTGGACACCTGAGAGAGAGACAGAGACCAGTTACCAGTTATCATATACGTGTCGAGAGCTGCCCTAGCATTAATACAAAGTGTCACACTGCAGCATCTACAGTATTTTTTCACTGCATTAGCTTTAAGTGTGGACACCCAGGCCTACTTAAACAAGATTTCTCCTCTGATAAGCCCCCCTTCAGGAAGCTGCCCATTGTTCTGATGGCCCATCCCTGAAGGTGCACACTCTCCAGGCCATAAACAGAAGCATACGGCTAATTACACTGAACAAAAATATAAACACAAATATAAACACTTTTGTTTTTGCTCCCATTTTTTCTATAGTCTATTTCTCTCAAATTCAGTTTGTCTAAATCTGTGACCTTTATTGTGACCAGTCTAAGAGACATCTGTGCAATAATCATGGTGTTCAGTCAGGGTCTTGTTCTGCCACCTGTGAGGTGGATGGATTATTTCAGCAAAGTGCTCACTAACATAGATTTAGACAAATTTGTGAACAATATTTAAGAGAAATAGGCCTTTGTGTACATAGAAAAAGTCTTAGATCTTGGTGAAAAAGTAGCATTTCTATTTTGGTTCAGTATATAATGCTGACTGAGATTATCAACTCATAACCCTGAAGGCAGCAGAGAAGAAAAACATGCTTTTTCAGGGGCAGTGGGGGGACGGAAAGAGGACAGTGGCATCAGGGGTCTCGGGGCGGTACGTCAATGAGACAGGCGCCAAACCACCTCCAGTGTTGGAGATGCACATTGAAAATAACAGGGAGACAGAGAGGCAGAGGCTGCTGGGAAACAGAGTGACATCCAAACACACCCATAGATACATAACATAGACGCCACATTGGACGCATCAGCCGTTGCTGTGATACTTGAATGTGGCAAGACTGGCCTGTAACCCTATACAAGTGAATGGAGGAGGTGCCGTTTTCCTGAATAAAAAGCACTATAATGTCTACATTTCTCAATTGATTTCAACTTATCATTATTATATTGAAGGGTTTATGATCTATGTGGAGTAAAAAAGTAAAGTTTTGCCTCCAGTTACTTAGAACCTTGATAGTTATGCTATAATCATTGCTCGGTGCTCAGGAGACGAGTATGTACCGTAGACTGACATCAACTGAATTACTTATGTGATAGAAAATAATTAATCTTAAAAAACTGTTAAAACTCATGTTTATCTAGCATGGCTTTGGCTTATTTTCCTTGTTTAAGGTTAATACTTGTAGAGAAATCCCTGTATAATATAATATAATATAATATAATATAATATAATATAATATACAATGAGAAGTGATCATGCTTTCAATCTATACTACTACTACAGCTACTGCTGACACTGCTACTGCAATTACTATTATGTATTTTCTAATAAGGCCAATCAGAATAATAAATGGTAACAATAAATATGAGTATCATAATATTAGCTATTATATGAATTTATTGAAGTAGTGGTGATAATACAACAGTTCTAAAAAAACTAAATAATCTAATAGCATAATTGTTAACTAAGACATGCCATTAGTTTTACATATTGTTTTGAATATGTATCACATATTTCATATTTTAAACACAATATCATGTTAGATCTGAACATCAATAAACTAACTAATTTATATTGATTAGCTAACAGTAATGAATGTTAGCTAGCTCTCATCTGATGTTACAGAAGCAAACATTTTGGAAAGATGTAACGCTGATGATGTGAATAATGCACCAAAATCTTTGTGAAAAGAAAAAAAAAATCGAAACATTAACTTAATGTTACTCCTCATAGATCAGAAACGTTTGAATAGAAAATGCCTCGTTGAAATCAGCTGAGAAATGCAGCAGTTATAGAGCTTTTTATCGAGAAAAATAGCATTTCCTCCATTCACTGCTATGTTTACTGGCCAGTCTTGCCAGGTCCAATATGGCAATATGGCGTCCACGTAGACGTACGGTCCAGGAGTCAATGCAGCATCTATGTATGTCTGGTATGTGAATGATGAAATTCCTTCATAATAAACTGTTGATTCTGTGTGAATAAAACTAGAGAGAGAGAGAGAGAGAGAGAGAGAGAGAGAAGAAAACTTTGCTAAAACTTTTTGAGTAGAAAGTGAACCATGAACAAACCTCCAGTTTGGTTGAAGCGCTGCTTTAGAATATCGATGTTGGCTTTGTAGACCTGCTGGTTACTCATAAAGATCTCAGTCTGACTCTCCCAGTACTGAGGATCCTTCTCTGAGACTCTGCTCATCCAGTCCTGTTTGGGTTCTGCTCTCCTGGTGTTACTGTCATAGTGAACAATCTGAACTTCATCAACCAACCCAACAATCACAAACTCTGGGAAGTTTGGGACTCCAGAAGACGCAGTGTCGAAATACTTCAGAGAGTGAGTCACTGGAAGAGAGAGTTTGCATTAGCCCATGTTTTCCTAATCTTCCACCAAGAACAGGACTAGATGTTATTTTGCAAACTCCTGTACTGCTGTGTCACTCAATAATGTTGCACCGGATAAGATCTGAGCAGACTGGTGAATATATGACTATATGGTGAAGTATGGAGTGGTGCATTGGGGACGGTAAACTGGTCAACCTCATGTCATGGCTTACTTCAGTTCAAGGTTCTTCATCAAACCCATTATGGTAAGGCCAGACTGCCTAAGATCTACCCTAAAGTAAATAAACTATGTGATCGATGTCACATAGAAAAGGTAAACCTTAGCCATATGTTCTGGTCTTGTAATGAGCTGAATAACTTCTGGGCTACTGTATTTCAGACTTTATCTTAGGCATTGGACAGGACCTGGACAGGTCGCCAGTCCATCGCAGGACACAAAGAGACAGACAACATATAGACAGACAACCATTCACGCTCACATCCACACCTACGGGACATTTAGAGTCATCAATTAACCGAAACAGCATGTCTTTGGACTGTAGGAGGAAGCCGGAGTACCCGGAGAAAACCCACGCTTACACAGGGAGAATATGAAAACTCCACACAGATGAGTCCCAAGCCGGATTCGAACCTGCGACCCTCTTGCTGTGAGGCTGCACCATCGTGCAGCCCCAGGCTTAAGACCCTTCCCCAGAATTAGGCACTGTAAATTTGCTCATCATGATGAGCCCAACCCAGGAAACGCTCACTGAGCCCTGACTGACGGTAAATAAGCTTGAACATGCACACATTTGTTTATATTTCAAAGCATGGACTGTAT